>OZ025241.1:28794498-29002115 GCA_964019155.1 Osedax fenrisi | reverse complement strand
AAAAATGTTATTAAACCCCCATAAGTTGAATTTATTTTCACTTTTTTCGATATATTTACTTATTCTACATGTATAATAGTGTAAATTAGTGTATATTAGTGATATAACATTTCAAATACTTGATTGTTCTCGATAATTAAACTCTTTAACAAATATCAAGTTCTCGATAACTTCATATCATTTATTAAAATTTTAAATTAATATAACGAAGAAAAAAATGAGATATTAATTAATTAATTATTATTAATAATAAATAAATAATTAGTATTAATTAATAATAATAATAATTAATTTATAAATAATTATTAATTAAAAAATTAGAATTAAATAATTAATAATTATTAAAATAATATATAATTATTAAAATAATATATAATTATTAAAATAATATATAATTATTAAAATAATATATAATTATTAAAATAATATATAATTATTAAAATAATATATAATTATTAAAATAATATATAATTATTAAAATAATATATAATTATTAAAATAATATATAATTATTAAAATAATATATAATTATTAAAATAATATATAATTATTAAAATAATATATAATTATTAAAATAATATATAATTATTAAAATAATATATAATTATTAAAATAATATATAATTATTAAAATAATATATAATTATTAAAATAATATATAATTATTAAAATAATATATAATTATTAAAATAATATATAATTATTAAAATAATATATAATTATTAAAATAATATATAATTATTAAAATAATATATAATTATTAAAATAATATATAATTATTAAAATAATATATAATTAATTATTAATAAAATATAATTAATTATTATTATTAATAATAATTGATAAATATTTATTAATTAATAAATTATAATATTATAATTAATAATTATTAATTACTTATTGAATACTATTCTAATAATCCTATATATCAGTATATACACCATAGCACATATAGCAGTTTAAATATACATATTATACTTAGAATATAATTAAATTTATCATAAAAAAAAATAATAAGAATAATTAATAAAAAGATTATTGACGATTCAAAATTACCATTAATAAGATTATCGCATACATCTATTTTATTTTATAATAGTACAATTTAAAAACTTGATGCTCTTATAACTTTTAGAAATATGTTAATTATATATATTCTTTTAAATAATAAATATGTTAACGATATAACTGATTATTTTAAATTTAATAGAAATAAAACAAAATTTATTTTACCACTAATGGAAACCCATAGATTTCAAAATACAATATTTTATAACTGTTTCTTATTTTCTATACATGCTACAGCAATATTATCAGTGAATATGTTACAATATTTAGCCCCCATTAAACTATTAAGTAATGTTTAAATTTATCAGTTACCGCCCATACTACGGCAAGAAACACTTGTTTCTTTGCTGATTAATTAGCTAGATTTTCTTCTCCAGCCTTCAATGATCTACTAGCATATGCAATTACTTTCCTCTCCTCATCTATCACTTGACTTAGAACATCCCATAAACTAAGCTGATATGGGGGCACTATTTAACTTATCTTTTATTTACTTTATCTCTCTTTCGCAGTCATCATCTCACTTAATATTTAACTATCTACTCATTATCTTACATATACTACCTACCCCTACATCTTATTTTAATAATGGATGTATACTCTTTGTATATCCTTCTATGGACCTACGATAATATTATCCTACACCCAAGAATGACCTTAAGAGATAAGGAATGACCTTTCAAGTTATTTGGTATTTTCCACTTTATTATCGTGTTAATCTTATCCGGTATCATTCCCATCCCTTTGTCTGATATTCTAAATCATAGACAATTTATTTCGTTTATAAACGACCTACATTTCCCAATATTTAACTGAAACCCAGCTTCTTCCAACCTCATAATTACAACTTTAATTTGTTCTAGATGTTCTTCCCATGTCTTAGAATAAACTAATATAAATCTAAATAACATACTACAAATTTATACATCTATGTTCTAAATAACTCTCTGAAATGTGGCTGGAGCATTGCTTAAGCCAAATTATTTTCTAGTAAAATCGTATAGTCCCCACATAGAACTGAATGCTGTTTTATCTTGATCCTCTTTTACTATTTATATATGGTTATATACTGACTTTAAATCGAAACTTGAAAATACTTTAGATCCCCATAGCGCCTCTAATGAATCTCTAGCGACATATTTTAAACATAGCTGGTTCTGAACGGATCAAGTATGTTACGTTATTGAATTGTAATAATAATGTATATATATAAATATATATATATATATATATATATATATTTATATTATTATATTATAATTTATATTAATAAATATTAATATAATATATATATATATATATATATATATATATATATATGTATATATATTTGTTTAATAAATAAAATCTCGACTGCGATATATAAGGATTGAAGCACTTAGTAGAATGCCATTACATTGCAGGACAATGTTATATAGCCATCAATTTCAAAACAAATAAAACAGTTATATTATTATATATATATATATATATATATATATTTTATAAACCGTATATAAATTAGTTATATTATGATATAATCAATATATTAAAATTCAACCCTAGTATAATATATATATATATGTGTGTACTGTAAACTAGTTATATTATTTTAAATAATTTTTTAATTAAAATTAAAAGTATAGTTAATTAATGTTAATATTTAACTTTATGCATAATATTCATGAAAATAGATTTATCATAATATATTTAATATTAATTAATTAATAATACGTGTCGAGTTAAAAAATAACATAAATGTATAGTTTATTCATAATATGAGTTTAAAAGTGCTATTTTGGCATATTTTTCAAAATCGAAATAAATAAACAAATATTATCGTGACGTCATAGTGGGACAGTTTATGATTATTGACAGATAAATTATTTTAAAAATAAATAATAATTAAATTTAAAATACTTTTAATATATCATTTATGGATAGAGTATTAACTTGTGGAATAGATTATTATGAAGATATATTACTAAACATTAGTATTATAAGTTAACAATTCAAATCTATTAGTAAAATAATAAAAGATTAGTTATTTACCGATAATATAACACTGGTGGAAATTTAAATATACCAGCGGTATTGAAAATGAATCGTCCGTTATAGAACATAACTGGTTAGTTAAAGACTTATCAGCATCATATAATGTTTATACTTATTATATTTATTAATTACATAAAATTATACTTATAATAAATTAGATCGAAGCTTAGTATAATGATTTTAATAATATTAATAAAATTATATTCAAAATATTGTTATTAATATTATTATTATTATTATTATACTAAGCATCGATCTACTTTATAATCTATCATCTAGTATAATATTAATATAACTTATTATATTTTAATTATAAATAATTGTATAGGACTAATTGTATAAGTTAAATATATCTGAGTGTTTAATAACATATTGAAAAGTATTCAATGCATACTTAATATGTTGTCTATATAAACTTGATTATTATAACTAAATGATCATATATAATATATATGTACATTATATGATATATATATATATATTAATTCAATAAATTCTCTTCTATTAATAAAAATATAGGTACAATAAGTTATTCTGTTAAACTAATTTCAATATAAAATGTATTCATACAAAAAATATAGGTACAATAAGTTATTCTGTTAAACTAATTTCAATATAAAATGTATTCATACACTTAAAAATGTCATATTAATATGATATATATATATATATATATATATATATATATATATATATATATACATAAACATATATTATATATTATATAATATAATAATAATAATAATAATAATAATAATAATAATATGATTAATATATCTATTATTAAATCTACTTTAAATATATGATATTATATATTTATATGGTAGGTGTACTTGAAATTCAAGTGATAACAAAGAAACTCTTGGAGAAAGAATCTGATGTAAGCGCTTTAAGAAAACTTGATGCTAAACTTTGAAGAATAATGTATATTATAGACAATTCTAGATTCAACTAAATATTAACCTATAGATAATATATTAATGTTAAAACTGTATATATATATAGAAATAATTTCGTTCTGATAGTAATTAATATACTGGATAAATATGCTTCAAAATTGTAATTTAGTATAAAATATTAATATTATATGTTTTAATAATAAATTCAATAAATTATATTTTGTCAATAACTATTAATAATTATATTTATAACATATCTATAAAATGCATATTGTTAATTAATTATTCATATTAATCAACTATTAGCAGTTTTATCGATTTAGAAATTTTCATATTTCATTTATCGGCATAATATAATAAATATAAATTAATAAAAAAATACCATAAATAACAGGTTCTTCAATTTATCTGACTAACCTTTCTAATGTATATTTAGTGTAAGAAGTATTATATAATATTTTATTAATTAAGAGACTGGTTTATCTATGATTTATTGTAATAATACATATCACCAAAATATAAAATATAGTTTATAAAAATTATTTATGTATACAAATAATTGGATAGTTTAAACACAATTGAGTGTGATATTGTAAGTAGTAATTTACCCATAGCTAAATAATGGGTATGGGGTATATATATATACCTCTAATGTCTATGATTTTACCACAATCATCTCATTGACTGTGAGATACTTTATACCCATTTTCAACACTTCCAATACCATATTATGAATATTTCTTACTTAGGTTTTTTTTAAATGTACATAATAATAGATATTATTAAATATTATAATAATAGTGTTTCTATTTACATATGAAATGTTATATATATATATATATATATATATAAATATATTCTCTACATCAATATCATCCATATAAGAAGTGGTATTGCATTCCTGGCAATATTATATACATATGGAAATAGCCCACCTAAATATATATGTGAAATATTATCATCTTCATATTTTGTTTTTAAATGCAACAAATGTTTTGATTTACCTTTGGAGAATACACCACATGATAATAATGAGCATGATAATTTATCAAAAGTATTAGAATCTAATAACATATTATTATCTAAAATTGATAAAAAAGTTAATGATGCTGAAATTTCATTAAAAAATTTATCAATTCAATTATCAGATTATTCAAAAAAAAATCTAGTTATGCTGATATTGCTTCACAAAATCAACTGGCTAAATCAATATCAAAAGAAATTTCTATTTCTAATAACATGAGTAAATGCTTCATTATCTTTGGAATCAAAGATGAAACCACTATTAATAAGTTATTGTCTGATTTGAAAATTGATATGAATAATGCTAATATTTCTAACATTGTATTGAAAAATGGAGTACTTTATAAAATTAATCTCAATAATAACCCATACACTATACAATCATTAATGAAATCATTTATTAATGTACGTAAAAATAATATTGATCTTTATTCTAAAGTATTTTTACGTCCTGATCAATCCTATGGGGATAGATTAAAACGTAAAATATTATTTAATGGAGCATCACTGAAACCAGGTAATATCAAATGCGTTTTTAATATTCGCACATTAAATTACGAATTAAAACTTTTTTCTCTAAATAATAACAGAGTAGTAATAGATTGGACTTCTAATGTTGATTATTCAACCACTGAATATAATAAATGGAAATCCTCAATAGATAATAATCAAAAAACATATAATAGGTATATATAATACTAATAGTAATGGTAATTGACTAGATCCTTTAATTAAAGTATTTTATTCAAACTCTAGAAGTTTATGCAATAAACTACCCACATTATTGGCTATTATTAATAGTCGTGAATATGATATCCTTATTTTTACGGAAACATGGCTTAATCAGGATATTACTAATGGTATGATATCAGATAATAACTTCTACAATTTATTTAGATTAGATAGATTAACGAATACACATGGTGGTGGTATTTTAATCTACATAAAACATCATTATCAGGCCCATGCATTATGCCATTCTATTTCTCATACTTTTGAATTATTAAACATTGTTTTCTTTAATTACCTACTTATTGTTGTATATCGACCGCCATCTATGTTATTCAATGATACTATCAAATTATGTGATATTATCTCGAGTGTCTCAGATTCCACTAAAACTAGCATTATATATGGTGACTTTAATCTACCTGGAATTGACTGGATCAATGGTCTGGGAATCTCATCTGTTGAAAAATATTTCTATTCGTTTACTCAAAAAAATGGATTATTGCAGTTAGTGAATTTTAATACGCGTAATTTGAATATTCTGGACTTAATTCTAACAAATGATATTAAAATTGTATCATCTATCATATCTACTAATCCGATAGAATATGATTCTCATTGTAGTGATCATATTTCCATATTATCTTGTTTAGTTTATCCTCGTGGTATTAATAGACCAATATCTAGTTCTCCTATATTACCAATTCCAAATTACCTTAAATCAGATTATTATAATATTAAAAATGATCTTCTATCAATTAATTGGAATAATCTGCTAAATTCATCCATTAATGGTTCTGATATGCTTACTATATTTATTAATAAGCTTTTATTTATATGTAATAAACATACTCCTTTACCTAAAATTACAAAATATAGATATCCTATTCATATTAAAAAATTATTAAATAAATGTCGACATCTTCACAATATTATTTGTGATGAAAATAGTCGTATGAATTGGCGATTAGCCCAGCTTGATGTTGATATAAAAATTAAGAAATATAATATTGATCTGGAATCTAAGGTTTTATCTTCCAATAATAAATCAACTTTTTATAAATTCATTAATAAGAAATTACACTCATCTAATTTTATATCACCTCTTTATAATGAAATTGACAATTCAATATCATCATCTGATTTTGACAAGGCGTCTTGTTCATCGCATCAATATAGTTCTGTATTTAATAAAAGTTATAATATTAATATACCCATATTATCCATATCATCTCACATATCATCATCACTATCCTCTTATCCTACTACTCCTGAGGTATTACGTAAATTTCTATGTTTACTACCTAGTAAATTCAATAATTCACCAGACGGTATACCGAAAGGATTATTAAAGAAATTATCGTTTGAATTATGTCATCCATTATCGATAATTTTTACAAATATTCTAGATTCAGGGATTTGTCCGGATATTTGGAAAATATCACATATTATTCCAATATTCAAAAAAGGTGACGCTACTAAACCAGCAAATTATCGGCCCATTAGCATTCTACCTAGCACGCTCATTCTTTTTGAAAAAATTCTTTCTAATAATTTAACTTTCTATTTACGTTCAAATAATTATATTACTAAATGTCAATACGGATTTTTAGCTGGAAAGTCAACTGAATTGCAACTAATATCTTTTTATAAAAAAATTTATGAAGCAAGAGATGCATTCCTAATATCGGATATTGCATATATTGATTTAGCTAAGGCTTTTGACAAAGTATCACATTCTAAACTTTTGCATAAATTATCTTATTATGGCGTTAGTGGTAATCTTTATAAATGGTTAAAATCTTATTTACTCGATAGAAAACAACGTGTTAAAATTAATGATAGTTTCTCTAACTTCTCACCAGTTATATCTGGTGTTCCTCAAGGGTCCGTTATAGGTCCGTTGTTATTCTTAATTTATATTAATGATTTACCAAATATTATAAAACCACCCATATATGCCTCTCTATTTACAGATGATGCTAAGCTTTTATATTCTTTTAAGCCCACAGAAAGTTGTTTACCTTTACAATGTGCTCTTGATGAACTTAGTGATTGGATGAAGAGATGGGAACTAGAAATTGCTCCTACTAAATGTGTTGTCGTGCGAATTGGTAATAAAAACCCTGTTCATTCATATTTCATTAATGATTTTGAACTGCCTATACACACCTCATTCAAGGATTTAGGCATAACATTTAATGATAATATGAGTTTTAATACTCATATTAATACTATATGTACTAAAGCACACTTAATTATTAATAGATTATTTAGATGTTTCATCACCAATGATTTTATATATTTGCTTAAAGCCTATATATCATACGTTCGCCCTATTGTGGAATCGGATTCATCTGTCTGGAATCCAGACAATTTCATATGCAATTCTAACAATATAGAAAATATTCAAATCTATTTCACTAAAATACTTTTTTATAGATGTAACCTTACTAAACGGTCTTATGAAGATAGAATTATTTTTCTCAATATTAAAACTTTATTTCATCGCAGGTTATTAGCTGATCTTACCCTGACATATAAGATACTGAACTGACTTGTCGATGTGGATGCAACTGATATATTTGATCTATATAGCAACAATTGCAGAGGGCCTAAAGTGAAGATACGAAAGAAAAAGTGTAGAACAAACGCCCATCTGAATTATTTTGGAAATAGAGTTTGCACTTCCTGGAACGCGTTACCCTTTACAATTACATCTTGTAAAACCGTAACACTTTTCCGTGAAAAATTAATTCACACCAAATGTATCAATCATGTTATTGTTATTCCGTATTAATTGTACCAATATATAGTATCTGATATTATGCTTGCTGTCAGCAGTTTACGGTAGCTTAACGCCAGGAGACGTCAACCAAATTACTTACTAGGGACTCATCCACCCTTGGGAATTGATCCATCCCATATGGGCCTTGCTAACCCGAGACCTTCGGTTTTGTTACCTCTCCTGTTTGACAACTTGCACTGTCAGATACTATATATTGATTCAACGGCTCGTATAATCCAATGTTTTATTTTTATTTTACTTCTCAGTTTATTTCTTGTTTTTTGTATCGTGTCGTTTTGTATTACTATTATCACATTTATATATTTTGTTTATATGTTATATAATTATATGTTTATATATAATTATAACTTAAGTTTAAAAGAAATTTCTTTATATAGGTATACCTATAACCAGTAATGCAATACACTTTTAATCTATCTATCTATCTATCTATCTATATTTTAAATAATAACTGCACTTTAATATTCAGTATATTTATAATTTTCCATGGGTATTTGTGTTTACTATAATTAAATATGACTACTTTAACTTCATATCAGAGGTTTTCTGAAGGATAAATCATAAAATATTGCTTAGTGAAATGCTTCGCAAAATTGTTGTGTTCTTCGAAAATGTTCTACGATTAAATTGAATTTTATAATTCTTATATTATATATTCTTGGTTATACGTTATTACGAAATGTCATTTTTGACACTTGTATCCAGTTAATCCTGTATCATTATCACTATCCTCTATATATTCATATACTATTTTATCAAGTTCGCCTTCATTAAAATATCAAAGTTTACTTTAAATTATATAGCTTACTTACCATAAATTGTGATTAAAAAACTATTTAACCATATAACCTGTCTTATGGCATTGCATTTGCACTAATTTATTGTACAGTTCACATATAACTAAATATGTAATCTACTTTAAATAATGTCATATGGATAATTACTTTGAGAAGAATATTTTGTACAAAATTGTACAACATTGTTATATAAGTAATGTTTGCATATATACAATACTATAGTACACATTCTTATATTAAATAATAAATGATTACAATATATTATAATATTTATATAAAATATTTAATTATATAAAATTTATAATACACATGTGTTTATAATATACACTATAGAGTATATATATATATATATATATATATATATATATATATATATATATATATATCTTAATATGCATATATAATATATAGGTGATTTCCTATATATATGAAATATATAAATATATAAAAAAAATTATAATTATGTAAATAGAATTATAATTAATTTATAAACACATCAAAGGATTTTAATATTTTTAATTAATTTTATTAATTAATTGAAATATTAAGTTTTATTATTATATTCTATAAATAATATTTCATTATTATAATCCCATATCATTATTGAGTTATTATATATTACATTTAAGCATGTATATTATTACTATCTTACAAATATAATTGATAATTCTGTATAATTTTATCAAACTATGTTGCCAGCAATAAATATGAATGATATATATCTTATCTTTAATAATTTACAATATTATATATGATGTGTCACTCTCATCTAAATATAGATCATAGTTACAAATTTTAATTTTAATATATATCGCAAGCAATATGCATATCATGCACCTATATATTTAGGTCATACAAATTACGATATTTTCAAGTGTTATCATACTTAGTAATTTGATTAATTAATAATATTATGTACATATATTATGTTATTCTTATTAATATTATGTTAAGAGAATATATATTTATATTATATAATATAGAAATAACATTTATATACTTGGATTCACATTAAATTTATTATATTAAAATGAACAATTCACAGCCTCATTTATTTTGATTATTATACGTCATTTATATTTCTAATTACTAAACCTATCTACATATTACGATTTTTATTGTCATTTTTCTTAAATGTTTGTTTATAACTTAAATAGAATCCAAAAGTTACGAAATAATTATCAATTATTTAACTATATATAATATAAAATAAAAATTGAATAAAATATTTTTAAAATTTAAAATTCAAATATTCTAGAATTTATATTTGGGATTCTACTATAACGTCACAGTTCATTTTTATTTTTATATTTCGTTTTTTGATTAAAACACATTATTTTGGTATAAATAAGTATTATTTCAAAATTTTATGAATATTTATTTATACCATATTATATTAATATGGATAATCTATTTTCATGACATTATGCTTTAAACACGATTTATGAAATTACATGTGTTAATATATGTTATTATAATAATTAACAGTATCGATAATCACACCTAGCGACAATGTCGTTTGATAATAGTAGTTATGTTATAATACTTGATATATACATAGTAGTGGTATGATTTTGTCACAATTTATGACTATAATATACATCTTATATTTATTCACTGAATGATCTATATATGTTATTTATATTTCTAAGTGAAATGTATTCATTGTATGTCATATTGTAATAATTGGTTTTGTTAATCTGTATAAGTAAAATACTGATTATTATAATATTATGCAATACTTTCTTATAAAGATATTTATTTTTATATCAATATTTGTTTTTATATCTATGTTTTGTTTAAGTTATTCAAATATACGAGTATTGGTATCGAGCTTATTTTATAACAATAACATTATTAATAATCAATTAAATTTGATATATTATAGAGGTGTTTCTGATAACGACGGTTTAATTTATAAATATATATATTTATTTTATTTTGTTGGAGTCCTTTCATAACATCAAGGAATTTATATGAAGTTTTCTCTTATAACCATATGGCTCTAATATCCCTTAGACGCATCTCTCATGATAATTATTCCATATTTTAATGGCCCGGACTGAAATTGAACATGCATCATACTTGAGAGCCACATAGGCAGTTATATATATATATATATATATATATATATATATATATATATATATATATATTGATACCTATTCAAACATATACTTATTTGTTTTCCTCTAATACATATAATTATAATGATAAAACAATCTATAAATATTAAATAGCTGTGGATTAAGAAAGGATGTTTATATAAACGTCAGAGGTATTGGACAAATGCATATTATAGACGTATAACTAGTAAACTCGGTAACTTATTTTACAATGATAAAGGTATGTAACAATGTTATTTATAATATGTATACTAATATATATATATATATATATATATATATATATATATATATATATATATGATTACAATAATAAGGTTTATTATCAATTATCATAGGTCTGGTCACCCCTCGTAGATGCATATAACAATATAGAACAAAATAATAAATAGATAAATAAAATAAATAAATAAATAAATAAATAACCAAAACGATACAATAATATAACTTATAAAATAAGAATGTTTTAAATGATTAAAATAAGTGAATATATTACATTGATTATATGTAATCTTCGAGGTGAGTAATAAAGGAAGGATATGATTAGGTTGGTCTAATAGAGGCAGGGAGGTAATTCCATAAGGATGGAACCATATAACTGAAGGTGCGTTTATGGTATTTCAGGTATGAGACACGAGGGAAAATTAGGGAAATGTCAGCATTTGATCGTAAGGAAGTAAATGGGCGTCTTAGAGTTTGTAGGGAAGTCAAATAAGGAGGAGAAGTATAATATATTGATTTATGAGCGAGTGATAGAAGGTGTATGAGGATACGTTTGTGTTGATGTAACCAGTTTGATAGGAGTTTGTGGGAGTCGGTAACTGAATTATAAAACAGATTAATAGAGAAAATTGTTATTATATAGACGCACTAAATATACAATTTAAAGGGGATAATGAAGTATTAGGGATATGATATAGTAATGATAAGCAGTAGTCCACACTAGAGAGGAAGAGTGCGTTTATGAGGACAGTGGTAATATAGCGAATTATGTCTTTTCATGTACGACGAATTTTGAAGAGGCGGTAGTTAGATGATTTTTATATATATTAGGTATATGATAATTTAGGAATAGGTTAGCATCCAAAGTAACACCAAGATCTAGAATAGATGATGGAGGGATGACAAGAGGAGTAAAATAAAAATAGTTGCATAGGATATTTAGGAGTGCAGATGTTGAAGAAGTAAGTAGAAATAAACCATGATCTGATAGTTGAAGAAAACAATTTTAGTACGGTTCCACGTAGACCAATTATTTATAATATTGAGATAATAATGGAATGGCTTTAGGAATCGAATATACACGAGAGGTATGATAATATAAGTTGGTAGGAGATAGATGGAGATACGGTAGAGTATATATTATTTAGTATTTGTTGTAGAGCAGTTTCAGTTGAGTGTCCTCGTCTAAATTAACTCTGAAATATATCATATAATTTTTTATCAGCTATAAATCTATTCAATTGTATAGCAACAATTCGTTCCAACATTTTTTAGAGGGGTACATTTTTCAATCAAGTAAGATTGAGTATAATTGAGTGAATCAATGAAACACGAAAGTGAAGGGAGGATTAATTTAAGTTCCAAGGTATAATAATCATAATCAAGAGATCAGTAAATTATGTAGGTAATAGATTTTTTTTCTTTAGATGTGGAGTAAGTAAGAACTAATCGATAATTAATTAGAAATTGATTAGTAATTAAGTCAGATTTATAAAAATCAGTGATGCACTGACAACTACTATGCGATATACAACAAATTAGAACAAGTGAATGAGCATCACTTGTGAAACATACTCATCTTCTGTATCGGTTTCGCTGTCCTCAATTAAAGTATGTTTACATTAGAAACAACGTAAATTACGTCGTAATTTGATTACGACCATGATATTTATTTGTATATTTAATTTTAATTTTAATATTATATATCATATAAGATATCTAATTAATATTGATGATATATACTATCATATGTAAAATGGTTAATTATAATTTAGATATAATATACTATACTAGTAAACATTATAATGTGCAAATATAAATACTTATAAAAATAACAAACATCACATTTATTTTACAAAATATATTATTAATATATATAAAATGATTAAAAATATGTATCTATAATATAATAATAATTATAATACTAACATTGTACGATATAATCGGAGTTTTACCATCATATTCAATATTGTTATTATCGTTATTAGTACCTAATTAACTATAATATGACATATTAAAATATTTCAAAAATCAAACGCTATCATATTGAAAATCTATATATAAAAGGAAGTAAATATATAGTTCTCATAGATTGTTCACATAGAAAAGGCTAGTTAATATCAATGCGAAATTATTTAAAAATAAAATCGTAACAGTATTATTAAATATTATTAAAATATATAATAAATTGATAACTATATAATAAAATGGGTATACTATATAATATAAATATTTATTTTATGAATTATTTGTTATTGATTTATTACGATCGAGTTGGGATGTTTTATTAAAGTATTGGAACTATTTTTTTTAAATGTATTCAAATATGAGTGGTTTAACGGAATATTTTGTATATGTTTTGTATATGTTTTGTTTTATATACATGTATACCAAGATATAGCTAAGGTATCAAAATTACAATGTAAATGTTAAATTAACTACGATATTTTTTATTTATATATTAATACATAATATAATAATAATTTATTATTTATTACATAATTAATAATGAAACATATCAATAAAGTGCATTTATCTACAAAAGTAAAATATAATGTTGTTAAAGTATCTTATGTATTGTGTAAAGAATTTTATTCTATACAATTATCACATAAATAGAATATTTTTCTTTGATTGTAGAAATACGTAACTATAATATTATAAGTTAAGTATTTTGTTCGCCAACTTGTTCCTACGGCGCAATGTGCAAACAGATGTCTCGCTCCTTCAGAGGTTAATGGGTTATACCATTTAACAATATAAATAATGACTGGGTATAAATACAATATAAATTCTATGTATAAATATTATATAAATATAGTACACTATAAAGTCATTTTATGAATGAAAATATAAATGTGTATTTAAATGTTCTAGATATTGATCATTACTTGATGAATAAAATGATATGCATGTGAATTTAGAATATAATGTATTATTTATTTGTGTAATCATTAAGCATAAAAATAAATAATAAGAAATTAATTAAATACTTCAAATTTACTCTCAAACAGTGAATAAATATAATAAATAAATACAAGTAGGTGATATTTATAATACTATTAATGTTAAAATATAATATATGATACTAATCATAATGTAGATAAATGGTGATTTTGTTGTGATAAATAAGATGTTTTTGTTGTTGTATTTATAAACAAAATCACATATATATATATATATATATATATATATATATTTAAATTCATATATAATTCATATTAAAATTGTAATCGTAATTATAACGTAGTTTCTTTAGGCACGTATAGTTTCTTATTCATCCGCCCATCATACCACCATCCGCCCTTATAGTAAGTTTTCGTGATTTATATAATTTTCATCTAATTATGATGAATGTTGGGTTATTCATTTATATCCTATATCGAAATTGTAATATTTTATTTAAACACGTCTATATATATATATATATATATATATATATATATATATATATATATATATATATTAGTATTTAAATTCAATAAAGTAACATACTTGATCCGTCCAGAACCAACTATGTTTGTAATGTGTAGCTCTTATCCTGTTATAGTATGTAACTCCAACTATGACATGGAGGTTTTCCGTAATACTATACGTTAGCCTCACACACACATACACACACATACACATACGTACACGATCGAGTCCTTAAATGTATGCATATCCTTATATGAATTCATATATTCTTAAGAATATCGAAGAATGTTGTTTATATTTATTGTAAATTATTAATGTATGTATAAATATATATATATATATATATATATATATATATATATATATAACTGACTGTGTAGCTCAGTTGTGTAATGTATCATACACACACGCAATAGAACACGGGTTCAAGCCTCGTCCGGATTATTAAAATATGTCTTAAAATAATATTTAGAAGTGATTTTAAATATATAATTATTTATAAATAAATTAGAGCTTCATCTAAGTTCTTGGATAGAATAAAATAACTCCACCAAAATAAATTAATAACATAACAATATCAATATATATATATATATATATATATATATTATTTTAATATTCATTATTGTAGTATCTAATGAAGTAATAAAACCAGAAACTGGGTTATTTTAGATTATTTATATATTAATAAATATAATTTTAAAAATAAATACATATTATTAAATTTACCATTAAGCAGATAATTCATTTTACTCTAATTTATTATTCTTAAAGTATGATTTCTAGCATATATATTATTACATTAATTATGACTATGTTTTTAATAATTTATAATATTATTGTTGATATATTACATATTTTAATGATATATTTAATTTTATATACATTTTGTTTAATTTATTCAATTTTTATATTAAATATGTATAGCAATATTACATGAACTCAATAAGTATAGTTCTCCTCATTTAAAATCATTGAAAATAAATAACTCATTATATACATTATCTTTATATACACTATATATTTTAAAGTATAATGTTGCTTCACTAATTTTTGATCTAAATTAATAATGTTCACATTATTAGAAACACGAATTAGTTATTAAATATTAATATAGTTTAGTTTATAATAATAATAAAATAATGCTTATGATGATAATTATAATAATATTAATAATATAATTATTATGATAATAATAACATGATAATATTTGTCATTAGAATCATTTGTATATCTTGTTTCTCTGAACGATCTACAAATAAGGTATCAACAGATTGTGAATTAGGTTAATTACTTAATATATATATATATATATATATATATATATATATAAATTTATCTCTTATGTTATATTATTATTATAATTATTAATAATGTTAGTTATATAAACACATTATTTTTTTTCATTATTTTAATTAATATATATGGTAGATTTTGAATACTAATATTTAATAATAATATTTATTTAACTTGACTATTAAAGAATTTAAGTTATATTATATGATATATATATTATAGTATACTATTCGCGCGGAGAAATATATGTAATCATATTCTGAATATCTATTAAATGTCTTTGTTATATAAATATTAGGTTATTTATAATATAATATAGCATATAGTAAACACTATACGTGTTATATAAATTAGAACATTTTAGTAAATTGTAATTTAATATCTCGAATGTATATTCAAATGTAATAATACATGATTTTATTATTAAACTAATATTTGATGATATTTCGTAATGATATTAGTTTATTTTATATTTAATTTTAATTATGTACGAAAATAATTAATTATAGTAATTATAATATATTTATGATATATATATATATATATATATATATATATATATATATATATACGTATATGTATAGTATGAATGAATTAATGAATGAATTCATGAATACATTTTCTAAGATTAATGAATCTCAATTTGGATTTAGGAAAAATAGTAGTACAAATGTTGCTTTGAATTATCTTATGGGAAATATTACTAATAATTTGGAAAGTAAATTGTTATCAGCTATTTTATCAATCATTTTAATCTAAATCCTTTGATACAACAGATCATAAATTACTGATAACAAAAATCGAATATTATGGTTTTAGAGGTGTTGCAAAAGATTTTTTTACAAGTTATCTTGAAAATAGAATGCAATGTGTTATTTATAATGATAATAATTCTGATTTTAGAAATATTAATATTGTGTTCCTCGAAGTTCTGTTTTGGGTCCTTTGCTTTTTAATATATTTTTTAATGATTTACATATTATTTTTAATTCTTCTATTCCTATTTTATTCGCTGACGATACTAATTGAATTTTTAAAGATAACGATGCTAATACTCTTAAATTAACCATGAATAATGAACTTAATAAATTAAATATGTGGTTATCAGCAAATAAACTAATCATTAACATAGATAAATCATCTTATATACATTATCAGTTTTATGATAACAAATATATAAATAATTTTGTTTTACATATAAATTGTAATATAATTAATAGAGTACAGTATTATACATTTTTAAGAATCACTATAGATGAGAACTTAAATTGTAAAAAAAAATATATAGATAATATAGCCATAAAGCTTTCTAAAGTTATATCAATTATACATAAATTAAAATATTCACTTTCTATAAAATCATTAAAACTAATTTATAATACATTTTTTCTACCTCATATAAATTATTGTAATACTTTATGGTCTACTACATATATATAATCTAAATAGATTATTAATTATACAAAATAAAGCCATAAGAGCTATTTTCAATATTTCATAAATATTATAAAATACTGAATATCTTGAAATTTAATGATATTGTAAAATTAAATACTCTAACATTTATGTTTAGGATTATTAATAATTTTACACCAATAATTATTAAAAATATTTTCTCTATTAAACAATATATATATAGTCAAAGGAACATTTTTAAATTTTTTATTCCTTCTTTTCGTCTAAATATAAAAAAAATCTGCATAACTTACAATGGTCCTTTTTTATGGAATTTTCTAAAAAACAAATTTAAATTATTCAATAATATAAATACGTTTACTAGAAGATTAAAATATAAATATATTTCGATGTATTAAATACTGAATATAACTTATTTCTTCCTTATTTTATATTATATCTTACATATATTTTTAATATATTTTCCAACTATATATATTTTTTAAATAGTTGAAGTTACTTTATACTCAATTATATTTATTATATTTTATTTTCTTTAATTTATTTTAAACATGATGAAGTAATTACTCGGGAATGGACATTTTTAATTTTTAATTTATTTTATTACTTTCTTTATAATGTACACTTTTGAAATACTTGAGTTATTACTATTTATATAGAAATATTCAATTTGGTATTTACTCTCTTTAGAATATATTATATTTGACTTTTAATTATTTTTAATTATTTTTGTTAATATTTATTCATCAATATCTATTTATTTATATGAATTACATTATGTAATTTACATATAACTAATATAGTGATAATAGTGATATATTTAATTTCATATACATATATGTGTATATTTATGTGTTTATACATATATATATATGCGTGTATATATCATCGATATAAAGAAAGTGGATAAGCAATTGAATATAGTGTATGGCACTATCCGCTACGAGCGCTGCAGTCGAAACCCACTATCTGGCCCACTACTTTTTATTTATAATAATATGTATTTATCATATATATATTGATAATCACTACCAATTTTAATGTACTATCTATACTAAAAATAAAATTATATATTTAAAATACATAATATCAACATTCCTCGTAATTTTGTGTATTTAAATTGAAGATATAATACTATTTTATTGATTTTATTGATATTTATAATTTAAATCCATTGATATAGATAGAAGTCACTTTAATCTATTTCGACGAAAAGACTACTGTTTTAATATTTGAAATATATAATATGACTAATATCCAATCAAAATTACTGATACCATTCCATCGATAAAAGTGTCATTCAAGTATCTATCTTTTACATGCATTGCGTGCGTCAATTGCTTATCCACTTTCTTTATATCGATGGTATATATGTATGTGCAATGCAAATTGTGCATGTCTGTGTGTATATGTATTTGTAAATGTATGTATATGTATATATATATATATATATATATATATATATATATGTATATATATATATATATATATATATGAATGTATGTAGATGTATATTTGTACGTGTGAATATATATATATATATATATATATATATATATATGTATATTTACGTATGTGTATGTGCATGTGTATGAGTATGTGTATATGAAAATAATATATAGGTATGAAATTATAGTTATTTTGTTGAATCATTCATTCTTTTATTTAAATTATATTTTTCAAATGTGGTTACATTTTTTTAAATCTTTGTTAGTTTTGTATAAGGTTATCAAATTTGCTTATTATTTTTATTATATATTTGTATTATTATTTTCCATTCTCGAATAATTAACCGGGTAGAAATATATGTTGTCTACCCACTAGTTCGCTACACTTTCTGAGTTATATTAAATTGCAATGATAGAAACGCTATGATTTTCGAATAGAATACATTATAGTTATCCTTATTTCAATCGTGTATAAATAATTTTATTTTATCATTTTGTTTATTTAATTTATTATATTTATGTATTTATTTTCAAGTTCATTATATTGTATTGTTATGAGCACGTACGACGTACGATATATTGTCACACATATGATAAGTTTCAATACACCAAATTATAATATATAACACATAGGTATATATGAAAATTGTCATTGTGTATATAAATCAATGTAAATACTTACAGTGGTAATGGTAACCATGTTTGGGTGGTTATTAGTTAAACCCATATTTTCATATAGACTTTGTATACATTTATATAGTTATTATTAAAATAGTAATTTGTTATAATACAATTTATAATAATGGTGTATATTTTCAATTGGCCATCAGAAAGTTCTGGTGTATTTTTTATGAATACCAGTTATATTGTATCCTTTATCTTACTCCTAATTATCCTACTTCGTGGCATATATTTTTAGATATTCTTAAATGTTGTATTTATTTTAATTATTATATTCCTCTGTTTAACTTATTCAATTATTTTAATACCTTGCATATGTAAACTTTCAATGTTTTGTGTATATGTAATTCTTAGTAAACTATATTGTTTCATATATGATAATTCTTAATTTACTAAGATAATAACAATTTAAGTATTTAATTATAGAATATATTATATATAAAGTATAATGTTTTATAATTAATTATATCATATATATATAGTATGTATATGTTTTTATTGTTTATTTATGTATTGATAATTTTCACATTTGTATAATTAATATATATTATGATATGTATGTATTAGTAATAAATGTATTTCTTTTAATTATAAATGTTGTTATATTATAATTATTTCCTTATATATCGGAAACATATAGAAGATATTTAACCATTTAAAAAACATATAATAATATTATAATAATACTATTTCATGTGATACGAATTCACTTGCATGTCTTTATATTGAATTAAATTGAATTGTTTATTTAAACACCAATATAGCGGGTGCTCTTCTGGTATATAACAATAATGAAAAATAATAAAAACAAACGAATAGAAAATACTAAATAACAAAAATTAAAATGAAATTAACTTAGATATAAATATTAAATAAAGCCTATACAAAAATAAATTAAGAAGTGTTTAAATAATGTTTTAATTTATTTCTGAAACAATATAAGGATTGGACCTTCCGTAAGTCATGTGGTAGGACGTTCCATATGCATGGAACAGCGGAGGAGAATGCGCGATTACTAAATCCGTTAAATAAAGTATTGATCTCCAACAAAATTGCATCAGATGTTCGAATCTGCTTCAGTATGCAACGACGTTTCAGTTGATTATGTAGATAGTCAGGCTTACCTAGGAATATATATTTATGAGCTAAACAGAGTAAACGATGTTTGTATCGCTTTCTAAATAATAGCCATTTAAGATTATGTTAGTGTTCATCTGTTTTCAAATATTCACTACGATTGATATTATAAATAAGGCGTATATAAGCGCGAATTATTCTATCAGTAGTTTTTACCTCTAAATTCTTTAATTCACTAAACAATGATCCGCAATAATCAATTAGTGATAATACTAGAGAATTAATAAGTATCTTAGTTATACGCTTAGAGAAATACTTTCTAATATGACCAATCTTACGTAGATGAAAGTTAGCAGATTTTGATATAGAACTAATGCGAGCATCAAAAGATAATGTATTATCGAAGATAACTACAAGATTACGAACTGAAACAGAAGGATGTTTAACCCTACCATCAATGATTACCGGTGAACAATTAGCATATACCCTAGATACATTTAGTAGTTCAGTTTTCGAGGTATTTACTAGTAGATCGTTTCTAAGAAGCCAATTAATGATTTCAGATGCACATTCCAAAGTTACAAGTTAGAGTTAAGCGAATTAACAGGAATTTTAATAAGTAGCTGTATATCATCAGCATATATTTATGGTAGATAATATTTGGAAATTTACTAATAATATTATATATAGGACGCAATTAAATAGAAAATAATAAAGGTTCGAGTACTGATCCCTATGGAATTCTACATAATATATCAATGGGAGGCGAAATATAATCATTCACTTTTACTAAGGAAGTTATATCGTTAAGAAATTAAGTTAACCAATTGAGAGAAGAACCTTCAATTCCAAGTTCCTTAAGTGTTCTATTAGAACTTTGGTAGGTTTCCATTAAATAATTATTCTAAAGATAAAACATCAATAGTCTACTGACTATATGTTCCATGATTTTACGGATTATCGGAAGTTGGGATGTGGTCTATATTTCATAAGATCATCAGGATTAAGAGAGCATTTTTTAGAATCGGCTTAATAATAGCATATTTTAGAGATTTAGCTATGAACCCATCATTAAGTGATTCAGAAATTAAATTCGAGATAGTAATTAAAGTAATAATACTAATTTTTTAAAGACTACCAAAGGAAGAGGATTAATAGGATTTAATACATTTAGAAATACTAGATAACTTATTATATAAACTAGAAACAAAAGAAGAGCACATATTAGAGTCGGAAAGTCTATTTTATATGGGATTTAAATTACTACCAAGTATTCTTTTCACTAATTTGAAAATTTTATGCGAGTTTGAACCACAGGAATTGAGTTTTTGCTCATAGAAATTAGATTTTTGGAAATAAATTACTTTCTTATAAGCTATCCTTGCCTTCAAGAAAACATACTTGAAAAATTCTACGCTTGAGTTTCCGTAATTAACGTTTCATTATAGAAAGATGAGAAGAAAACCAAAGTGATGAAGTATGCAGATTAAAGTAACGAGATTTTAAATGAACTAAGTTATTTAAAGTAGATGAAATACATTAATTTAAAATCAAATATATGTGATCATTGGATACTCTATTCTCAATTTGTAACCCAGTTCATTATAGTTTAATTTCCTCAACTCCCTATAAAAAACTAATTAATTAGTTGATACTGGTTTCCTTAGTGAAATATAAGTATGCATCAGATAATGATCAGTTAAGAGATCAGAATGAAGGGAGAAATGAACTGAGTTCGTGTATCATTAGGAATACAAATCAGATCAAGAATATTGCCACTTATGTGAGTAGGACAGGATATATGTTGATGAAGACCAATGGATTCAGTTAATTGCCTAAATATGCAATAGTGTTGACAAATGGAATCAAAATGATAATTGGAATCGCCCATATAAATGAATTTAAAAGAGCAAATTACTATAAGAAAAAGTAAAAGAAAAAATGGAGGGCGTTGGTAAGTCTATATAAATTAAGATATCAACGCGTCCCCATGGGGTCATTTTCGTGCACGACCATTGGAGATAAAGATTATAACCTGCATCACAGCATAATGAGAATATATCCGTATCATCAATGCTAATCCAGGTGTGGGTGATACCAATAATATAGATAGGTTTAATTTTTAGATAGGCAAGGAGTAGTACAATATTAGAGAGAAGAGAACGAATATTAATAAGGGAAATACTAATTACATCAGATAACATATATAGTAACTTTTTATTAGAATCAGTCTCAATTTTGAATTGGAAAAAACTGCAAAAGATATCTTCCATACGGATATTTATCAGATATCCAGTCAAGCTTATCATTGATAGTTCTTCATACAAATTAGTTATTTTATTAAACACCGATTTGAGGGACTTAATGGAACCTGATTTAATAGAATGATAATAGAGCAAGCCAAATTTCCTAGTATCGAGTGATAATGACTGGAATATAAACAGTTTATCATATTTATCATCAAATTTTAGATCTAAATACCTATCTCTAGAGTATTTTGAGTTGCAGTTTATTATGGCAATGCCATTAATAAATTTAACATCATAGATAGTAGCGTTATCGATGCTAAAATAATTAAACATATCATTAATATAATCAATATTACAGCTATATTTCGATATATTTTTTATAATTGTAGATAAATCATCTATTGGAGTATATGTTATTTTACTCGGAATATTATTAATCTTAGATGTCATAGAACTATACGAAGTTTCAATTGAGGATTTCAGTGTATCAGCATATGTTGTATTTTTCTTAATAATATTATTAGAATCGAGTATTAAGGATTTTATATTATTTATTTGTACAAATAAAGAGTTCAAGGTGACAACACCAATGGAAGGGGAAGAAACATCATTTAGATACTAGACAATTATTACAATAACATTTGTAGAATTAAAAATCGCACAAGCATATTAAGGAGGAGTATTATTATTAGACCACGCGGAAGGGAGCATATCGGCATTGAAAAGTATTTATGATGATTACAATTGGTACAATAATTGCTATTCTCTAATATAAGTTAAATTAAATTCTAGTGCATTATATATGTATCTAAGCTTGCTATATGAGTATGAATATGTGATGTAATTGTTAAATATATTTTATTGAATATTTATGCAGGAATGATGTATATATATATACATCATTCCTGCATATATAAAATATATAATATATTATATATAAATTTAAATATATATATATAATATATATTATATATTATATATATATACATATCAATGTATAAATATAAAATCCATATATACTTTAATGCAACATATAATTATTATAATTAAATCCAATATATAATAGGAAATAATGAAGTAAATTAAATATGTATTATGTAATAATTCAAAATAAAAAACACGAACAAATAATGAAATATAAAATAATTTAATTTCCAAAATAAAATATAAAAAATAAATATAAATTAATAAATATAATTAATTTACTAAATATATCAATATATTAATTTATAGAAAAATTAGTCACACATGTAAAATAATTAGATATACATTAATTACATATAAAATATGTATATATAGTATATTAATAATTAGATAGCGGTCAAGATATAATTTTATAAAACAATTAGCACATATATATGGAAGCATATATATATATATATATTAAATATTATAAAAAGTTGGTTGAACAAATATAATCAAATTAAATTGAATTAGAAAAATAAATAAATAAAGTAACTAATCTGAGCAAAATACGTCTGTCTGTAAGAAGAATAAAGCAATACTCATATGAATATAATATGAATATAATATAGATGATAATTTAATATGTATATGGTGAATATGATATATATATAATTTAATAATCTATTTGGTAATTAATTTATTATATGTAATTTATAAATACATTTCTAAATCAATATATTAAATAAATAAATAAATAAGAAGATAATATTGATAATGATATTTTATATCATAAAGTTATATTATATCGATTATAATTTATAATTATAAATACTTACTAGGTTCATAATGTAACATTACTTTTTCAAATATTTTACACTTTAATAATAAATGGTCTTAACATTTTAAGACTCATTATTTTTATTCAAAAATTACAATATATTAATATTATATGATTATATATATTATTGTGATTTGAAATTTTGTCATCTTTTAATTCCATAGATAACGGGGTTGTCCGTATTCGGTACCCATGTCCGAATACGGACACCCTGTGTTATAACACGAACACCCTATTTACCACTAGATAAACTATATATTATTAATAAATCAATCAGACAAATCACAATTACATTATTTTTAATTAATTTTATGAACAATTTATTCTAATTTAATTAGTTATTAATTTATTTAATTTTATTATTTTTTTAATTAATAATACAATTTAAGTATCTAAATAATAACATTTTTAGATTTAGCTTAATTGGTGATATTCATATTATAACGCATGCGATTTTTATGAAAATCAGAATAGTTCATATATGAACTATTCAGCCTATAGGCTGCGCGCTGATTGGTTATAGGGTATCCGTATTAAGATTTCTAGAGTATGAGGGACTATGACCTCTAGATATATACTTATAACTTTATGAATATTTGAATATAAATATAGAAATTATATAAATAATTTTTAGAATGCTTTATTTTTTAATAATATAGTGTTATATTTTATCGATAAATTTGTATATTCTTGAGAAGGTTTTAAGTTGACAGTTTTTTTCATAAATTTAAAAACGTAATATAAAAATCACTTTATTGGATATATCAGCAATATTTTGAATAACTAAAAAATAAAAAATACTTTTTTAGACTATTTATATAATTATGAATTTTGTATTCATTAATTTTTATTTGTAGGATTTATGGTTTATGAGATACCGATAATGTCGGTATTCGGACACCGTCCGTATTTGGTTACTTTCCATTATATATATATATATATATATATATATAATTATTATATATTATATTAATTATTATATATATATTATATATATATATATTATATATATATATATATATATATATATATATATATATATAATATACAATATATATGTATATATTATATTAATTATATTTAAATAAATAATAATACATTATGTTATATATAATATGTTTTTAATTATACAGGTATCTATAACCAATTATTTGAACTACTTAATTGTGAATCTAATTGTTTCACAATTGTAAGACATGGAATACGTAGTCATCATTCAGTGGTATTATTCATATATTATATTAATATATTTATAAAAGAATAATAACATATCACTATTTATTTATATTAATTAATTCGTTATAAAATAATAGTTATATTTTTTCTAATTATAATGTTTTTATATGATACACATATAATACATAAGTATATTTATAATAAATTAAAATAGTAATCAAATAATTTATATTATCGAACATGTATTCTTCACTTAAATAATATAAACCAACTAATGTATATTAACCAATATAATGTATATTAATAAATATCGTTTGCAATAGGTACAAACGGCTAGGGGATGTTTAAATATCATAAATAACATTTCAATGAATAATCATGGTATGGCTTATAACTTTTATTCTGAATTAAAAGAATATATTAAGGACATTTCCAGTTTTGGATGTAGTTCGGAATATGGTTATTTATATTTATATATGTACATATATATATATATATATATATATATATATGTATTTAAATAAATATTATGTTAAATCAAAGTTAAAAAAACGTTATATTTTTAAAGTTCAATTTAGTTATGATATAAAATATCATATATATATAAATATATTATATATTTAAATAGATAAAATATATTATTTATGTTATTCGACTTATTATGCTAACTTAAGTTTAACTACATAAAATACATAAATTAAGTCCAACTATATATATATATCCTTAGTATCAATCTTAAGTTAAATTAAAGTTAATGATATACAAGTATAATCTAATGTATAAGTAAATATTTGTTAAACACTTTTTAAACAAATCACTTTTATTGCTAACATTAATTTAATTTCATAAATCATTTATCTGATCAATCCGACATAAAGTTAAGTTATCCACACTTAATACAGCATACAGCCCTGTGTATAAACATTCACTCTATATCCACCACATATTATTTAGTTATTTCATTCATTACTTCTATTCATTAAACAACATTTATATTATCATTATTAAAAAAAAATATTAATTTTAAAATCACTGAATTGTTTTTTTACAATAATATTGTTTACATTCTATTATACTGTGCACACATTTTTCTCTATTAATATGTTCTATTTATAGCTCATTATTAATCACTTAATTAAACAAACACAAATTCCTAGAAATAATAAATTAGTTACATTGCTAGTCATAAACTATATAATTGACAACACCACTGCATCATGTAATCACTGTAAATCTAGTTTAAATAATACAGAAACTGACTTTGTTAAATGTTATAGGTATCATACACATGTACACTATAACTGCCTAAAAGATAATAATTCTTAAACATTTAAATGGAATAATCGCAACAACCCTCCCAACTATGCTATCCAACTCATGCGTTATCCTTCATTCTTATATATATGTCCCAAATATATTACATTTAATAATACGTTGTCACCACCACTTCACATAGCAACACAAGTCTCACCACAACCTAATAACGATATAAACATAGATGAACCAATGTCTCAAACCAACACTTTAAATCATATTATGGACAACATTTCTAATATAAAAGATCAACAAATTAACAACACTAAGATCATAAAAGAATTTATTAAATTAAATAAGACTAAGCCCATTCAACCGTCAGATCAATCACATCAATTAATTGTTCATTAATAAACACATTCCTCCCCTACTCTCCCTAACGATTTCTAAACCTAAACAAAATGTTATAAATAATTTGAACGAATCTCACACCATTATAATTCCAAACAAATACTCTAAACCTACAACATATACAACATCACCCATATCAAAGTCGGCCTTCCCCAGTCCGATAATCCTATTCGTCATAAAAAACAATCTCATGTACAACTCAAAAATAAAATACGTATTCAACAGTAAAACAAACAACTACTAATTACGTCACTACCACAACAACAAAGTTAATTGGAAAACATCTCACTTAACCCCACCCCTTTCTGTTATTAAGCATTGGAGCAAACTCTTCAACAATCGCACGTGCATTAACATGCGACAAGCATCATCTAATAATCCGATACATTCATCCAAACATACTGTCTCCACTATTCATACTCAACATAGTAACTTACTATATGTAGATCAGTGTAATGAAGATTTAAATACTACTAGTACTCAATCTACACAAACTACCCCATCACCAACTCCTATTCCGTGTCCACCAATTGTGAACCCTTCCCCACCCTCCTCACAATGACACTCTGATCCATGACGGGAGAGAATACTCGACAAACAAATGAAAAGCAGATGCCTTTCTGAGAAGATACGCAGAAATAAGCTCCCTAAACATCCCCAAAGCCTGCCGCATCAATAATTCCGTCCGTCGCTCCCTCAACACGCCCACCGTCGAAGACGAGAGCTCTACATCCTTCACCAAAGCTGAACTCACAAATGCGATAACAAGCATGAAAGCAATAGGAGCACCGGGAAAAGACATGGTGCACCCAAGATTCCTGAAAGCTCTAGGTCCGACCACCCTCAACTATCTACTAGATATGTTTAATGAGTCGTGGCACGTCGGATACTGCCCATCATCTTGGAGGGAAGCGGTTATAGTCCCGATCCTAAAAAAGGGAAAACCGGCCAGCTCGATAGACTCCTTCCGCCCAATATCACTGACCTCTTGCATAGCAAAAACGTTCGAGAGGATGATCGCTACTCGCCTCTCCTTCCTAGCTGAGTCGAAGGGTTGGTGGTGCAACGAGCAGGCTGGATTTCGAGCCATGAGGTCATGTGAAGACCAAACTCTACGATTATCCCAATCAATCAGTGATGGCTTCCAAGCGCGCCCTGCCAAACGAACCGTCCTTGCGTTGCTAGATTTTAGCAAATCGTATGACAAGGTATGGAGGGACAAGCTGATCGAAATCATGATTAAAGCAGGAGTCTCCCGAACAATGGCACGATGGATCAGAGGATTTCTGTGCGACCGGAAAGCATGCGTTAGGATTGATGGTACCATTGGTTCAAAACGGAAACTCAAGCAAGGAGTGCCACAAGGATCTGTCCTCTCCCCAGTATTGTTCCTTTTCTACATAAATGGAATAAGAGAGACAGTCCCGGAAGGAGTCAAAATAAGTATGTACGCGGATGACATAGCCACATGGGCTCAAGATCCAATAAAAACGGAGGCGAAGAGGAAAGTACAGCTCGCCGTTGCCAAAATATCGGCATGGAGCAAAGCCCATAAACTCATCCTGAACCCGTTAAAATACGAATCATCCCTTTTCTCCACCGACACCCATGAAGCTAAGTGGCTCCCCTCGATCTCCCTAAATGGACACCAATTGACGGTCAATAAAACCCCGACTTTCCTCGGTGTAAAATACGACCGCTCTCTAACCTTCCGCCCTCACGTCGACACAATTAAATCCCGAGTCATGAGCTGATGCAGGATACTGGCCTCCCTCTCATCAAAGGAATGGGAATGGAGCAGGCTATGTATGACGCGCATTTATAATGCTACAATACACAGCACCCCATATTACTGCCCCCATTACCGCCCGCATGGCAGCCCTGGCTGGCAAAATCCAACGCACTCATCCTGGAACGCATCCAAAACAGAGCACTGAGGATACTTACAGGTCAACTCGCTGACACCCCTCTGGAATGCCTTCGAGCCGAAGCGGAAATTACGTCTTTCGTAACGACATGCAAATGGAATTGCGTCATCGCATGGGAAAAATCGGCGCGTCTACCACCCGATACCCCCCGACACGCAATCTTCACTGCACCGATAACCCAACGATGGAAAAGGTCCAGCTTCACGTCCCTCGCCCAGTCCGAATGCGAGCGCATCCAGCTTGCCAATCTGTCACGCGAGAGGTTCTGGCCAAAGAAAGCTCCACCCTTGTCCTGGATAACTAACCCGCTTTGGACGATCGCAACTAGACTAGCTGGGAACAGTAACAAGTCGTGCGACAAGGTCTCGTTACTACGTGACACTGTCGACATCATCGCAGCTGCTGGACATGCAGAAAACACCATCTACACGGACGGCTCTGCGTCACGCGGCTTCGAATACAGTGGTAGTGCGGCGGTAGTGACCTCTGGTCTCCCCACCAGCCCTGAAAAGCAGAATACCATCTCCCGGAAAGGAAGAAGATTTACGATTTACGAAATTCTCCTTTGAAACGAAGGTCGTTGCCCTTCTACTGGCAATCGAATGGGTAAACAACGACACTGAAAGCCACGGCCCCATATCATCTGCACCGATAGTCAGTCCACCCTAGCTGCCCTGCAATCGCCTGGGAAAAGTGACGTCCCGGAACTCATGAAAGTCCGCAGAGCCCTATCAATGCTAAACCGCCGAGTATTCATCCAATGGGTGCCCGGCCACATTGGCTTGATTGGGAACGAGTGGGCGGACTCAGCAGCGGGTGATGCCGCATCAATGACGACCGAAGCAGAAACGGAAGGCGAAATCTCCTACCAATCGGCCAAGGCCTTCATTGGTAGGGAGATAAATGATCCCCCCATCAGTCATGCAAGGATGAAGATGGTCTTCGACGGTAAACGGAAAGCTACCGCACTATCAAGGAAGTATGCCGTCATGCTAGCACAGCTACGCAGCGGCCATGCCACAAATTGGCAGCCTACCGAAATATAGTCGACGCTGAGAGCTCCCCATACTGTCCCCACTGCAAAGATGCCCCAGAAACCCTGGAGAACTGGCTGCAGGAGTGCCCGGCCACAGCACAAAAAAGAATCCGCGTTTTCGGGGGAGCCGCGCCCCCTCTCTCAGTCCTGGTGGGAAACCCAGAGGCTGTTATCGCGTTTGCGCATGGACATTAGTCCATGCGAACGCTACGCCGCACAACAACAACAACAATGACACTCAATTCCAAAAGTCCACACAAATAAAAATATGCTTTGCAAAACCACTTCCACAAATCTGACCATTCACACACTGCAATCCCCATCTACACTTTTAAATCCATTGTCCCCATATTCATCAGAACACCATAACTGCCTAATTAAATCTGCATTATTAAACACCTGCTCCATCCGTAACAAGATTCCACTTATCCTAGAACTTGCTGCAGAACATGACCTTGATCTTATATTCATCACTGAAACATGGATTATGCCTGATGACATACCCCTTATATCATCTCTGAATACTAGTCCTTACTCTTGTTCTCATTTACCTAGACGTAATACCAATAATTATGGAGGAGGTATTGGCATTATCTTTAAATCCTCCCTAAATGTATCCCCTCTACGTGACCACAATAATGAAGACTCTGAGGCGTTTACCAGTTCCATTAGTCCCCCACAATCCAAGACTTTTAATATATCACTTTTTTACCGACCCCCCTCTTCCTCAATCCCTTTATTCCTCTCTGAGTTTTATTCATTCACCCATTACGTAATGACCGAATTGAATTAAATTCAATTCGACATACACGTATATTACATTAATCGATATATCTGCTAACTTCACTTTATAACATATATATATATATATATATAATAGTTTCATGCTGGAAAGAATGCACTACTGAATACGAGAATAAACCGTGCAACAGTATGCCCATTGACTATGCACAAGGTTTATATAAAATACTATTAACAATAATATGATGATATATATATATATACTAATTTATATAACATATATTAATAATATTAATAAATATAGATTTTGAATCTTTGAAAAAGTCATGGAACTATATCGAGGTAAATATTATAATAATACAATATATATATATATATATATATATATATATATGATAATTTCTCAATTATTATAATTAGATAACTAAGTAGTTAACTAGTCCCATGACTAGTCATCGTAGGTGGAACATGATATGACGTCATGTACAACTTCTTCCAATTATAACGGTACATCAAGTAAGGGTCGGGTAGACATACCTGTCCACTCATAGATGTCGTCATCAAACTTCTTTTAAGGGGATACCCAACTACCAGTATTTCCGGCTACTTGCATCCTATTTTCAGTGTACCTTAACACGACTTTGTAAAATAGTATTTTCCAATGTGTCATGTCTAGTCACATAGTCAATCCAACTCATTTTTCTCCTTTTCACTTTTTGTAAAATACTTTCATATAAACCAATTATAGATATAATTTTCTTATGGATATATACATCTATCTGTTGTTATCTATATGCGAGGTTTAGAATTTTTCTATGTGATTAGATTCAAAAGAATTCAATCGTTTCTTAAATTATTCAAGAATTGTTCATTTTCGCAGCCGTATCAAAGAGTGGATATAATTAATGAATTGTTGAGGTTGAATTTAATTTGTATAACTTATTTCTCTACTTCTCCAGATCATTTCCAATTTTACCATTATGGGTTTGTCTGTAAAAATTCTATTTCTATATCGCTATTTTATTTTTGCTATTAGCATTGTTTGTTAATGTAACCCCAATATATTTAAATGATTTGACTTGTTCTAGTTTTTTTCCATACATGTTTGTTATCATATTATTACTATTACCTTTATTCGGATTATGATCATTGACTAAAATCTTATTATGTTCATTACATATTTCCATTCCATATCTAGATGAACTTTTTCTAACGAGACTGTGAGTTTGTGTAGTTATTGTTATTGTTATTGTTATTTTTATTTGGTGGAGTCCTTTCATCCCATCCAGGAACTTAGATGAAGTTTTCACTTATAACCATATATGGCTCTAATGTCCCTTCGAAGCCGCTCTCATGTTAAGGCATCCATGGTTTTAACGAGAGCCGATCATTTATTTATACACAATTATATAAGATCACTTCTAAATAATATTTTAAGACCCATTTTATAAAATTAATTAATGGTCCGGACGAGGGTCGAACCCGTGTCCTACTGCTTGTGTGTCTGACGCCTTAGCCACTGAGCCACACAGGCAGTTCATTAGATGAACCTGCTATGAGGTATATTTAGTCTGCAAATCGAAGATTGCTGATATGTGTACCTCTAATAGAAATAGTGCATTCATGATCTATACATATTGAAAAATAACGTTAATATTATAACTAAAATATTAAAAGTATTATTTATAATTTATATATATATATGTGTGTATTTATATTTAAGTGGTGTGTATGTACGATTATCATATATTATGTAAAACACGAAATATTTATGGGAAATATATTATATACATTTAATACGTATGTTAACAATACATTATTACAGGTTATAAGTGATGTTACACCAACAGGTATAGTTAAACACATATGTATTTCATAATATCTGACTAATATATGTTATGTTGTTAAGAGATCGAATGGGTGTTATATATAAGCTTTATTATAATGGCAAAAACACATGGCACAAACGTGCCATGGATACGTGTACCTAGATGCGTGTGGTACTAATAATGCCTACTACCGAAGTGCCAATATTGTACTGGCTAATGCGGGATGCAAGTGCAGTCACACGCATTTCGTGCGTCGCCCTAATTAGCCAGACAGTAAACATATTATGTGATAATTAGCGGTGAACTAAATATCGGACGCATATGGAAAGTTCCACACATAACAATATATATATTGGATATATCATTGGACCAATTATATTTTAGTTATTATAAATTATATTACAATATTATCTTCAATATGTAATTTGACCATGTGCACAGATTATACAACTTTATATTTATAAAATAAATCTACATTATAGTTGTCAAACTGTATTTATTAATTACAATATTAATAAATTGTTAATATATAGGTTATCATTAAATTTAAATAACAATTGCTATATTGTCAATACATTCGAGAATTATTGTAAATATTAATTTAAATAAAACAAATATTGAAAAAGTTACATGTTATACATTTATAGGTGTAATTATATAATATAAATTAAACTGAAAACAACATATCTTACTTTTAATATCAAAACTAACAAAATACATATTGATTACTTACATTGTTTTAAAATGTATGACATAAAAAGCATTATTTCATATATATAATTCCATATGCTTGCCTCATAATAAATATTTTAAAAATGTTGGGGAAATACATATATATATATCATGCATAGATATTTTTCAAAATTGAATGAAAATTATTATATGTAATACATCTTTTTATATCATACAAAAGGAATATTTATTGGGAATTATGTATTTAAACTAAATGAAATTACAATAAAAATACAAGCTAATTCAAATTTAAAGTTTTCAATAATCTTTATCCTTATATAATTAATAACATATTTTCTTTAATATCAACATCTTACAATACTAGAAGTTTAAATAATTTCTCTATTATTAATTTAAAAAATCAACTCTGTAGACGAACTTTAATATACGTTGGACCAATTTCCTAGAATAAACTTGATTATTTTTGTTTTAATGTTTAAAATTATACATTATTTAGGTAACCTATTTATACAAACTTGGTATCTTCATACTAAGTATACTTATAATCTGTGTTTTATTTATCTTATAATTTAATATTAATATTCTCTAGTATAGTATTTTATTCTAAGAACCACTTTATATTCTTATTTTTATTTATATACATGTATGTAAAAATTAAAAAAAAATTAAATATTATTTCGTGTTATATTTTACATTATTTTATTTTCCTGACATTACTAATTACTGAAATTTTGTATTTTATATTTGAATATGATTTCATTTTTTGTTCTTTTTATATATAAAAATTTATTTAAAAATTAAAAATATGTTTTATGTTTACATTTTTTCATTTATTCATCTAGCATTAATAATATTGTTTTACAAACAATTTGTATTTCATAACATAATTTACTTTTGTGGTTTTTTATTTTTATTTATTGAAGTTATATGTATTAATGCAAAAATAAACAAAAATCAATTAAATACCATTTGGTATTTATTTATTACATTTTAACCCAATTACAGATCTTCTATTTATTCTTGCCAATGTAATTATATCAAAAAATTAAAATTAAAAAATTATTTATTTCTATAATATTACACTAATTATAAAATTTCAAATATATTGAATATTAAATAAGTTCTTACAGTCAATTAAGGGTCCGTAATTGAAGACTTTCCCCTATTATTGTATTATATATTAATAATGAATACTCATGTTGTATCAAGTAAATAATTATTAAAAACCTATTTGTATGTAGTTTAATACGAATTTTAAATATGAACAACTCGTTTATCCAATATACAAACTTATTTTGAAATATAGCTAGTAAATAGCTGTTCATGTATGTATGTAAAATTGAATGATATGATATTGTGTAGGTGATATCGTATATTTCTTAGACTATTTATACATAAATTACCCTTAGGTTACTCTCGGGTAGGCGATGCGTTCATTAACACAATGCTATTTATAGCTCTACCGAAAACGCTAAGGATAAAAAACTAATAGATATAATTAAATATTTTTTTTATTCAATAGATACTATCCTAATTCATATATATTTCTATATTTATGAATATAATAATTTAAAAGTATAAAAAAACAGTTTAAAAATGATAAATATTTTGTATTTATTTTTATTATAAATATGTTATGTTTATTACGATTTATTTGTAAATATAAATAATAATGTTACACAATTCGAAATTCATATAGTATTGTATGTTATACATATAATGTACAAATTGTAGATAATACTAATACAAGTCAAAAAGTAATAGGTATGTACATGCTGTTACTAAGTGAAAGAGTAAAAACTTAAGAAAATTACATTCACAGTTTTTACATAAATAATCATGGATAATATATACAAATATACAAATATATAAAGAATACACTATAATATAACAAATTACACACATATATAATACATATAATACTGAAATAATTAATATTATTATATAGTACTCAAATTATAAGTTATATTATATATGTGATATAAACACAAATACACTATGTACATATTAACAATATTTACAAACATAAATTATGGAATATAATTAAAAATATAATATAAAAATAATACAGTAATACATATACATAATTAAAATTCGCCATCAGAATAATTTGTATAACCGTGTAATCGAGTAATCTTAGTTACTCCTTGTAAATCCTAGTTTAATCCTTACTTGGTATGTTTGTCATGACTAGACATAATAGTAAATTGTTTAAAATAACGTATTGATTTCAAATTATAAAAAGAATGCATTGCTGACATTTTACTTTATAAATTTATCTTTTCAACCAATGATATCTAGTTAAAAACATATATGATTTGTTTGTTTATTTTATACTATTTAATCTATGATTTATGCTAAAATTAACATAGACATTTTAAATTAAAAGATTTATCTAATAAAGCGTAATATAACATCACATATTACAAGTATTTACAGAAATACAAAATATATTTATAAATTTCTTCTAAATTTCATAACATTTCTAATTTGATTGATCTTATAAAACACTTTATATTTATAGAAATACTCAAAAATATTAAAAAAATATTTTAAATATGGTAAATAATTTATTGAAAATGTATAATATGTATTAAAAAATATTTTAAAAATTATCATATTTACACATTTGAACACCTGCGACTGCCCTTAACAAAATACTTTATTTGTAAAATTAACAATGTTAACTGAGTGGTAAATGAGACTACAATAGTTATTAGCACAGGGTCATGATTAGGCATAATTGAACGTAATATAATAACATAAATAGATAATTCATGTAGGATAACTACTGAGAACCTATTGGCTTTGTAGTTGTGATAAGTTACAATAAATATTATATTAATGTATATTGACGTATTAGGTTTATAATTCTTATATGCTAACTCGATATAGTTTAAGTAATTTAGTAAATTAGTAAATTAGTTATTATTTGTATATCAGAATTTTAAACTAATATTTTTAATATTATAAAATATATATATATATTTATTTATTTTAAATATAAATTTATATAATAATTTATAAATAAATATATATTTATCACATTTATTATTTTTTTGTTATAAATTTATATATTTATTTATATAATCTATAATAGATTTTATTATTTATAGAGTTATCGTATAATATATATATATATATAATTATATTTGTATAAATTATAAATCGTTTTTACTGTTACATATGCAGGTAAAAACATATATACTGAAGGTAATATTTTGATTATTTAATTAATATTAATTAAATATGTTATTTTACAAATTAACAATTATAAATTTTATAATGATAAAATATATTTAATAATTAGTGCTCGAAATATATTAATTATTTTATTTATCTTATATATAATATTAGTAGGATATAAGTAATAGTTTGAAATACGTATATACAATTTTTTTCTGTGCGTCAACAATGGTATTTTATATATATATAATATAATTCGTTATTTTTAGTATTTCACAACAATTAGAATTATCTAATATATGATATTAAATTAATAATTAATTATTATAATTATTTTTATCAATACGTTCTTTACCCCAAAATAGTCTCTTTACCCTTAAGATATATGTTATCTATATTATTTCACATGATTTTATTGATTATAAGTTACCTAATATGATATTATTACCACATATTTTATATGGAGATATAATAGTAATTAATCCTAGTTTGAAATTAATTTTACCTAGAATAAATTATATTCACTAATTACATGTTTGGTTTATTGTTATCCTAGTTTTTATGTTTGTGTATAGTACCCAGTAAACAATAACACACAAATATGAACATATTATGTTCATAATATTAATATATTTATTTTACAACATATTAATATGAACATATTATGAACATAATATGTTCATATAAATATGTTATCACACAAATATAATTTTCATAACAATATTTATTTGACAACATATTAATATGAACATATTATGTTCATAATATGTTATCAATCAAATATAACTTGCAGACCACCGTACTGTCGCAATATATCATATCGTGCTGTCCCCTTTAGCACAACGTACTATTACGTTACATCATATCATACTTTCAGTACACCGTACACTGTACGGCGTACAGTCACGTTATATCATATTATAATGTCACGTACATCATATCATACTTTCAGACCACCGTACTGTCACGTTATATCATATTATAATGTCACGTTACATCATATATTACTTTCAGACCACCGTACTGTCACGTTATATCATATCATACTGTCCCCTCTAGCACAACGTACTATCACGTTACATCATATCATAATTTCAGCACACCGTACTTTCACGTTATATCATATTATAATGTCACGTTACATCATATCATACTTTCAGCACACCGTACTGTCACGTTTTATCATATTATAATGTCACGTTACATCATATCATACTTTAAGACCACCGAACTGGCACGTTATATCATATCATACTTTCAGACTACCGTACTGTCACGTTATATCATATTATGCTTTTCAACTGAATAAGTTGATTTCAAACATTGTTTAATTATTATAGTTATTATAATTATTATAATAATACCTAACTCAGTTATATACCCAAATATAAATAAATTATAAATATAGATACTCATATTATATATATATATATATTATTATATGCTTTTTTCTCAGAATAATTTGTTTTCTATGTTTGAGTATATACATGAGTGTTTAGATAAAAAGTACTGACGCGATCCACATAATTTCTTTTGCTAAGATTATAATTCAAGATAGACAATATTCTCAAATATAATTATGATGTATTGGATTTTATAAAATTTGTGAAAAAATTAAATGAAATAAAATTATGTCTATTATTATACATGTAAAATATATATGTATAGCTATAGCATATATCATATATACTATAGAAATACATGTAATATATTTAAACCCCATAAATTTATCAATATATATCGGGGCCATTTTCGATATTCTCTACATAAATAATAATAATTTGTATATCATAAGTTGTAAAATATAGTATTAAATTATAAAATAATAAATAACTAAGTTAAACTTATTATATTATCACATATTATTCAAAGTTATAATGTATTCATAAGCTTATATCTTTAGATTTATAAAATTTTATAAAACTAAATAAAATTAATAATATTGTTTTTAAATTAAAATTAATAGTCACTATTATATTGTACTATAAAATAAATAATAATAATATTATCAAATATACTATTAAATTATAAATAAATAAGTGATAAATATAAGAAAATAATATAAAGACTGGTATACGATAAAATATATACATAATAATTATGATAATTATAAATTAAAAATATATTTTTTCATAGTCAATTGATATTCCATTACAAGTTTTACTTTGGTTAAACTATTTGAATAAATTATGATAACAATTTAAACTAATAAAATAAGTACACACTTTTAAATTTATTTTATTATTATAATAATAACATCATAATCGGTTATAATAGGATTATTATATCGTTTTAATCCGGAATATAATGATAATAAACATTATTTACTTCCTGAATTAAAATTATTTATTTTATATAAATTTAAATAATTGAAACTCTATATTATACGTAAAAGTTGCCTATATTGTATATTTATTATACAAATTTTTGAATTTATAATTTGTATCATAAATTTATATAATTGGAACTCTATATTACGAATAAAAGGTACATAAATTATATATTTGTTTTACATATAATTATAATAATAATATTTAAATTAAATATTATATTATTTAAATATATCATATATTATTATAATAATTATATAATTATATGTGTATTAAATGTAACGAATTAAATATTATATTATATGTAACATATATTCAATATAATATTGAATTCGTAATTTGTATGACTATAATTGAAACTCTATTATAGAGTCTATATTCAGCGTAAAATGTACCTTAAATAATATATTATTATAATAAGTATATGTAACATATTTTCAATATAATATTGAATTCGTAATTTATATGACTAAATTTATATGAGTGAAACTCTATATTCCACGTAAAAGGTACTTAAATTATATATTTAGTATACATATATTCAATATAATATTGAATTCATAATTGGTTTTACTAAATTTATATAATTTAAACTCTATATTACGTATAAAAGGGACCTAAATTGTATATTTATAATACATAATATAATAACGAATATAATATATTAAATATATATAATGAATTTAATATATGATATATTGAATTCGTAATTTGTATCACTAAATTTATATAATTTAGACTATATTACGAGTAAGAGATACCTAAATTCACTCTAGGCATTTAATATATTCGTATAATAAATATACAATTTAGGTACTTTATAAGCATGATATAGATTTTAAATTATATACATTTAGTGATACAAATTACGAATTTGATATATACATATATTAAATATACAAATATAATACATATATTTTAATTTTTGCGCATTTGTTTTGACCCGTCACCTGCAATGTCGAGCTGCTAAAATGTTCGCATACTATATTTCGTATTAGAATGCTATCAGATTTTATATAGCATGTTATGTATACACCATAAGAATATCTTAACGTTAGAAGTAACTCACTATAATTATTATTATGATTATTATTAAATGTTATTATTATCAATTATTAACTATTAAATAATCATCAATGAAATTCAATAATATTAAAAAAAGCTGCCGTGTCGAGCTGCTAATGAGTTTGCATACCATATAAAACCATAATATAACTCGTGAATTCTATCAGATTTCATATTGCATTTCACGCCATTAGAGGTAACTCAATATAATTATTATTATGATTATTATTAAATATTATTATTATCAATTATGAACTATTAAATAATCTTCATAATGAAATTAAAAAATGTTGTAGAGTATTCTTATTTAAATTTAAAACAAACATTGTATAATAATATTTTTTCTTTTAAAAAATCTATTATCATGACAGATACATGCCAATCTGCTAAAGAGTTTGCTGCCATGTCGAGCTGCTAAAAAATTGTTGCCGTGTCGATCTACTATAGAGTTTGCATACCATGTCAAGCCATAATAGAACTCGTGAATTCTATCAGATTTCATATTGCATTTCACGCCGTTAGAGGTAACTCAATGTAATTATTATTATGATTATTATTAAATATTATTATTATCAATTATGAACTATTAAATAATCTTCATAATGAAATTAAAAAATGTTGTAGAGTATTCTTATTTAAATTTAAAACAAACATTGTATAATAATATTTTTTCTTTTAAAAAATCTATTATCATGACAGATACATGCCAATCTGCTAAAGAGTTTGCTGCCATGTCGAGCTGCTAAAAAATTGTTGCCGTGTCGATCTACTATAGAGTTTGCATACCATGTCAAGCCATAATAGAACTCGTGAATTCTATCAGATTTCATACTGCATTTCACGCCGTTAGAGGTAACTCAATATAATTATTATTATGATTATTATTAAATGTTATTATTATCAATTATTAACTATTAAATAATCCTCATAATGAAATTCAATAATGCTGTAAAGAATATTCGTAATTAAATTTAAAACAAACGTTGTATAATAATATTTTTTCATATTAAAAAATCTATTATCATGACAGATCCATGCCAATCTGCTAAAGAGTTTGCTGCTGTGTCGAGCTGCTAAAGAGTGTGTATACAATATCAAGCCATAATAGAACTTGTGAATTAAATCAGATTTCATACTGAATTTCACTCCGAAAGAGTATATAATTATCTATTCTCTATATAATTATTATTATGATTATTATTAAATGTTATTATTATTAATTATTAACTATTAAATAGTCCTCATAATGAAATTCAATAATGCTGTAGAGTATTCTTATTTAAATTTAAAACAAACGTAGAATAATATTTTTTTATATTAAAAATATCTATTATCATAACAGATCTATTCCAATCTGTTAAAGAGTTCATCTGCAATGTCGAATATAATAACGGAAATATTTTATTATTTTTTTATGGGAATTCATATAATATAATTATTTTTATGTAAAATATATCTTAAAAGAATCAGTTTTAAAATAAAAATATCAACATATTACAATACTTATTTATACATGGATTTGCATGTTATAACATATTTTTTATTTATTTTCTTGTCATCATTTTTAAATAATTCGTGTATGTTTATATATATATATATTATCTGAATAATACATATTGTATATGTAAGATAAATATAATTGGGAATTTTATTTTATAGTAGCAATAATGGCATAATTATATTATAGAATAAATGTACTAATAATAATTATTGTATATATATTTCACTTATTCAAACTTAAACTCTTTTAATAATGCTTTGATTTACTAGAAATATTCAGATAATGTCTTATATACATATATATATATATATATATATATATATATATACAATTACCATGCATTAAAGCCAAACTATAATATAAATATAATAGTATGAGTTCATATGTGCTTGAATCAGGTCAATATAATACCAATGCTCATATTTATATGTTCATAATATGTTCATAATATATTCATATTTGTATGTTTATAATATGTTCATATTTGTATGTTCATAATATGTTCATATTTGTATGTTCATAATATGAACATAATTGTATGTTATTGTTTACTGCGTATATAAATTAAGATGTATACTTCTTTATTTATATATTTATTTGTATATAGATGGGTATATTTTATTGATATATATAATTTAAATATGAAACAAATAAATATTAAGATATTTATTAAAGTGAATCTTCGCATATCTATTTAAATATAAGCTCCCTCATTAGCGTATTCGGTAAATATACACTTAACGAGTCATTTGTACAATTTCTATTAATTTAAATAAAATGATTCAATAAAAGAATTATAAAAATTATTTTTTCAAAAAAATGTTTATAATAATTGTGTCTTTAGTATATTATATATAATATTTAGTACATAATTTAAAATATGATCATATTTAAAATAAAATTATTCTGAATATAATATATTGTTATATCCTCTTTTCTAATTTTTCATTTTGTTCACATACGAATAAATAATATGTGCTTGATTCAACTTATTAATTTTTATTTGCTTATTAAGAAGTAATAATATTAAAATCGAAGATTGCAATATATATATTGAGAAAATACTTAAAAAAGATTATATAAAAATATGCATTGGCTCGATAAAGTGTGGACCCCGGCCAATTGCATGAGTTAACTAGGAAATTGCCCAATATTAATCCGGTACTGATACTATATATATAATTTAAATATGAATTTAATTTATAATTTAAAAATATGTGTACAAATATAAAATTATGACAATTATATTATATATTGATTTGTATTAATAAATTTATAAAAATATTTTTGAATGAAAAAATAATATATATATATATATATATATATAATTATTAAAACATGCTTAATATAAATACATTTATTTATATTATATGAATACAATTTTATATATTATATGATGTAATAAAATATTTATATATATATATATATATATATTATATTACTTAAATAGGGTTTATTAAAGCTTACATATACTTAATATTTACAGATAACAACGACAATAAGCTTCAGGATAATGAAGATACATTGTTAATTTGCGTTTACGTTATACTTCTTACGACCCTCAATCTATACATACTATATTTGCTAGTTACTATTATCAAGAGCAATACAATTACAGAACTAAATTATACAAATATCAGCAAAGAAGACAATACGAAAACTATTAAAGAGAAATATTATACAGTATATAAATAGTAACAGTAACAAGTAACAACACTAATTATGTTTTAATCTAATAATTAATATTTACCATACATATATTCATATATATATATATATATATATATATATATATATATATATATAATACTAGCTGTTTTGGCCCGGTGTATGTGAGGATAGTTGATAATTATGAGTTATTATTAAAAAATTGCATGATCTAGGAGTATTTTAGAAATAAGAAATATATTATTTATTTGATTTAAATTAATTATGTTATAAAAAGCAAATATTGAGAAATTAATATAATATACATAATACATGGGAGTTAGCCCTATCTGAATTAGCCCTATCGGAGTTAGCCCTCTCTGAATTAACCCTATCTGAGTTAGCCCTATCTGAATTACCTCTATCGTAGTTAGCTCTATCTGAATTAGCCCTATCTGAATTAGCCCTATCTGAATTAGCTTATCGGAGTTAGCCTTATCTGAGTTAGCCCTATCTGAATTAGCCCTATCGTAGTTAGCCCTATCTGAATTAGCTCTATATTAGTTAGCTCTATCTGAATTAGCCCTATCGGAGTTAGCCCTATCTGAGTTATCCCTATCTGAATTAGCCCTATCGGAGTTATCCCTATCTGAATTAGCCCTATCGTAGTTAGCCCTATCTGAATTAACCCTATCGGAGTTAGTCCTATCTGAGTTAGCCCTATCTGAATTACCTCTATCGTAGTTAGCTCTATCTGAATTAGCCCTATCTGAATTAGCTTATCGGAGTTAGCCCTATCTGAGTTAGCCCTATATGAATTAGCTTATCGGAGTTAGCCCTATCTGAGTTAGCCCTATCTGAATTAGCTATATATTAGTTAGCTCTATCTGAATTAGACCTATCGGAGTTAGCCCTATCTGAGTTATCCCTATCTGAATTAGCCCTATCGGAGTTATCCCTATCTGAATTAGCCCCATCGTAGTTAGCCCTATATGAATTAGCCCTATCGGAGTTAGCCCTATCTGAGTTAGCCCTATCTGAATTATCTCTATCGTAGTTAGCTCTATCTGAATTAGCCCTATCTGAATTAGCTTATCGGAGTTAGCCCTATCTGAGTTAGCCCTATATGAATTAGCCCTATCGGAGTTATCCCTTTCTGATTTAGCCCTATCTGAATTACCTCTATAGTAGTTAGCACTATCTGAATTAGCACTATCTGAATTAGCCCTATCTGAATTAGCCCTATCGTAGTTAGCCCTATCTGAATTAGCTCTATATTAGTTAGCTCTATCTGAATTAGCCCTACCTGAGTTAGCTCTATCTGAATTAGCCCTATCTGAGTTAGCCCTATCTGAATTAGCTTATCGGAGTTAGCCCTATTTGAGTTAGCCCTATCTGAATTAGCCCTATCGTAGTTAGCCCTATCTGAATTAGCTCTATATTAGTTAGCTCTATCTGAATTAGCCCTATCTGAGTTAGCTCTATCTGAATTAGCCCTATCTGAGTTAGCCCTATCTGAATTAACTTATCGGAGTTAGCCCTATTTGAGTTAGCCCTATCTGAATTAGCCCTATCGTAGTTAGCCCTATCTGAATTAGCTCTATATTAGTTAGCTCTATCTGAATTAGCCCTATCTGAATTAGCTTATCGGAGTTAGCCCTATCTGAATTAGCCATATCGGAGTTAGCCCTATCGGTGTTAGCCCTATCTGAATTAGCCCTATCGGAGTTAGCCCTATAAGAACACCTATTCTCTCAATAAAATAAGTTATATATATTCGTATAAGAATTGTTAAATTATGAAATAAATTAAAATAAATTTAATAAATCGTACGAAATTACCTCGTACGAGATTACTGGTAACCATGAATTTCATTGGATGAAATTAATTTTATTAAAAAGCTCCACCTATTGATTATTAGAGGCGAATTAATTTAAAATCTTAATTTATAAATCCACTTTAATATATGATAACACGGTACAATGTAACATTTTGATAATGCATATTAAAGAGGAATAAAATATGAGTATAACTGGTGTCTTCCGATCTTGCATTTATTTTTTAATTTCGTAGAATCGTCACTTCACGACGATGCCGCATTGTTATATGTTTAGAGAAATATATATATAGATATTAAATACGAAGAATTTAAAGATGAGGAACTCAAAAATAGCTGATACCGATTTTAAATTGAAAAATCGTTTTTGTTCATAGTTAACCTTCAGCACAATTTTGTATAATATTTTATTTATATTTTATTTAAATTTTTAATTTATATTGAACCTTATAAAAATTCTGATATTAAATGTTGTCACTATAAAGAGGACTGACCTTATTATTATATATCCGTATTAAATTAAAATATTATTATCATACATTAAATAAATAATATTTAAAAATTACACTAGGAATATTTAACAAATTAAATAAAATTAAAATTATTAAATATCTACACATGTGTAATGATAATAGTTTATATAAATAAGTATTTATATATATATATATATATATATATATATATATATATATATATATATATATATATATATATTATACGAAGAAGACTTGTATAGGAAACTATGTAGTCAATAAAGGTGAAATGATGGTTTTACAGTTTATTTAAATACGACAAATAATCATGTTATAGATTAACTTAATTAATTACAATTAACATTTAATAATAATAATAATGATGATAATAATAATAATAATAATAATAATAATAATAATAATAATAATAATAATAATATTAATAATAATAATAATAATAATAATAATAATAATAATAATAATAATAATAATAATAATAATAATAATAATAATAATAATAATAATAATAATAATAATAATAATAATAATAATAATAATAATAATAATAATAATAATAATAATAATAATAATAATAATAATAATAATAATAATAATAATAATAATAATAATAATAATAATAATAATAATAATAATAATAATAATAATAATAATAATAATAATAATAATAGTAATAATAATAATAATAATAATAATAATAATAATAATAATAATAATAATAATAATAATAATAATAATAATAATAATAATAATAATAATAATAATAATAATAATATTATTATTATTATTGCCTATAGACTATTATAAGTTTTTTATATTTACTAAATTAGAGTAATACAAAGATAATATATGTATATATATATAAATTTATGAGTAAATGAATAAAGTATGTACAAAATAAACTAAATATAATGCAGATATATCCTAAATCTCATGAGCCTTGACCAGGAACATAATCTATAGTGATATATTATTGGGCAATCCCATAATATATAATAACATTTAAAAAATATTTTTTTTGATTGGTTGTATATATCACGTCATCTACTGTTATGTCATCTATATATATCCACATTTGCTAATAAAATTGTATTGTATTATTATATTACATATCATAAATATTCAAATAAAATTTATAATTTGTAAATATCATCATATTTCATATTTTTATATACACATATATAAAACTATTTTATAGCATTTATAATGCTATTTTGTTGTTGAAATTTTGCTACAATACAAATAACATTAGTAAACCTGAATATGTTATTAAAAAAAACATAAAATATAAAAAAAATAATATTTAAGCATGATGATATCCACTTAATATTATTATTTTGATGTATCAAGAAAAACTAGAAATAATAAAACATTGTATGTAAACAAAATAATCTAAAATATATATTCTTATTAATTAAATATAAATTTATAATATATAGCTTATATAAAATGTAATATACTATATTGATACTAACTTATATTTACTTTTGATTTTTTTTTAGTAGTTTTTTGTTGCTATATTCGGTCCTGTGTACTCTATACCTGTTGATTATGTTAATTGTAATTTACACATAAGAAAATAATAGATCCTAATAAATAATTGATATACAAAATAATTAGTTATATACATTTTAAGGTGTAATATAAATATTATTATCCATTATATAATACATATATAATTATAATCATACAACCCATTAATATGTTATAAATACTAATTATAAAATTATATTTATATAATTTTTAAATCAAATATATTTAGAAATTTATAATAATTATTTATAAGTTAACTTACATTTGAAAATATTGATTATATTAAATATTGTATTTAATTTTTGCAAGGTATCAATGATGATTTATTATATTTGATTATAAGTATATTTTCATAATATATTGTCTTATTGAATATGCATTCAAAAAAAAATACTTATAAATAACCGGTGATATGTAAATTTGTACGTTGAGACATAAATCCAACATCGTCTTTGTCAGCATTTAGTAGCAGTGATACATATTTGGATAATGAAGTCACTTTAGTTTAGTTGAGCTTATTTACAATCTCATCATTCTTAAACTTTTCTTCTAATAGTTCATTGCCTAATTCGTTATTAGGTTGATGTATATACTATCATATCTGGTTAATTGTAATAGTAATGTTAATATTATTATATTTAGATATAATAGTAATATCTATATATATATATATTAAATTAATATCAAATATATTTATAATTTTATTGAAAATCACAATGGAAGAGAACAATTAATAATAATAGTTTTCAAAATTTAATAAATTGAAGAATAATTTTCTTATGAAAGTATTATTATATATTAATATATATTTATTACAAAATTAATTCTAATGTTTTTCCACACTAATAATATCAATTATTATATAAAAATATTCTTGTATATGAAATTTAATGAAAATATGTGATATTTATATTAATAAATTACTATATTTTTATCACAAAAATGAATAATGTTATTAATATATTAACAAAATATATCGTTTTATAAATTTAATTTGCAATAGAAGAACTGCAGTTGAAACTTACTATATGTTACGTTATCAATTTTAAATTATATTATGTATATATATTAATATTTACAATACATTTTAATGTACTATCTATATTACAAATAAAATTATATATATATATCTAAAATACTACATATAAACATTCCTCATAATTTTTGTATTTAAATGTATTATAATTGAACATACCATACTATTTGATATATTATATAATCTACATCCATATATATATATATATATATATATATATAGATATAAGTCACGTCTATCTATTTTGATGAAAATTCTACTTTTTTAATATTTGACATAAATATATATACATTTAATATGACTAATATCCAATCAAAATTTCAGTTGACAATTTGTAAATTTATCAATAAAAGTGGAATTCATGTATCTATCTGTTACATGTATTGCGTGCGTCAATTTCTTATCCACTTTCTATATATCGATGGCACATATTTAACATGATAAATATTATTATAGACAATACTATTCTTATAATATAAATTTAATTATTCATAATATATAAATAAAACTTATATCATAACATTTTTATATTATATATTTTATTATATAAGTTGTTAAGTCTTATTTGTCGTATTTTGACCTATTTGACGAATATCTATAAAATTGTCTGTGTATATACTAGTGATGTAAATGATGCTCAAATCTAAAGCATTATGCAGTCTCAGTTTCAGTTACCTCAGTATAAACTCAGACACATTTTGTTAGAGTCTCTGCTCGGGCTCGTTTTACTAGAGTCTCGGTTCAATCTAATTTTTTCCGAAAATTAACGTTTCGACTCGGCATCAAAAACCAAAAGTCTCTTCATCATTTACATCACTAGTATATACCTATTATGTATATGATTATAAATAGGTATTTTGTATAAAATACATATTATTTATAGATATCTAATTAAAAATACTAAATATAATTTGTATAAGCCAATACTTTTTAAAACTCAATCTAAATACTTTATTTATTATTTAAATATGTATACATTATATATTATATTACTAAAATCATTACTTAAAAATATGTAGTTAATATACTAATGATATTAATACTAATATTATTTTAGTAACTAGTGGTAGTGGGGTAATATAGGCAGATATAGGTTGGGATATAGGAACGTTAGTTATTATCGTTGCTAGTAAATACTAGTGGTAGTCGTGTACTATAGGCAGATATAGTTAGGGATATAGGAACATTAGTTATTGTCATTTTAGTAACAACTAGAGGTAGTGATGTATTATAGGCAGATATAGGTAGGGATATAGGAACATTAGTTTTTGTCATTGCTAGTGGTGTACTATAGGCAGATATAGGTAGAGATATATTTTATACTGTCATATGACCCTTTTATTAATTTTGTCGAGATATTTTCACTTAATAAAATATAATTATTATTTGCACGATATAAAATATTTAATAAATTTATTTATATTTTTACTATATATGTATTAATCAATATTTTAATACGGTAACTGAATGAATTTGTAACGGTATCCAAAAATTGAAGCAGATATCGAATGCACATATTAGTTTGAAAATATAGCTATAATACTTATTTACATACATCAATATATACAGCTAATAACATGTGTGATTACTACTTAGACTTAATAAAAATTAAGACTGAATAATTTAGTGAATGCATACATCGTAAAATTTAATTCATCTGTTATCATTACTTACTTTACTTTAGTCGAGTTCTCACTCGACTAGATCTTGCAATTGCTTTCCATCCTTCTCTGTCCAACATCAGTATTCTTAATTTTTCTTCTTCTAGACAATCGTAGTCGTTCTTTAAGATTTATATGAATGTCTTGGGTTGTCTCCATCTATTTCGTATACCATTCTTAGGCTTCCATCAAATTAAGTTATGCGCTAGTTCGTCGGTGTGCCTGATGCTCCTATTATTATTAAGTGGCATTAACTTAATGATTTAGTATCAATATATCAAAGTATTAAATATATATATATATATATATATATATATATATATATATATATATATATATATATAGATGCGGTAAATATATGTGTAAGCTTTATTTGTAAACGTTAATATTCACTTGACACATTCCTAGAATATTGAAAATTATTTGAATGCAATGTTCTTAACTCCTCATTACCTTTCTAATTCAAATTTTATGTAATATTAAATTTTATATTATATGATATATATTTTATCGGTAACTGCAGTTACCGTGTCTACTTCCTCCATGGAGGAAGTCATGTGTAACTATGGCTATTGATAAATTGAATATAAATAATTTATTTTATTTTTCCAATTAATATTCTTAGAATTAATATTAAAATTTTATATTTATTACATATATATGTTATACATTATATTAAGTTTATTTTTAATTTTTACATTTCCATTTGTTAATCTGGTATTAAATACTAACTTATTTAACCTGTTGCATAATTTCCAATTCTAGTAATAATAGAATGCTATTTTATTATCAAGATTTTGAATAAATATATAAACATTAATACAATTTTATAATTTGTAAATTGAATAGGATTAAATATATATATATATATATATATATATATATATATATATATATATATATATATATATATATATACAGTTTATATATAATAATATAATGTGTCCTAAATATACACTTGCAATTCCACATATTACTAAATATAAACTAATATATGCATTAGTTATTGCAATGAACCTGATGAAAATCTTTCAAAATAAATAAATCACAATTACATACAACATTTTTTTACATTTTTCGGTTTTCGGACTGCAAACTGTGCTTATAAAGCAATCGGCCGTCCATATATATATTAAGTTAATGTTTCATATTAAATAGGTAGGTTTTCAGTAGTTTCTTGAAGTTGGGAGTTGATGGTGTAGTACGGATGGATGTGGGGAGAGTGTTCCACGAGTATGGGACGGATATTGCCCATGCTCGAGTGTTGGTTGAATGTAATTTGTGTTTAGGAGGAAGTTGAAGTAGAAACGTATTGGTGGAGCGTGTAGTGGAACTAGTTGGTAATTTAAGTTTAAGTAGGGATGCTAGGTAGTCAGGAGAGTCATGGTGGATTGCTTTATGAGCCAGTAGTAGAGTTTTATATAGGATACTATGGCGTACAGGTAGCCAGTGGAGTTTAACTAAGAATGGAGATATATGAGTGTGGGAGTATTTTGGTATGTTGAATATACACCTAGCTATAGAATTTTGAAGAATTTGTAGTTTAGTAATATACGATGAGGGGGTATTATAAAGGATAAAATTGCAGTAGTCGAATAGAGGTAGGATGTAAGCAGAAGCTATAATAGTAGCAGTGGATATTGATATTGAATGACGAATAAGGCGTAGTGAATGTAGTTGATAGTTTAATAGTTTTGTTATGTGGGACAGTTGTCTGTAAAAATTAAAAGTATTGTCAAATATAACACCAAGATTTTTGACATGGGTTGAGTACATGATGAGCTGTCCATTAATGTTAATTGGAGGGGGAGTTGGTAACGTTTTACTTCGGAGTGGAAGGTGAAGGAATATAGCCTCGGTTTTAATTGGGTTAAAGACGAGGGATTTTATTATGAGCCAGTTATGAATGGTGGTAATAGTAGAGGAGAGGATGTCGGGTGTAAAATTAACGTTTTCTGTACATTTTACATAAAGTTGTATGTCGTCTGCATATGTATGGAAGCTAACTGGAGAATTCGAGATAAGGTGGAGAAGGGGAATTATGTAAATGTTAAAGAGTATTGGTCCAAGGACTGACCCTTGGGGAACACCGTGTGTTACAAGACGGGAAGATGAACGGGTTGAGTGAACTAAAACTGAGGAAGTTCGGTTGGTTATGAATGAGGATAGCCATTTGTGTGCAGTACCAGTGATACCTATAGATGTAAGACGGTGTATGAGAATCGTGTGGTCAATAGTGTCAAACGCAGAGGAGAGATCAAGTAGTGCGAGTATTGTGCCATTTTTGTTATCAAGGTTAGTGAGAATATCACTGGATATCTTCGATAGTGCGGTTTCTGTTGATTTGGAAGGAAGATATGCACTTTGGAAGATATGAGGGATTTTGTGTGATATTAAATAAGACGTTAGTTGTTTCGCGACGATTCGTTCCAAAGTTTTGGAAAATATCGACAGGTTTGAGATTGGACGATAATTGTTGAGGCTCTGAGGGTCAAGGTTTGGTTTCTTAAGGAGGGGTGTAATGAGTGCATGTTTATAGGATGTTGGAAACGTACCGGATTCGAGGGATTCACAGAATATATTATTGAGAGGGATAGTGAGGGATTCAGTGATTTCGTGTAAAAGGGAAAGAGGAATAGGGTCAAGAGGAGATGAACTTTTAGTTGCTTTAAAAAGTGTGCCTATGACATGGAAGGGACTGAAAATACATTAAGTGAGTGAGTTGGCATGGTGGGGGTTATTAAAGTGGTATATCGTGGGAGATTGCTGAGAGTACGTGTAAGCTTATGATGGAAATAGTCATCAAAAGTTGATGATAAGGTGTCTGGTGGAAAGTCGGGTAAAGTTTTCTTTTTATTACGCCCAAGGAGTTTCGAACAAATGGTGAACGTTTTCTTTTGATCTGATGAGCATGATTCCAGAGAGGCAGTAATATGAAGCGATTTTGCAATTAAGAGATCACGTCTATGTTTGGACTTGAACAGTTGATAAAGCGCAAGAATAGATTCAGATTTTGATTTAATCAATTTCTTTTCAAGTGTACGCAATTTACGATTTTGTTTTAGGAGTGCGAGGGTATACCAGGAAGTGTCAATTCTAAGGAAGGATTTTTTAATAATTATTGGAGCGTGGGAATCGAGGGTACTTGAAAGAGTGGTAAATAATTCATCAGGTGAGTTATGTGGGAGGGTTAGGAAGTCTCTGATGAAATCGTGAGTGTTGATGATTTTTGTTTTGCGGAAAGAACGAGTGATAGTGGGGTGGGGAGGTTTAAGGGATTGGAGGGTAAAAAATATAATGTGATGATCAGAAATACAAGGGCCAACAGAGTGAGAATAAATCAAGTTGGATGACTTATGGGAAATGAGGAGATCGAGTGTATTCCCATATTTGTGTGTGGGGTAAGTATTATGAAGTTTAAGATTGGAGGATGACAGTATATTGAGTAGAGATTTAGAATGATTAGTTGATAGGTTAGTAGCAATATTAAAATCACCTATAATGATATTAGATTCAGACATTAGATGGGTGAATGAATAAAATTCAGAGAGGAATAAAGGAATTGAGGAAGAGGGGGGTCGGTAAAAAAGTGATATATTAAAAGTCTTGGAGTATGGGGGACTAATGGAACAGGTAAACGCCTCAGAGTGATCATTATTATGGTCACGTAGAGGGGATACATGAAGGGAGGATTTAAAGATAATGCCAATACCTCCTCCATAATTATTGGTATTACGTCTAGGTAAATGAGAAAAAGAGTAAGGACCAGTATTCAGAGATGATATAAGGGGTATGTCATCAGGCATAATCCATATTTCAGTGATGAATATAAGATCAAGGTCATGTTCTGCAGCAAGTTCTAAGATAAGTGGAATCTTATTACGGATGGAGCAGGTGTTTAATAATGCAGATTTAATTAGGCAGTTATGGCGTTCTGGGGAAGATGGGGACAATGGAGTTATTTGTGTGGACTTTTGGAATTGAGTGTCATTGTGAGGGGGGTGGGGAAGGGTTCACAATTGGTGGACACGGAATAGGAGTTGGTGATGGGGTAGTTTGTGTAGATTGAGTACTAGTAGTATTTAAATCTTCATTACACTGATCTACAGATAGTAAGTTACTATGTTGAGTATGAATAGTGGAGTCAGTAATTTTGGATGAATGTATCGGATTATTAGATGCTGCTTGTCGCATGTTAATGCATGTGTGATTGTTGAAGAGTTTGCTCCAATGCTTAATAACAGAAAGGGGTGGGGTTAAGGGAGATGTTTTCCAATTAACTTTGTTGTTGTGGTAGTGACGTAATTCGTAGTTGTTTGTTTTACTGTTGAATACGTATTTGATTTTTGAGTTGTACATGAGATTGTTTTTTATGGCGAATAGGATTATCGGACTGGGGAAGGCCGACTTTGATATGGGTGATGTTGTATATGTTGTAGGTTTAGAGTATTTGTTTGGAATTATAATAGTGTGAGATTGGTTCAAATTATTTATAACATTTTGTTTATGTTTAGAAATCGTTAGGGAGAGTAGGGGAGGAATGTGTTTATTCAGTGGACAATTAATTGATATGATTGATCTAGAAGGTGACGGTTGAATGGGCTTAGTCTTATTTAATTTAATAAATTCTTTTATGATCTTAGTGTTGTTAATTTGTTGATCTTTTATATTATAAATGCTGTCCATAATATGATTTAAAGTGTTGGTTTGGGACATTGGTTCATCTATGTTTATATCGTTATTAGATTGTGGTGAGACTTTTGTTGCTATGTGAAGTGGTGGTGACAGCGTATTATTAAATGTGATACATTTGGGACATATATATAAGAATGAAGGAGAACGCATGAGTTGAATTGAACTTATATCATCATAGATTTGTTTTTGAATTTCATGAAAGTGTTTATTAAGATTTTTTTATAGATAAATAATATATATATATATATAATATGGTCAATAATTTCCAGTAACATATATATGCTTATAGTTTTCATAAATGTTTGTAAAAAAAACCTTAGTAATAATAATATTCATTACAAATGAAAAGATTATTTTAATTATATCAGTACTATTAAATTATTTAAATTACACTGGTCTTCATTTAAATTTTTGGTTTTGTTGTCAAGGGTTTTTAACTGATTATAAACTACTTTTTAACACTGAATTCAAATATGGAAACCTTTTTGCTCAATCAACTCTAGTTTTCTAATTTATTTAATAAATATGAGAAATATTTCAAATAAATTATCAAGAAAAATATATTTAGGTGATATATATAAATAATTTATTAGGAATATAAAATAACAATAATAAGTATGAATACCCAGGTAACCAAAGCATGGGTTATAACACTGGTATGACCTGGGTAATGTGTACCAGGTTATTTTATGGGGCTCAGTGAGCAGTTTGTACCAGGTCAGCTATCCCAGAGAAGTACTGTTTTATGCCAGAGGGAATTATGTACCATACAATAACCTGCGTCAGATATCCCATAGAAGTACTGATTTATGCCAGAGGGAATTATGTACCATACAATAACCTGGGTGAGATATCCCATAGAAGTACTGCTTTATGCCAGAGGTAATGTATATATATATATATATTTATATTACATATATATATTGATTTTATTTAACATGAACAAATTTATAATGTAATATATTATTTATTAATATGAAATAAAGAAATTAGGAGAAATAGAAATAGAAAAATATATATAAATAGAAAATAAGATAAAATAAAATAAAACATTTCTTCAATTCTTATTCTATGGTATCTGTAAATAATAATAATATATATTAAGTAAAATATTAAATTATATATATATATATATTCATTTTAAAATGTATATGCATATATATATATATATATATATATGTAAATCATGTGTATATCCAAGCGCTCTCACTCCCTATCTTCCAATGCAAACTTATGAAATATGTAAACAAATCAAATAAATGTCATCCTGGGATATTGATAAATTCATGAATACATATTAAAATTTATATATTTCATTAAATACATAACTATATAGTATATATATATACATACATAACTATATATATATATATAGTGTATGTATATATATATATATATATATATATATATATATATATATATATTCTGATTGTTAAACTCAATTAAAATATAAAAATGGAGTATCACCTAGTATACCAGTCAATCGCGGAGTAAAACAAGGTGACCCAATGTCTCCCGCTCTTTTTAACTCCATTATAGATTATGTAACTGATAATATGCCAGGTAGTATTAATTTACAAGGAAATAGTACAATAAGCCATATGGCATTTGCAGATGATCTGGTTTTATTTGCGAAAGATGATGTAATGATGCAAGATAAAGTTGATCATGTTTTATTTAGACTAGCTCAATGTGGGTTAAACGTTAACAAATCAAAATGCGCTACATTGAATATAATTATTGACCCAAAGAAAAAACAATGGATATGTAACCCATATAGTGTTATATCTATTGATAATTCTACAATTAAAGCGCTAAATATAGAAGACACTTATAGATATCTTGGCATCAACATATATGTTGATGCCAAGATATCTATAAGTGTCTTCTATATTTAGCCTATAGGCGCTTTGGATAATAAAAATAATTCAATTAATGATGACATCACATCGAAACTCTTGGCAATATCTAAATCTACTCTAAAACCCCAACAAAAATTGTTTATACTCAAAAATCATCTAATTCCAAGTATGCTTCATACCTTGACTTTCTCTAACGTATATTTAAATTCATTAAAAACGATGGATAGAAGTATTCGGGCGTTCGTCAGACGTTGGCTTCGACTACCTTCAGATACTTCACTCGGTGTATTCTACGCACCTAGTAGTGTCGGTGGGATATCTATCACTCGTATTTTTCTGGCAATACCGGTATTGCGGCTAAAAAGGATTTAATCCATTAGAAGGAATGATGACACTATTATTCAAACTCTTCCCGATAGCGTTATTCTAAAATGGTCTACACCTCGAGTATACGATGAATACACGTGTATTTATAACACATCCATAAATAAATATCATTCAATATATTTATTTAATTCTGTCGATGGCAAGGGTTTAGAATTAGGTACGCATAGTCCTTTTATTAATAATTGGATAACTTCTCCTATAAAGATGTTTTCTGTTCGCGATTTTGTAGATATGGTAAAGCTAAAGCACGGTCTACTGTATACACATTACATATGTAAACGTATGTTTCCAAGTTTAAATACAAACTATTTAAGGCGAGGGTGTAATTATAAATATGACTGCCTAAATGATATTATGCAGACCTGTAGATTTAATTATAATAACATTATTCACAGGCATACTTATGTTAACGCTCTTTTAATCACTCTACTTAATAAGTACAAATTTACAACTATACTGGAACCACACATACGAACACAACTTGGCTTACGCAAACCTGACTTACTGGCTTACCGAAATGACATTGTTTATATTATAGATACGCAAATCTCAACTGATACAATAGATACCGATACTAATTACCGACACAAAACTGACTACTATAACAAACATAAAATACTCTCCTACGCAAAATAACTGCCTCAAGTGCCTCTTGTTGGAACTGGCGTGGTATAGCCTCATCCCTAACGTCTAAAGACCTATATTCGTTAGGCCTGAGGAATCATGATATTACGCTACTCAGTATTCGTGTCATGACAGGCAGTCTAAATATTTATCGCAAATACTGCTGCAATGGATTATTGTAAAATCCTTAATTACCTGGCCTCTCCCTTGCCTACTTCGTCATATTTTTATTAATATGTTTTCGCTAATAAATGGGATAATTGGGTCTGGTTATTAACTAACCATTGTCCGAAAAAAAAAATATATATATATATATACTGGTTTACTACTGACGTTTAGTACATATCTAAATACTATAAGTATTAAGCAGTAAGTATAATAAGCTTAAATAGAATATATACATTATATGCATATATATATATATATTATATGCAATAATATGCAATTATTTATATTTTTACAATTATTTACATCATTAAGTTATTTAAATAATTTAATGATATAAATAATTGTATTATTATTAAAATATATATATGATATGTAATACATATTAATTATATATATATATATATATATATATATATATATATATATATGTGTAAGGTAATATATACATATTAACATATATAACTATTGCAACTAACATTTTAAATGTAGATAATTAAGCGTTCAGTGTTTGTATATGTTTTAGCTGTTGTTCGTCATATAATGAATATATATATTTGAATTGCTATTTACAATAACTTAGGGGTGGGGCTTATAAGATTATTATTTGATTATAAAATTATAATTGATTTATTTCAACAAAATTAATTTTATAATTTTAATTTTTTAATAAAAAATCTGAATTTTAATTAAATGTCATTTTATGGAATATAAAAACTAATATCATTATACATTAATTAATTACTGGCAGAAAATAAATATTTTAATTTTGATTTGGTACATTATATGGTACATGAAGTGGCTTTGTACCAATGGGATATATGATGGTATGAGATGGGATATCTGACCCAGGTTATTTTATGGTACCAATAACCCATTGGTACATTATATGGTACATGAAGGGGCTTTGTACCAATGGGATATATGATGGTACGAGATGGGATATCTGACCCAGGTTATTTTATGGTACCAATAATCCATTGGTACATTATATGGTATATGAAGGGGCTTTGTACCAATGGTATCTATGATGGTACGAGATGGGATATCTGACCCAGGTTATTGTATGGTACCAATAACCTATTGGTACATTATATGGTACATTAAGGGGCTTTGTACCAATGGGATAAATATCCCAGGTTATCCCATACAATAACCCTTCTAAATAAATTATGTACCAGACAAATACCATTGCTGGTTACCTGGGTATAAGAGAATATTATTTAAATACTATATACATTACTGTTTGGTAGCTTTTTTTTTGTGTTTTGCATTAATATCGTCTCTTTTTGAACCAGCAGTGCTGGTTCAGCAGTAGTCCGAAAGAATATTTACATCCAATTTTCCTTGATATTTATCTTTCAGTAATATCCTTGAGAAAGCGCTCTCCTTAAGGATACTTGTTCTTTGAAAAAATCACCACAACTGCATGGAAAATAATCAAGATGGGATCTTAAAAATACATCTTAATTGACATTTTAGATCTTAGTTTTTCCATACAATCCATTATTTCGTCTACCAAATTATCATAATCTGCACTACGATGAGTACCCAGGTATATTGTATAATATATTTAAATACAATCCATGTTCGGAGTGTTAGGCTCATTAAGTTATTGAAGTTATTGTCGTGTATCAATTATCTTATTAGTGGACCATTTAATATACCTGCTGTGATCTTGGCTTCACTTATTTTTTGGAATTTTCTTCTCAGAAATTGCATGGTAGATCCATTTCGATCAATAGCTTTATTAAATGTGTCATAAGCTCTAGCTTAATGTGTAATGGAGGAAGTAGTATTCTATTAGGATTAACAAGATAATACTGTATTATAGTGTGTGAACCAGGATGTAAATTATCACGTTCTGACCATATGCGTCTTGAATAATGTTCTCTGTCAGCTCTACTATCCCTTTTGCAGAGAAAATATGGATATTTGGTATACGCTGATTGCATACCTAAACGTATGGCGACAATCTACAAATATATATATTAAAATAATAAAACATTTTAAATAATATAATTATTATAATATATTTCCTTCAATTCTCCGAAAATCATCCAATTGTGATTATTATAATTTAATGAATCAAGAAGTACAATCATATTATTGTAATTTTCATACTAATTAAATAACCGACAGGAATTGAAGAGACACTATTACCATTATATAATAAAACTGCCGTAAGACTTTTATTTGAGGAATCGATAAATGATCTCCAGTCTGAATCTGCATACACAATACCCATACCTTCTACCAATCCAATAATATTGTTACAATATATAAGTTCTCCATTGGTAGTAAATATTGCCTAAACTAAATGTTACTCAATTTAGATAACAAGAGTATGTTGTTTCTTTTGATAATATTTAACGTTCTGCTAATCTAGACCCAAGTAATTGAGCAGATTCTTGTCTCTTGTTAAGTCATTTAGATCATATTGATTAAATGGTTCAAGATATATTTTATTTTCATGGGGAATGTATTCCTGTGATAACTCATCATTAATTTCATTTTCATCATACTTATTTAAAATTTTATGAAGTAATGATATTATTAAATTATTTAAAATAATTATTTTTATATTTATTTATGTTAATTTCATTAAATATCAGAAAATTATTGCAAATTAATATACAATATATTTCTGAATATTTAATAAGTACATATTAATTAACTTATTAAGGGAATACACCTAATCAACTCCCGTACCATTAGTACATTATTCAAATAATACTAACACATTTATATAATAAAATTAACTAAATATATAGGTATGAACGGATTAAAATACTGTAAAAATTTTATGAAATCCCATATTTTACTTATGAAATTTCTGATATTTACAAAAAATAAAAAGTTGAATAAAAAAAACTAGAGCATATTGAGCAAAATGGTTTTCAGATTTTAATTCAGTGTCAAAAATTAGCTTATAAATAGTTAAAAACCCTTGATAATAAAAATGATGCAGACCAGTGTTATGAATAATTTATTTTCTTCTAAATTTCAAGATTTGATTTTAGTATGAAAAAGTGTATACTTATAATATTAAATTAGTTATAATTGTGGTATACATATTTTTTTAATAAATTAAAATAATTTATTAGCTACATCTATTTCCAAAATAATAATCAAATTATCGAGTATCCAATCCATTATAATTTTTATTTATTTATTAAATGAATGTATATATCATTCATATTTTCACTATTATAATTATTATTACTATTATGTTATATGAATAATATAAATATTCTAACATATGGGTTATAGATGTATTTTTATATTTAATATAATAATTTCATTTTTCCATTAATTTATTTTGTATTATTTTGTGCATACATTTTATTTTGTTTATAAAAAATTAAAAAAGTTTGGATAATAATCATGATTACCTATTTTTGACTTATTGATTTAGTTTAACAATAGGATAATTCTATCATATAGTTTATTAAATATGTTGATAAAAGTATTAAATATTGAATTTAAATCGGTATCCAAATAAATATAATTTCAAATGAAATTATTAATACTTTATTTATATTTTCTTAGAGTATATCATTTATTTATATAATATATTTATACTTTATAAATTATATATATATGTTAATATTTACTATTTAATTAATTTATTATATACTGAAACTTTTGATTTATGGAATCTTTTAGATTGTTAGTAATAATATAGATCTAAATAAAAGCTACTTATATTATTATTATTAAATTTTATTTAAACTCTTTTTATACTATATATATATATATATATATATATTCTACTTTTTCATATTGAACTATTTTTAATTTTATAAATCTACGAATATCCACTCTATATAGTTTTAATATATAATACTAATATATAATTAAAATTACATTAATATTAAGTATCCGCATTTTTCATATAGAATATTTTTAAATTAAAAATATCAACAAAAGTATATTTTTAATAATACAGTAGTCAATATTATACAAATATTTAATAGATTTGTATTGTATATATTTTTATTATCTAGTATTACACAAGTTATATTGTATTTTATAAGAAAAATTATTAAGTAGTATTTAAATATTTTTTAAATTTTATTATTCTATTTCTTTGTATATTACATTTTATAGTATTATATAATTTAATATATTAAATTATTAATATATTGTATATATATATGTATGTATATATATATATATATATATATATATATATATATATATATATATATATATATATATATATATATATATATATATATTGTAAGCATTTAATAATTTAAAATGTATAGGGTTTTATTCTCAAAGTATTTTCTCATAGAATTAGAAACAAGGTATATCTAGCAAGTAGTGGTATACTTTGGGTCCAGTGTATTTTCTTATGGATCATGTATTTTACTGCATAGGCGACTCCGGTGACTAAATATTTATATATATATAACTCTATTATTGATATACTTTTTAATATATATATTGATTTCTCCAATATCGTTATTATTAATGTTATACATTTGTCAGTGTTCTGTCCAAACTTCAACAATACATTTCGGATGCTTATAACACTTTTCATGTCTTATTGTTTCGTTGAAATTTATGTCTTAATTCATAAGTTAGCGAAATCGGGTAAATAGGTCGACATATTATGTATGAGTTCATATGAGTATATTAATATAAATGATTTTCATTATCCAATAGTTGTAGGGATCTGTATTTTTATAATAGATTTTATTTGGTCTGGAGCGGGTGTTATACCATCTTTTTTGTTTACTTATACGAAAAAACTCACTTATTTTTACTAATATTACATTTAGTTGAAATGAATTCAACTTAAGTTATACTATTCTGCAAATAGTTAGTGTTTCTAAGTTATTATGTCATAACTTTCTTGGTTGGATCTGAATACGATGATAACGTATGTAAAGTTTTTTATACTATATGAGTTTTAATTATTTCCATTTATTACCTAAACATATGATGGAGTAGAGTCATTGATCCAGAGCGTATATTTATGCATATAAGGTTTGCAATTATAACACACACACACAATTTAAACGACACACTAGCACGTTCCAATATGTCTTGATACCCGACCACTAAATATGGATGTCGCGAATATAAATGATACATAGCGAATAACAGATAATAAAGCATTGTAATACAAATATATTAATATATACATGGCTATGAAATCCAGTGAGCGTGACACCTAAAACAAAATATATATGCAAATATATCGCTTATATTGTGTAACGATATAACATTGTTATAACATTGAATTAAGTTAAATATTAATGTATTTTACATTAATATGTAGAATTCAATTTATAATATATTTATATATATATATATATATATATATATATTTATTATATTATTATAGTAACGTATATTATATTGAATAATAAATACTTATTAAATTTAGAATATTTTATTTTTATAGACCACAATTTTAAAAATATATCCATTAAATAAAATTTAAATTTACATTATTTATAATTTTATATTATTATTAAATACAAAGTTAATTTATATAACATCGATTAATACATAGTTTAAATACAATGGCATTATTTACAAAACATATATTAATGATATTACTCGTGATATATAAATACCCTATAATAACAGCTATACTGTTTGTAATATTTATTAGAATATTTATTAATAAATATATATATATATATATATATATATATATATATATATATATATTTGTATATATTAAAATATAAATATGTCGTTAATGTAAAATAAAAGTATGGATAAATTATTATCAAATAAATACACATAAGATATATATTATTATTTAATTGATAACATTTGAAATTAAAATTACCCATTCGTTACACGTGTTATACACATATGAGTATATTTATTGTAACAACTTATACTATTATAATAAAAATATACTTTTTAATTTCTTTTCTGTATCTAGTATACAATAACTAAACAATGTACATATTATTTAACAAAAACTCTTGGCAAACATCTTATTGTTAAATATTAAGTGTAACTATATTGTTAACCTATATTAATATTGATAATCTATTATCTATAAATTCATAATCAATGATATATAATAAATTCAAATAAAAAAAACAAACTTATGATCTTAACAACCCTGATAATAATGAATGACAAAACTGTATTTCATTTGACTATACTTACTTAAAATGAATCACTGATAAAAAATGATGAACATCCACAGTTAAATAATTATTATTATACTATATATAAATCTATCACTGGCTATTCTAAATTGAATTATTTAATCACATAAATACTTATATTCTTATATAACCAACACATAATTGATATTACTAACAACTTTCCCCCAAATTATTTAATTCTATTGGTACTAATAATAGTTCAACTTGAGTTGCGGTTTTATTTAAAGAAATAATAGACATATAGACATCTCACTAGCGACTGGGAACTATCTCTATCTACTTAAGTGTGTATTAATATATTCATTCTTAATAGAGCTAGATCAACTATAAATTACCAGCCTATATATTTAACTTACACTATTAGCAAAAATAATTAGAAAGACTATATAGACACTTGATATTCTACTTAAATAAGAACGTACTATTAGTTAACATACATATGTTTTTATGAAGGATCAATGCACTAAATTAATCGTGATTTCACTACTTATTAATAACTTAATTGTATTACTTACGTACAGTACACATTAATAAAGTTACCCACATTATTTTATAGACTTCTATTGCTATTTTTTAGATAAAATATATTTAAAAAATTACTTACCTAAATCTTTGAAATTAGCATATTTATAGATTATGTATATTGTTCTCCATATATATCTAAAAATAATTAAACTATATTAAACATAACATCAACTTTTACGTCTCATATATTATGTATAATCACCAATCATTTTCTATTAAATTTATGAATTTATGGAATACAATATGATTAATAATTAGTCTTAAAAAACTTACAATAGTTCACAAAGAAATATTTTTGAAATATATAACTTTTTTTTCCATAATGAAAATCATGTGACGTCACTTTAATTTAAGTAAAGGAATTACTCAAATTCATATTAACAGTAAAATAACACATTTTATACATTTTTAATCAATAATTTGTTTGTATTTTATTTACATTAGCCTAAATAAGTTGTTACATATTTAATCTCGAGATCATTATTTTACCGCTGTATCTCACAATCAATAAGAAAATGCCATGTTTTTATTTAATTTATTTACTCTCTATGTTATTTATGTGCATTTAATTGGAATTATCGAAATTAACCATGTATTCATTGGGAGTGTGAATATATATATAAATATATATATATATATATATATATATATACGTATAAAATGTAAGACCTGGTATTATCGATAAGGTATATACTCGCATATACTTATTTGGATAAAGATAAATCAACTACATTATATTTATATAATCAATATATATAATATTTTATATCGGCATATATGAATATCACCTATATACTATTATATATTATTATATAATGACCATATCTACCAATAATAATAAATATTATAATTATAAATACATAACAACCTGCTTGATCTTTTATAAATGTATATAGGCTATTCGATAATATAAATATAGTAGACTGGTAGTTTACGAAAGTGTGGCGGTTTATAAAATAGTGTGAATATATCATCTCTATACTTCAATTATATTATAAATATATTTGTATGTGTACATATAGTAATACTTAATTTATTTATTTCGATACATATTCAATATGATCTATATGTTATTCGTATTATATATATATATTATATTTATTATATAAAATATATGTATCATTTATATTATAATATTTATAATCAAATATATATATCATAATATTTTATTATATGTAAAATAATAATATTCTATTTTAGTGTATGTATAACTTGCCAAAATGAAATAAACCAACCTATGAATGTATACATTGACTGTCTTAATACATTTAGTCAGTATGAAGTATGTAAACGAAAAGAAACATGTATTACTTTAATGATATATAACAAAACTATGAATTCTGGAATTCTTGACATTAAAAAGGTAATATATATATATATATATATATATATATATATATATATGTATTTACTTATATAATTATGCATATATAACATATTATATACAATTACTATATTATTATATTACTATTCTAAGTTATGTTAAGTATTTTATTATAAAATCCAAACTTATTAAAGTGAAAACTAGAAAATAAAATTAATTATTTAAGACAAAATGTATATATATATAAATATATATATATATATATATATATATATATAAATTTAACTTTTAATATATGAAATATATTTGTAAATTATTTATTAATAATATTAAAATCTAGACAATAAATGAGTTTAAATATTGATTTAATTAACACTTTATATTTATTAAATCCATAAATATAACTATTTATTAGACATACCATTTTAAATTAAATATATAGTATATTAAATTGTTGTGGGTTAAATCTTATTAATATTTGCTAACCTACAAATATGATAATAGTTGAATACATTGCGTGGGTATACCCGGTCTATAGATCGGATTATATAGCTATATGTATATGTTTATTTATACCCGGCATTAATATACTTTCACAATCTTTGATTCTAGACGTTATTGAATAGCGTCACTTCTAATTTTCTTTCTGTAAGCAACAATTGTCATACATAGTAGCTTAGAAAATATTAAGATGTGTATAATAATAATAATAATAATAATAAATCTTTTTATTGAAACGAAAATAATGTAAAAATATAAAAAAAACAAAAACCATCCCTGGTTTGGAAGATATATTAATCTTACCGCGGGAACGTTCAGGCTTATTCCCTTTTTTGCCTGACCATCTAACATTCTCCTCATCTTCATAATTTACATCGTTTTCTTCGTCTTTGTTTCATAAATCTTATTTCTACAATGATTTTACATTCACTCATGGTAGTTTTTTCTGTTTTTTATTATTATTATCTCATTTTGAGTTTCGATCATCTGTTTCTTCTTTGCTCCTATATTATACGATATTTTTTTTGTTTTCTCAACTTTATTTCTCTTTGTTCTGCCATTTTGGTTAGTTCATGTCTTGATTTTAAAACCTTCTTCAATACCTTTAGTTTGGTTATACACTTCCTTCTAAGCATGATATCTGCTGGGCTTAAATATAATAATTCCGTTGTTGTATTGTTATGCTCAAGTATTGTTAGTTGTTCACATCCATAACATTTTTTTTAATATTCGTTTAGTTGTTTTGACTGCATTTTCGGCTTTTTCATAACCTTGAGTGTGGTAAGGATTATTCGTTATATGTTTAATATCTAACTATTGACTACAATTTCTAAACTAGTTTCGGAATTGTGAACCATTATCCATGACAATGCTGCGGCTTCATTATTTGTTATGATATTTAATTTTTTTACTGAAAGGAAATTAGAATAATAGTAAATTACGACCATTAGGATTATATTGTCTAATTGATATAAGTATATGCCTATGTTAGACAATTGTGTTTCATATCTTGTATGTTGTAATAGTGGTTATTCCTCATTTTATATTTAACTATGTTTAATGAACGACGGACAAGTGTTGATGTAGTTCTCAATATCATTATTTATTCCTGACCAATATGCATTGTATCTTAGCTGACGCATACAGGCATCGATACCACCATGAGCCGCTTATGCTTGTTGCATGATTACTTTTGTTATTGTTTTTGGAACTATTAACAATTATTCTTTAACAATTAAACCGTCTATGTATGTAATTGTATTTCTTATCGAATCGTATGGCTTTGTAGTTTCTCTATTTCATTCTAATTAGGCCAACCTTCTTCTATATATGCTATAAGTTTTTTTGCATATATCATCTTTGTTCGTTTGGTCTTTTAATTTATTTTGTTTCTTCTGTTATTGCTATATGACTGCTATAGCGTTATAACTTATTGTATTAACACGTCATTTTCTTCTTTTTCTCTTTTTAGATCTCTAGATAATGTATGCGCGTTCGTGATATCTTTTCCTGTTATACATTTCAAAGTTATATCATATTGTTGCAATCTTAGTCGCATCTTCTGGTGTCTTATTGATATGTCATTGAGTGGCTTCTTTATGATACTTATTAGGGGCTTATGATATTTATGAATTATTATATTTTGTTTACCGTATATGTATTGTGTAAACTTATTGCATGCAAATACAATGGCTAACAATTCTTTTTGTATATGCGCATATCGAACTTCAGTTTTTGTTAGACATGTTGATGCATAAGCCACCGGTCTGTTTTGTTGAAATAACACTGCGCATAGTCCGTATTTGTATGCATCGCATTTGACTACATTTTCATTTACGTTGTAGTATTTTAACATGGGGGTCGATATTATGCTGATTTTTAAATTGTTGAATTATTGTTCTTGTTCTTGTATCCAGTTCCATACTATATATTTCCTAGTTAGTTTCCTCATGTTCGCAGTTTTTGTATTTAAACCATCGACAAACTTATCAATATACTGAACCATTCCGATATATCTTTTTAATTTCAGTTGGATCTCTCGGGGACGGCATCATTATAATGGCATTCAATGTTCTTATCCTGGTTATTCAACAAATGTCATAAAAATACTTACAATTTATATAATAACCGCTGTAACCATATAACGTGTTTTAGGTAAGATTTTAGTATTTGCTAAGCTACATATATGATAATAGTTGCATACCATGTGTGGGTAGACCAGATAATATAGTTATATGTATATGTTTATATAATTTAATTTAATCGTATACCCGTCAATATTTACAATGTATACCCAGTAAACAACAACATACAAATATGATCATATTATGAACATACAAATATGGGAATTGATATTATATTTACCTGATTCAATCTCATGTGAACTCATACCATTATATTTATATTACATGTGATATTATAGTTTGGCTTTAAGGCTAGGTAATTGTATATATTTATTTATATATATATATATAATACATTATCTGAATATTTCTAGTAAATAAAAGCATTATTAAAAGTGTTTAAGTTTGAATAAGTGAAATATATATACAATAATTATTATGAGTACATTTTTTCTATAATATAATTAAGAAATTATTGCTACTATAAAATAAAATACCCAATTATATTTATCTTACATATACACTATTTATTATTCAGATAATATATATAAATTTATATATATATTTTAAAATACACGAATTATTTTAAAATGATGACAAGAAAATAAATAAAAAATACATTATAACATGCGAATCCATGTATAAATAAGTATTGTAATATGTTGATATTTTTATTTTAAAACTGATTCTTTTGAGATATATTTTACATAAAAATAATTATATTATATGAATTTCCATACAAATAATAATAATATTGTCTATCTTGAATTATAATCTTGAATGTGTTTATACTTATGTTATTTAAATATAGCAATAGCAATTAGATGGATCGAGTCAGTACTTTTTATCTAAACACTCATTTATATACTTAAATATAGCAAACAAATTATTCTGAGAAAAAAGCATATATATATTATATGATCATACTCGAGTATATATATATATATATATATATATATATGTATAATTTATGTATATTTGGTTATATAACTGAGTTAGGTATTATTATAATAATTATAATAACTATAATAATTAAACAACGTTTGAAATCAACTTTATCAGTTGAAAAGCATGATATGATATATTGTGACAGTACGGTGGTCTGAAAGTATGATATGATGTAACGTGACAGCATGATATGATATAACGTGACAGTACGGTGTGCTGAAAGTATAGATAGATAGATAGATAGATAGATTAAAAGTTTATTGAATTACTGGTTTTATATAAAGAAAGTTAAAATTATATATAAACATATAATTATATAACATATATAAACAACATATATAAATGTGATACCAGTAAGACAAAACGATATGTCGTGTATTGTGTATCGTGCACGATACAAAAAACAAGAAATAAACGGAGAAGTAAAATAAAAATAAAACATTAGATTATACGAGCGGTTGAAGCAATATATAGTATCCAACAGTGCAATTTTCAAACAGGAGAGGTAACAAAACCGAAGGTCTCGGGTTGGCAAAGCACATATGGGATGGATCAATATCCAAGGGTGGATGAGTCCCTAGTATCTAATTTGATTGACGTCTCCTGGCGTTAAGCTACCGTAAACTTATGACAGCAAGCATAATATCAAATACTATACTACTATCAAATACTATATATTGGTACAATTAATACGGAATAACATGATTGATACCTTTTGTGTGAATTAATTTTTCACTGAAAAGTGTTACGGTTTTACAAGATGTAATTGTTAAGGGTAACGCGTTCCAGGAAGAGCAAACTCTATTTCCAAAATAATTCAGATGGGCATTTGTTCTACACTTTTTCTTTCGTATCTTCACTTTAGGCCCTCTGCAATTATTGCTTTTAAATCAAAGATATCAGTTGCATCCACATCGACAAGTCCGTTCAGTATCTTATATGTCAGGGTAAGATCAGCTAATAACCTGCGATGAAATAAAGTTTTAATATTGAGAAAAATAATTCTATCTTCATAAGACCGTTTAGTAAGGTTACATCTATAAAAAAGTCTTTTAGTGAAATATATTTGAATATTTTCTATATTGTTAGAATTACATATGAAATTGTCTGGATTCCAAACAGATGACTCCGATTCCACAATAGGGCGAACGTATGATAAATTTGCTTTAAGCAAGTATATATAATCATTGGTGATGAAACATCTAAATAGTCTATTAATAATTAAGTGTGCTTTAGTACATCTAGTATTAATATGAGTATTAAATCTCATATTATCATTAAATGTTATGCCTAAATCTTGAATAAGGTGTGTATAGGCAGTTCAAAATCATTAATGAAATATGAATGAACAGGGTTTTTATTCGAATGACAACACATTTAGTAGGAGCAATTTCTAGTTCCCATCTCTTCATCCAATCACTAAGTTCATCAAGAGCACATTGTAAAGGTAAACAACTTTCTGTGGGCTTAAAATAATATAAAAGCTTAGTATCATCTACAGAGAGAGAAGCATATATAGGTGGTTTAATAATATTTGGTAAATTATTAATATACATTAAGAATAACAACGGACCTATAACGGAACCTTGAGGAACACCAGATATAACTAGCGAGAAGTTAGAGAAACTATCATTAATTTTAACACATTTTTTCTATCGAGTAAATAATATTTTAACCATTTATAAAGATTACCACTAACGCCATAATAAGATAATTTATGCAAAAGTTTAGAATGTTATACTTTGTCAAAAGCCTTAGCTAAATCAATATATACAATATCCGATATTAAGAATGCATCTATACCTCCTAAATTTTTTTATAAAAAGATATTAGTTGCAGTTCAGTTGACTTTCCAGCTAAAAATCCGTATTGACATTTAGTAATATAATTATTTGAACGTAAATAGAAAGTTAAATTATTAGAAAGAATATTTTCAAAAAGAATGAGCGTTCTAGGTAGAATGATAATGGGCCGATAATTTGCTGGTTTAGTAGCGTCACCTTTTTTGAATATTGGAATAATATGTGATATTTTCCAAATATCCGGACAAATATCCTGAATCTAGAATATTTGTAAAAATTATCGATAATGGATGACATAATTCAAACGATAATTTCTTTAATAATCCTTTCGGTATACCGTTTAGTGAATTATTTAATTTACTAGGTAGTAAACATAGACATGTACGTAATACCTCATGAGTAGTAGGATAAGAGGATAGTGATGATGATATGTGAGATGATATGGATAATATGGGTATATTAATATTATAACTTTTATTAAATACAGAACTATATTGATGCGATAAACAAGACGCATTGTCAAAATCAGATGATAATATTGAATTGTCAATTTCATTATACAATTTAAATTTTTTATAATTTTATTATTGGTGATATATTAGATTAATGTAATTTCTTATTGATGAATTTATAAAAAATGGATTTATTATTGGAAGATAAAACTTTAGAATCCAGTTCAATATTATATTTCTTAATTTTTATATCAATATCAAGCTGGGCTAATCGCCAATTTTTACGATTATTTTCATCATAAATAATATTGTGAAGATGTCGACATTTTTTAAATATTTTTTAATATGAATAGGATATCTATATTTTGTAATATTAGGTAAAGGAGTATATTTATTACATATAAATAAAATCTTATTAATGAATATAGTAAGCACATCAGAACCATTAATGGATGCATTTAGCAGATTATTCCAATTAATTGATAAAAGATCATTTTTAATATTATAATAATCTGATTTAATGTAATTTGGAATTGCTAATATAGGAGAACTAGATGTTGGTCTATTAATACCACGAGGATAAACTAAACAAGATAATATGGAAATATGATCACTACTATGAGAATCATATTCTATCGGATTAGTAGATATGATAGATGATACCATTTTAATATTATTTGTTAGAATTAAGTCCAGAATATTCGAATTACGCGTTTAAAATTAACTAACTACAATAATCCATTTTTTTGAGTGAACGAATAGAAATATTTTTCAACAGATGAGATTCCCAGAACATTGATCCAGTCAATTCCAGATAGATTAAAGTCACCATATATAATTCTAGTTTTAGTGGAATCTGAAACACTCGAGATAATATCACACAATTTGATAGTATCATTGAATAACATAGGTAGCGGTCGATATACAACAATAAGTAGGTAATTAAAGATATCAATGTTTAATAATTCAACATTATGAGAAATAGTATGGAATAATGCATGGTCCTGATAATGTTTAATATAAATTAAAATACCACCACCATGTGTATTCGTTAATCTATCTAATCTAAATAAATTGTAGAAGTTATTATCTGATATCATATGATGGTATATACCATTAATAATATCCTGATTAAGCCATGTATCAGTAACAATAAAGATATCATATTTGATGTAATGATATGATGTAACGTGATAGTATGTTGTGCTAAAGGGGTCAGTATGATATGATGTAACGTGATAGTACGTTGGCTAGAGAGGACAGCATGATATGATATAATTTGACAGTACGGTAGTCTGAAAGTATGATATGATGTAACGTGATATTAAAATATGATATAACGTGACAGTACGGTGTGCTGAAAGTATGATATGATGTAACGTGATAGTACGTTGTACTAGAGGGGATAGTATGATATTATGTAACGTGATAGTACGTTGTGCTAGAGGGGACAGCATGATATGATATAACGTGACAGTACGGTAGTCTGAAAGTATTATATGATGTAACGTGACATTATAATATGATAAAACGTGACAGTACGGTGTGCTGAAAGTATGACATGATGTAACATGATAGTACGTTGTGCTAGAGGGGACAGTATGATATGATATAACGTGAAAGTACGGTAGTCTGATAGTATGATATGATAAACGTGACATTATAATATGATAAAACGTGACAGTACGGTGTGCTGAAAGTTTGAAATGATGTAAGGTGATAGTACGTTGTGCTAGAGGGGACAGTATGATATGCTGTAACGTGATAGTACGGTGGTCTAAATGAACATAATATGTTCATATTAATATGTTGTGAAATAAATATTTGTATGGAAATTATATTTGTGTGATAACATATTAATATGTTCATATTATGAACATAATATGTTCATATTTGTATGTTGTTGTTTACTGGGTATTTATCCGGCATCAATATAATTTTACAATATTTGATTATATGTTATTGAATACTGTCACAAGTATTATTGGATACATGTTTATAGGGTGTTGATATATTTTGATTTTATATTACTTATGGATCATATATATTAATTAAAAAAATAAAATTTTACATTCATAATCAATATATATTTTAAATTAATTAATTTATATTTTTAAATATAATTGTACATCGCATAATTTTTGATTATCATTAAATATAGAACATATCTCAGAAAATAGTATAGTTAGAGAGAATTTTCTATGAAAAATGTTATTCTATAAAATATAAATAAATATTAATATTTACAAAATCATAATTTATTAATGCTAAATATTTGGTAGAAATTATTTTTGTTTTATATTATTCATCATTTGAAAACATAATTAAATATATTTAAAGTATATATCATAATTAATTAATATGTACATTTTTACTTTCAATACTATCTTTAAAAAAATGGTTACAAAATACTATAATATTGCAAAATAGGATAATACAAATTTTGTTTTTCTTTTAATCTATGATATGGATATAATTTATAAATATTCAATCATTAAAATATATAAATAGATATTTGACATATAATTTATAATACCTTTTAATACAAAATTCAAATATGTATTTTAAATATATAAGTCTTTTTCTTAAAAATAGATTTTATTCAAAATAAGAACATATAGAAAATATCTATGCCTCTTTAACACCTATCCTGTGTTACCATCTTCTTTTCACAAATTAATGAATAAAAAAACTTTACACTTAATTTACACCAATTACCACTTCGTATTAGCTAATTAGAAATTTTATATTTGTTAATATATTTAATTTCTTTATATTTTAATCTTTTTATTTTATATTTTTACATATTTTATGTATTTATTTAATAGTGTTGTATATTTTTCTCCTTTTAATATAAATAAATATATATATATATATATATATATATATTTTTAATTTATATATACTTGTATTATTTATTATATTTATTTTGTATTTAACTGAAAATTATGACTTCTCATTGATAAAAATGTAAACATATATACTTACCTATTTATTAAGCATGATTTTCATTTACACGAATCAAATATACCAATCACATACATTTAATAATTTGTTTATAGCTATAATGTATATAATATAATTAATTTAATAATAATAATATATAATATAATAATAATTTAATATAATAACATAATGTGTATTACATCGTATTACGATGCTCTATTATATTTAACATAGATATTTAAATATATAATAATAAAATGTATATTTGGTATTTATATATGTGAATATAAGTCTATAGAATTTTAATTTAAATATTAAATTTGAATAATAATTTGAGACATATCATTTTTTTTAAATATATATATACATTAACATATAGCAAAAAATATTTCAAAATCATTATAATGAGAAAATCACTTTATTCTTCATTACAAAATCGCACTATTAATAATTTATAAATTGTACTTTATATAGAGGTTTACTATATAATTATTATAATGTATATAATATAATTAAATATATGATATAAACAATAATAATACCTAATATAATAATAATTTAATATAAATACATAATGCAATTTAAAAAAAATCCATTCATAATTTATATACTTAACATTTATTCATATTATTATGTTATCACTAGATTATTTGTATATCTATATAAAGATATATTTTCTTATGGTTTAAATGAAATTAAACAAAACCAACTTGATTTTGTTATTAAATATTTACGAAAATCTCCCACACTACAATGATCTTATACAATTAATATAATATTTAATATATTAATTATAAACAATAATAATACCAAATACTATTTTTATTAAATTATTTTATATCAATGATATTAGTTTATTAGAAAAAATTCTAATAACAATAATATTATATTTAATATCATATATTATTAAAGTTATATTATATTTAATACAATATATTATTCAATTAATATTATTGTTACTAGAAAATATTATATAACATATATATATATATATATATATATATATATATATATATATATATTAATATTCATCTTATATGTTGTTGAATCTATATCATATTTGGAACTTTATTTTTATTTACCTTACTATTTGAAAATTAATTATATTATTAATGTAAATTTTATATCAGATTTATTAATATTTTTAATTAATATAATAATAGATAAATAATTTTAATAGATAAAAATAATAAGAAAATGTGAAATATATAATTTTAAATCAAGTGATATTCCAACTGCATTATTATCTGGTTAAATATATATATATATATATATATATATATATATATATATACTACTACTATTACTACTACTACTATTACTACTACTACTACTACTACTACTACTACTACTACTACTACTACTACTACTACTACTACTACTACTACTACTACTACTACTACTACTACTACTACTACTACTACTACTACTACTACTACTACTACTACTACTACTACTACTACTACTACTACTACTACTACTACTACTACTACTACTACTACTACTACTACTACTACTACTACTACTACTACTACTACTACTACTACTACTACTACTACTACTACTACTACTACTACTACTACTACTACTACTACTACTACTACTACTACTACTACTACTACTACTACTACTACTACTACTACTACTACTACTACTACTACTACTACTACTACTACTACTACTACTACTACTACTACTACTACTACTACTACTACTACTACTACTACTACTACTACTACTACTACTACTACTACTACTACTACTACTACTACTACTACTACTACTACTACTACTACTACTACTACTACTACTACTACTACTACTACTACTACTACTACTACTACTACTACTACTACTACTACTACTACTACTACTACTACTACTACTACTACTACTACTACTACTACTACTACTACTACTACTACTACTACTACTACTACTACTACTACTACTACTACTACTACTACTACTACTACTACTACTACTACTACTACTACTACTACTACTACTACTACTACTACTACTACTACTACTACTACTACTACTACTACTACTACTACTACTACTACTACTACTACTACTACTACTACTACTACTACTACTACTACTACTACTACTACTACTACTACTACTACTACTACTACTACTACTACTACTACTACTACTACTACTACTACTACTACTACTACTACTACTACTACTACTACTACTACTACTACTACTACTACTACTACTACTACTACTACTACTACTACTACTACTACTACTACTACTACTACTACTACTACTACTACTACTACTACTACTACTACTACTACTACTACTACTACTACTACTACTACTACTACTACTACTACTACTACTACTACTACTACTACTACTACTACTACTACTACTACTACTACTACTACTACTACTACTACTACTACTACTACTACTACTACTACTACTACTACTACTACTACTACTACTACTACTACTACTACTACTACTACTACTACTACTACTACTACTACTACTACTACTACTACTACTACTACTACTACTACTACTACTACTACTACTACTACTACTACTACTACTACTACTACTACTACTACTACTACTACTACTACTACTACTACTACTACTACTACTACTACTACTACTACTACTACTACTACTACTACTACTACTACTACTACTACTACTACTACTACTACTACTACTACTACTACTACTACTAATACTAATACTACTAATACTACTACTACTACTACTACTACTACTACTACTACTACTACTACTACTACTACTACTACTACTACTACTACTACTACTACTACTACTACTACTACTACTACTACTACTACTACTACTACTACTACTACTACTACTACTACTACTACTACTACTACTACTACTACTACTACTACTACTACTACTACTACTACTACTACCTCTACTACTACTACTACTACTACTACTACTACTACTACTACTACTACTACTACTACTACTACTACTACTACTACTACTACTACTACTACTACTACTACTACTACTACTACTACTACTACTACTACTACTACTACTACTACTACTACTACTACTACTACTACTACTACTACTACTACTACTACTACTACTACTACTACTACTACTACTACTACTACTACTACTACTACTACTACTACTACTACTACTACTACTACTACTACTACTACTACTACTACTACTACTACTACTACTACTACTACTACTACTACTACTACTACTACTACTACTACTACTACTACTACTACTACTACTACTACTACTACTACTACTACCTCTACTACTACTACTACTACTACTACTACTACTACTACTACTACTACTACTACTACTACTACTACTACTACTACTACTACTACTACTACTACTACTACTACTACTAATACTACTACTACTACTACTACTACTACTACTACTACTACTACTACTACTACTACTACTACTACTACTACTACTACTACTACTACTACTACTACTACTACTACTACTACTACTACTACTACTACTACTACTACTACTACTACTACTACTACTACTACTACTAATACTACTACTACTACTACTACTACTACTACTACTACTACTACTACTACTACTACTACTACTACTACTACTACTACTACTAATACTACTACTACTACTACTACTACTACTACTACTTCTACTACTACTACTACTACTACTACTACTACTACTACTACTACTACTACTACTACTACTACTACTACTACTACTACTACTACTACTACTACTACTACTACTACTACTACTACTACTACTACTACTACTACTACTACTACTACTACTACTACTACTACTACTACTACTACTACTACTACTACTACTACTACTACTACTACTACTACCACTACTACTACTACTACTACTACTACTACTACTACTACTACTACTACTACCACTACTACTACTACTACTACTACTACTACTACTACTACTTCTACTACTACTACTACTACTACTACTACTACTACTACTACTACTACTACTACTACTACTACTACTACTACTACTACTACTACTACTACTACTACTACTACTACTACTACTACTACTACTACTACTACTACTACTACTACTACTACTACTACTACTACTACTACTACTACTACTACTAATACTACTACTACTATTAATAATACTACTACTACTACTACTATTACTACTACTACTACTACTACTACTACTACTACTACTACTACTACTACTACTACTACTACTACTACTACTACTACTACTACTACTACTACTACTACTACTACTATATATATATTAATATATTATACATATTTATGATCTTATATAATTTAAATTGTATATCGTACAATATAAAAACCCATAATTAATTTAATGAAGTTATATTATTAATCAAATCAATTAATAGATTATAAAAGTAGTCTCCTCATAAAATGTAATCATATTAGATATTGCAATAATGAATATGCTAAAGAACTTATAATGAACAAAAGTGTGTATATTATATTATGTATAAATTATGTTATATATATATATATATATATATATATATTTATATATATATAAATATTGTAGTTTATAAATATATAACATTAAATAGTCGTAAAAATCCTAAATATGTAATAATTATTTTTGTTATATTTTTATTTTTGTTATTTATATCATTTATCGTATAATCCATGGTTTTAACGAGAGCCGATCATTTATTTATACACAATTATATAAGATCACTTCTAAATAATATTTTAAGAACCATTTTATAAAATAAATTAATGGTCCGGACGAGGGTCGAACCCGTATCCTACTGCTTGTGTGTCTGTCGCCTTAGCCACTGAGCCATTCAGGCAGTTTTCTATATATATATATATCCAAGAAACCAAAGTATGTGTACAAATATTATGCAAATAGCGTATTTACAATGTTGTAAATATGGGTGCATTGTGAGATAATAAAAACTAGTGTATTTGCACAAATCTTCACCTATAATTACAACTTATCTAGTATACACCCAAAATAAAAAATAGGGAATATAAATCAACAATTTGTATTTTCTTAATTATCAATATAATTATAATTATTATTGTTGTTCATGGTGAAACTTGATTATTCAATAAAATATAAATGTTAAAATAATAACTTAATTATTAAAAACAGAATATTAAATTAAATATAGAATTAAAATAATAATTTATGATTAATTTGTATTAGTACTAATTTAATAAATATATTAAATAAAGAAAAGATAAAATATTATAATAATTACAATAAAATTTAAATTAATATATATTATTAATTAATTATTTAAAGGTTACATTACAAATTAATAGTATTATTAAATATTACAACTTTAAACTATAAATAGTGTATTTACACTATAGTACACCTATTTTTTATAACCAATTACAACCAATCGAAAACAAATTCACCTACTTTGGTTTCATATATATATCTTCATCATAAACACACACATAGTGATAATAATGAAGGTGTTTCTTCTTTTACATTTTCATTGTTTATCAACACTAATTTTACTTTAAAATATTAAAATATAATTCATTATTTTAAAAATGATGTATACTATTATATTTAAAAGTATTAGTGACTTTTTTTTGCATTACAAATATAATCCTTATAGAAATTGTTTGAAATATTTAGAAATTTTAATATTATATGTATATATTTTATTATTTTATTTATAAATACTTTACTTTACATATATATGTATAATATTATAATATATATATATATATATATATATATATAGTATATTTTAATATTACTTTGGATAATATTATTATTTTATATTAAAAATACATATTATATAATCTAAACCATTTATTATTTTGTTACAATTAAAAATGATGGAAGATTCTATTTATTGAAGATGTTGATAATTAATCTATAATATTTTCATAATTTTTATTTAATATATAGACGATGTAATATCCGTCATTTTAAAAAACAAATATATGGCGTAATTTTAAATTTTTATATATATAATACTTAATATACGATCGTATAATATATGCATTTAGTTATATAGTAATGTTATCTATATGTTAACATATACAATTGATACATTTTTCCAATATTTTATATATAAATTCTATGAAATTTAAGTAATTTTTTTAATAATAATATGCTATTTTTATATTAATACTTATAATTTTATATTAATTTAATAATGATATATATATATAAAAAACATATTTTGATTATTCCATTATTTTTTTTTCGATTTAGAATTTTTTTTTAAATTTCCGTAAGATCGTTTAGATTTAGTTTAGTATTTAATTATGTAAACAAAATATTTGTATACAATACGCATGCTAAAGGACAATTTGTAACTGTACATATTTTTTCCTTTCATATATTTGTAATTTATTTTTTGTTCGTCATTTTCAATGTAAATTCCTATATTTTTAAAATTTTTTTTTATTATATCTAGATTATTAAGTGGAGTTATACCGATATAGCTGGTACTTTTCTATGAAGGGAACTACAAAAGTTACCAAAACTCTCTCTCCAAATGTATATATCAACAATTTTATGTTGTTTTAATTAATTTTCATATTATTTTTACTATACATTTTTACTCATAATTTGTATTTAAGAAAGAGTAATAGTACACGTTTAAAAAAATATCAGGCTTGGCGTTTATCATAATCTTGTATAAATTATAATGTTATTATTATTAATATATTCAATTTAAAATATATTAATTAATTTTATTTAATCTAGTAAGCGGAAAAAAATTCTATTGCAGATCATGTGAGATAATACATAATAATATAGATGACTCATTTATATGTTTAAAAAGATTTGATATAGGTTAGATTATTTATTAATATTATGATATAAATAATAAGTAATAACATTAGTTGTTATAAATATAATGTATTAAGTATAACTTATTTTAATTAATATTAATCATAAAATAAAATTAAATATAATACTAATGAATAAATTAAATAAAGTAAAACAATATATATATATATATACATATATATATATTTATAATTATATATTTAACGTAGGAATATACCATTAAGGGAATTTTACTGAAAAATGTTCATCTAAATATTTCATGGATATTAATTATAAAATGTATAACCTAATATATATATATATATATATATGTATTGATATTAATATTTAAAAATGTAAATAGATATTAAATATATACCTAAATAAAGTTATAATATAAAATATAAATATTTAAAATGATAGTTAAATTGACAATTTACCATTATCTACTACATTCTATTATGAATTATACATTAATCGAGGTATTATTATTATATGTTATGCATAAGTTATTATTTATCTATATAGAGTATAGTACTGGTATATAAAATATGGGCCCATATTATTAATACCTTAAATATCAACTATGTATATAGATACTTTTTTTAAATTAGTCCATTGAAATATTATTAATTAGTATAATATTAAAATAATGGTCATGAATTATATATATATAGAGGATCTATGTAAAATAATATTAATATAACTTAATTTTTTAAATATATTACAATATAATAATTTTAATTAATTAAATATAACTATTTCATAATTAATAATAATTAATTAAGTATACAAATAACTATATTTATTTATTTCTAACATTATATATCCATTATATATATATATATATATATATAATGGATATATAATATTAGAAATAAATAAATAAATAAATATATATATATAAATATTTGTAAATCATTAGCTCGAGGTGATATTATAGAAGCATGTCAAGGATATTGTGCTACTATTGTAACTTATAATGTTACACAACATACAACGGTTTATATACTATATTAATAATAGTTGTATTACAATTTATATATATGTTTATGTATATATATATATATATATATATATATATATATATATATATATATATATATGTGTGTGTGTGTAGTATGGTAGCTACGTGGATAACTGTAGTTGTTATTTATAAATGTATTGTACACGACAGATTATTGTAAATATTTTGATAATGCTATCACCTCCGTGTTTTAAAATTTCACTAGGAATATTATCAGGACTCGGCGATTTACCATTCTTAAGAGTTATGATTGCATTACGGATTTCGGATTCAAGTATTGGTAGTGAATCTTCATTAATATTTATCTTATTTGGTTTTAGTAGTTTTATATTATTTGTTTTGGTTTTATTGGTTAAATCTCCAGTAGCTAACTTTCCACTTCCAAACTAGGATAATACAATGGATAGCCCGGTCGTTGTTAATCCGGAGCACGGCCGATCAGGCATGTTAGATTTGTTGTTGTTGTTGTTTATCATGATTATTTCTGTAGGCAGATAAGCCAGGTAGTGTCTGTCTCCTCTATTAGCCCCATCTTGTAAGTTTAGTCCATTAGATGAAATGGTTTACCAGGATGTTGCGCTTGGAGCCAGATCAATAGAGTCAGATTAAAAGCAGTGGTATGAAAAATATGACCACTTAGAAGTGCATCAGCATATTACAAACTTAATTCCAAAACACTCAATGTTACACCCCAATTTATATTACACACTTTATTACACCCATATATATAATATGTTAGCTGATATTAAACTATTTTATTATCAATATTAGCGAATGTAAAAGATTCGATATTACAAAAATAAATAAAAACTTTGTTTATATTTAATATTATATATTTATAGTGTTTATTTTATAGAATATTATAATTTATTATTATTACGTAGCTATTATTATTTAATGATAAACTTAACATTATAGATAAGATTTGTAAAAAGATGTATTTCTAAAGATAAAATGTATTATATAGGAAATTCATATAATTCTGATGGAATGGAATTTACTTATCAAATTACAAGTTATACATATTTATTATCACATAATATTATAATTTATATTATAATAATAATAGTACAATATATATATATATATATATATATATATATATATAACTGCATGGATATCTGAAAAAGGTGTCATATATAACAAAAATATGATGAGTTCAATCTATGAACTGACAAATACTATAGTTCTTAAAATATTATTTAGAAGTGACATTCTATATAAGTATTTATAATTGAATATAAAAATGATTGGCTCCAATTAAAATATGGATGTTTTAATATGATATATGATTCGAAGGTATATTATATGCATTTATATATAACTAAAAACGAAATCTAAGTTACTGAATGTTATAAAATATATCTACCTAATTATATAATGAATAAATAACTATTTATTTTCAACAACAATTTTAGTTTTTCTTAATAATCATTTTTGCAAAAATAATGACCTTTAAAAAAGTTCTTAATTTTACAATCGAAGGTAAATTAAATATTGATATCATTATTCTCCAAGTAAATTTTTTACATATTTTATTTGTTATTTTAATAACACTTTTAAATTTATAATACATTAATATATATATATATATATATTAAATATTTCTAAAAAAATGTTATGGAAATTCTAAGAATAAATTTCAAAATATATCTTTTTGCTTTTTTTATTTGCTATCAAATATTATAAAATATAGTTAATGTAATATATGATAAATGATATATTTATACTATTATAAATATATATGACACTATTAGATACATTTAAAAAAAATATTATTAATGTTAAAGTATTTATTCAATATTATTCTCATAATTTAAAGGAAACCTAACATTTTATACATTAAATATATACCTGGATACAATTCTGATTATTTTTGAATTCAATGATATATTGAATTAATAAATTTAAGTTATAATATAATTCATTTATAATTATTATTATAATATTATAAAATTAATTAATTTAAAATTATTTAATGAATTAAACTAATTATTAATTAAATATAGTTATTATATTTTATTACGTTTGTTGAAGAAATCCAGATTAACTTTAATATTAATAATTACAAACTGTATAATACAAACTGTATAAAATATTAATAAAATATACTATAACCGTATTAATATTATAATATATAATAATATAGCATACGACATATATGTATGATTATATATAAATATATACATAATAATGTCTAACTAACTATTTAACTAGTCCCATAACGAGTCATCGTAATGGGAACATGGTATGGCGTCATGTAAAACTTCTTCCAACTATAACGGACTTTATTTTCATCAAGTAAGGATCAGGTAGACTTATCGGTCCACACATAGACATCGTCTATCCAATTCCTTTTATGGCAATATCTTTTCCTTGTACCTTCAACGCGACCTTGTAAACTAGTATTTACCAATGTTTCATGTTTAGACACATAGAAAACATACTACCCAAGCAACCAGAAACTAGTTGCAGAATGGTAACATTATAAGTCAAATAATATGTTCCAGTAGGTGGTAAAATTATAGATAGTTTATGAGTAAATAAACAGTTTCCGTTTACATATAAAAAATCAATATCGGAACGTATAATTTTACCCATAAATAACACCTAGTGGATCGTATATATTTTACACATAAATAAACACCTAGTGGAACATATCATTTTACCCATAAATAAACACCAAGTGGAACGTATATTTGTACCCATAAATAAACATCTAGTTTAACGTATATTTTTACCTATAAATAAACAACTAGTGGAACCTATATTTTTACCCTTAAATAAAAATGTAGTGGAACTTATATTTTTACCCATAAACATATAAACACAGTACAAAATTAATTATATATAAATATATGTGAAAAATAATGATATATTTAAAAAAAAGAAACGTAAAACAATTCATTCATTTATTGCAGGAACAATACACAAAATACGGTTATGATACAACACGTGAATAATATATATATATAATAATACTCTGGGAATGCAAAGGTATATTTTTAATGATAATAATATAAGTATGTACATACATATATGATCATATATGATTATAATCTACATATATATATAGTATATAGTATGCGTATATATATAGGTTTATGTTCATTAAAGATCACATTGTATAATGCCATATATATATACGAAATTCATGAAGACGATACCGGATCCTAGAGATGATCTTTAACATATTCATGGACATATTCACCTTGCCAAGCAGGAAGATAACAACTGATGATCTTGTTTATCCAGAAATTATAAATTGTATGTTAATATAAATCAATTATCATGACACAATCATATTTATATGTGTATACTGTAAACTAGTTGTATATAATGAATAAGATGTATTAGTATGGTTCATATGTATTAGATAGATACAATAGGCGATACAGTGCGTGTTATCATGGGATGGGACGTATATATACGCGAGACGTGAGACTGGGACTGGGCGCCGCTGTGGGCGGGTGACGAGTACGCAAGATGTTGGGATGATACTATCTGGATAGATCTTTTTAGATATAAATATTAGGTTAAATACAAATATGGTAATAAGTATGACGAATACGATTAGAACAACGTAATTAATAGTTGTTTTCGATATTAATTAGGATGCAGTTATGGCAGGTATGTCTAACAGTATGTCAGGATGGACGATTTGGATATGTATGAAATTACGGTGGATATAAGACTCATCATTATGTTCAGAGGCTATAGATACAGTGCCGCAGAATAATATACGATTTTCACTTATGCGTTATGGGGTTATGATATCGGATGTTTAATTCCTCGATGGGATGCTACCGTGTATTTTGAGAAATAGTCACATAGAATGAGATACATATTCTTCTTATAATAAAACATATCCTATGTATTTCCATGGTCGATATAATGTTGATTTTAATTTCTTAAGGGATTTTTTTATCTGCTGGTGTTCATTCACCTAATACGTAGACGTACCATAGTATTATTACTATCTATATCAATATGCGGTAACTGGAGTATCAATAAAATATATAGTCATGAATTATTGTGTATTATCAATTGTACTAGATATATATATATTGTATTTATTTATAAAAGCTTCTATAATACATAATTGCTTTGAAAATTATTAGCCTATTTATTTAAATAATATTAAGTTGCCCATGTTTCAATTAACTATGAATTTACCAATGTCATGGTATATTCCTATACATATTCCCATTTATAAATTACAATATAAATTAAGCTATGCCATGATATCAAGTGTATATAAACCATGAATGTTAATTGTATTGTTAGTGATTTCAATTATTATTATAAATTGTTATAATTAATTAATATATTATGATTTATGTTGTATAAATGAATATATATATATATATATATATATATATATATATATATATATAATTATACAATTTTAATAATTATATACTTTGGCCAAATTTAGTTTACAATATTTGATGGTTCTAATTAAAAATGAATTAAACAATAATACAAACAATTTATAACCCTGAATGTTAATTGTATTGTTGATGATTTCAATTGTTATTATAAAATCAAAATTATTTGTTATAATTAATTTGTATATAATACTTTATATTTTCATAAATTAATAAATGAAATTTATATAATATTAATTAATTAATAATTTCTATTTTAGAAAATACAAATATTTTATTTGTATATAAATAATATTAAAAATGTAAATTGTATTTTAATCAAATACATATCAAAGATATTGTGAAGTAAAGATATTGCACTCCCTAACTATCTCTAGTACCTCAAAATATAAATTTAAAATGAAAAAACAACATTAATACTAGATGGCGAAATAGTATATGAAATGTTAAATCATGTGATATTTTTATTTAAATTTCTTGTTTTCTAATTATATACATACATTTAAAATCATTACAATATAATACAAATTATAATACAATACATGTAGTTTTTTTTAATACTATAATTTATAAATAATATATATTTATATTATATATTTATTTTGTACATTAAATTACATAATTACTTATTGGTTTAAGTTCTTGTTTTATAATTATATACATAAGTTTAAATTCATAACAATACAATACATGTTTTCTTTTAATATTACGATTAATAACAATATATTTATCATTTATTTTATTTGTTTATATTAAATATAACTAATCAGTGTATTATATTGTTATATAATTATATTATAATTTTTAAATCATTTCAATACATATTATAATACAATATACATAGATATTGTATATAATTTATTATTTACAATTACAATAAATATAGAAAATTATTATTATAAAAATATTAACACTAGATGGCTATATCAAATTATTAGGTTACACAAATTTACATAAGTGCAATATATTTCCTTTGTACATATTATACAGTAATTATTTATCTATTTATATTATTTATAAGTTCAGTAAAACATCTCTATAAGAAACCTCTTTATAAGAAAATGTGTCAAACATTTGGTTGGAATTCTACCACATTAAAAAACATCATTATAAAAAAATCTTATGTAAGAAAAACTTCCTTATAAGAAACTTATTGTATATACAAAAAAATATACAAAATAATTATATGAAAAAACAAATAAAAGAATTGTATTTTGATTAAAATTATAGAAATTAATTAATAATTTTCTATCATATATTTTTATTAAATATGATATTTCTTACACATATTTTATATTATATAAATAAATCTAATTAAATATAAATTAATTAATAAATATTATTGTATATCCTTAAAGTTATTCAAATTTATAAAATTAATTAATAAATGTTATTTTTTTCATTACATTTATTAGAATTAATTAATAATTTTTATTATATCCTTAAATTTATTGATGATACAATTTAGTATATTATAAAATTATTTGTTAAATATATAATACATTATACTAGTATTACTACTATTAATTATATTATACTCATCAATGATGATACATAACAATGGTCGAAATTTGAAAAGAAATTCTTTTAAGTTTGGGTTCTGTTACCTTATTCTAGACTAGATACTGATTTCAAATATGTAATTTGTTTTTCAGACAAGATCAAGTTTTATATAATTTTATTTAACTTTGAATATTTGTGAAATAAATCATAAAAATAGTAAAAATAAAGAAAATTAATCAATTAATCAATATTAATCAATATATGACGATTCAAATTAATAATGTACATAGTAAATAATATAATGATCATTGATTAAAAGACTATCTCAATGATTTTGTTCTATTTTAAGACATTTATATCCATTTTTAGACTCAAACAGTAATCATCTAGGATGTTAATAGTTAAAAGATGATTGAAATACTATCCTTGTTCTTCACTATATTCAACATAGTTATTTTGAAAATAGTCTAGATTTACACTGAGAAAATAAATATTTATGGACATACGAGATAAGATATCTATAAAATCTAATCAAATATTCCATAATATTTACATATTCTGTACATCTATGATTTTCGATAAAATATTTAGTAATTGACTCTATTGGTAGTCAACTCTTAATTCAATATTTATCATACATACATCAACATTAATGTTGATCATTAACTCCTTATATCATGGTCCATTATAAATTCCCTCCTTAACTTAGTGTCAATGATATGTGAAATTTGTATTATAAATTAGTAAAATCATGCCCTCCTTATCCAATTTTTTTGAAAAATTCTTCATTAATCTAATAGCGGAAATTGTTGTTGTGAACGCACCATTAAGTTTAATGTATATTGGAAGTAATGGGATATCATTGAGGTATATATAACACGCATGGATTAACAAGCGATTGTGACTTAGTCTTGTATGATAAAGCTAAAATAAATAAATTCTATTTAACTGATAAATCACGTTATGTAAAATGATTATCATAGGCACGACTATCTAACAAACGTTTGTACATAGCAAGTATGGCTATACATATACTGCTTGTCATCCTAAAAGTATTGATATAACCTTTAAGTCTCAACATGTATTACTAGTATGATCATTGTATCAAGTATAATATACATGCTGCTATATCTTTCTATCAATTGTAGCGAATATTTTAGGATAAGAAATACAAACGTGTTACAATAATAGAGCAATACGGCTTTTCAACTTTTATGTGACGAGTTTATCAATAGCCTATATTATTATGGTTCATAGCATATGCCCATTAATTCAACTACTACATTTACATTATGGCAATATATCAATAAACCTCCATTGGTTAAAACATCACTTTTACAATGACGATACAAGAAAGATTCTGGAGATAATAAATTTGAGATATTAAATGAAATAGTTGTCCTGTTAGAATATTGAAAATAGAATATCAGTACTATGAGGTACTTGTCATAATGCAGATGGAATATTCAGATATTTTAATATATGTTTATTATATATATATATATATATATATATATATATATATATATATATTATATACAGTGCTAATATGCTTATTATATAATATAGTATATACAGTGCAACATATTGTGAATACAGTATATTAAATATAATATGTAGTATATAAAATATATATAGAGTATATATATATATATATATATATATATATATATATATATATATATATATATATACTATATATTCAATACTCGTGTTTAATTTGGATTTATTTCGAGTTTAAACTCGTGTTTTAAACCCTGCTAATTTGGTAACAATATTAACACCAGCTAGATCCAATTTAAACTCTAGATTAATACCAGATAAATCCAAGTTAAATCTAAATTCACTCGAGTTAAATCCCAGTTAAATCCAAGTTTAACTCGAATTTATCCAAGTTAACTTGAGTTAAATCCTAGTTAAATCCAAGTTTAAAAATAATTCAAATTATTCACATTGATATTTATATAGCTATATATAGATTATATAATATATATATTATTTATACCTATTAATATATTATACCTGCTAAGTTATATTATACTGTTATATATATATATATATATATATATATATATATGTTATAGAGTGAGTCATGATAGATTTATATTATTGTACAAGAGCGCCTCGACTGCGAATGTATTTTGTAGTTATCGCAATCGGTATTCTATAAATACACTACCACTATCCGATGCATTGGAATGGAACGCGTTCACTAGTAATTCGCGTTTATGTTATTTGTTTCAGTATGATTTTGGACACAAAACCTATAGTGTCATTTATTTATTAACTAGAATATATAATCGACGAACCCGCATACACGGTTGATACTGAATAAAGTTGATTAAAACAGAAACACAGTTGTTATTTCTTCTGTGGATAACAGTACCACGTCTATACGGCGACCGTACAACATTGGTGACAGCGGCATCATGTTTAATCAAATCAGTATATCAAGAAGGCGGTGTATTGCCATCAGGAAGGCAGCAGACTAGAAACCCGGAAGTACACACGCAGCCGACGAGAAACCAACTTATTTTGGGTTAGTGTATTTATTGAGTGCGTGATTGTGATAGCGACAATATACATTAATTTTGCATTATTTAGAATAATTGATTTAGTATAGAAATTACATACTATCATGACTGACACTAAGACACCAGTGGGTAGACCGGCTAAAAAAGATCTTAGTTATGTAAAATTGGTATTTTTCGATGAGGGGTCGGATGTGGATGAGTGGATAGCGAGTGCAGTGGAATGCGTATCGCTTTTAAATTATAAAGGAGAAGAGGCCGCAGCATATATATTATATCATATACGCGGCGCGGCTAAATTAGAATTATCTATGCTAGGAGAAGGGCTATTGGATAATGAGGTTATATTTAAATCACATAGAAATATATGTAGCCAGGGAAAAGCAAGGGGGTACTTTTAAGAGATTTAGTGGATAGACGTCAGCGGGAAGGGGAAACAATAACATCATTTGCGAATGGATTACTAAAGTTAGGATTAGCTCTAAAAGGGGAAGTCGATGGCTGGGAAGCCCTAATGATAGACGTATTTAAATCGAACGTAAAGGATATGGACCTACGAAGGTATATATTATTAAGTGACACACATATAAAATTTCGGGAGATTAGGCAGCGTGCGCGAAAATTCGAGGATATAACATATGATAATGGGACTTGTTTTAGAGTAGGAGTAGTGGGTAGAGAGACGGTAGATGTAAGGGATGAGATAACGCTAAGATGAGGGTAGTGCAATTTTTAGTTGACACGGGAAGTCAGGTATCAATAATTCCATATAGAATAGTTAAGGAGTTAGGGGTTGAGGTAATAGAATCCCCACAGCTAAGGTTAAAGGTAGCTAATGTCATGGGAGTAAATAATTATGGCAATGTCATGGTAGATATAGAGCTATGGGGAAAGGTATTAAAAGGAGTAGGATTGGTAGTTATGAAAACAGACGGTGTATGTATATTAGGGATGCATATTCTTTCAATGATCGAGTATAGTAACTGAGAATTAGGTAGTAATCAAGTAGTAGTTGAATTTGATAAGGGTCTAGATATACATATTGGGTGCGATATAGGTAGTAGAAGGAAGGAGATCAATGCCTGATTGATCACTATCGGGACTTATTTGTGAGGAAAGGTAGTCAGTTAGGGTGTGCTAATGTAGAGACCCATAAAATATAGACAGTTGATGAAGTTCCAGTAGCTCAACCATATAGAAGGGTAGTACCGATGGAGGTTGGACCGGTAAAAATGCAAATAGAGGATGGTGTAGAGATGGAGTTATAGTTAAGTCAAAGAGCATGCATATGCCAGTCCTTTAGTAGTCGTAAAAAAAGTAATGGGGATCTTAGACTTTGCGTGGAATATCGTAAATTAAATGCTAAAACTGTAAGGAGGCATATTCCATCCCAAGGATAGATGATTCTATATTGTTTGTATCTTATTTTTGCTCTTTTAAATTGTTCGTACTGTATAAATATTTTTTATCTTTGTAGCCTTACTTCGATCTTTAGTTTTCTTTTATTTTTTATAGTTTAACTTATTTATTATTTTAGTAGTTTTTTATATTTTTAAATATTTTATTATATATTTTTATTATATTTTATTATTATTTTATTGTTATATACATGATGATTTCTTGGTATTGAGAGATATATTGAATTTTATTGTATTGATTTTTTTTATGAGACAGAATACGAATGAACAATATAGAATTGTAAAATATTTATTTATATTTATTCGTTTTTGTATTAGTTCTCTCATTACCAAGAGCAGGTTGGTATCTCGATAAGTTCAATAGAACTTCTATACCATACCTGGGTTTTTGATCTCGGTCATCAACTGAATCTGATATTATTATATGATACTTTATATATAATAATATAATTAAATATTAAATATATATTATAAACTTATTACAATATATGTATTTACATTTATAATAATTATATATTAATAAAATTAATCATAGTTAATACTATTATATACAATTGTCATCAACTGAATCTAATATTATTATTATTATTATTATTATTAATATTTGTATTATTATTATTATATATATATATATATATATATAACAATACTTATATATTATTAGATGCAGAATTTTATACCTTAAAAGAAAATTGGAATTTTACTCCTGATACAGACATTATTTATGTTAATAATTATATAATTTCTATAAATTAAATATTTCTATATATTTTATATTTATTAAGATTTAATTATATCACATTTTCAATACAAATTGTCTATATATATATTTTAATTTTAATTATATATATAATTTAGTAATGATATCGAATAGGTTCATTTTGTATTTGAATATATATGGGATTATAAATAGGAGATTAACATTCATATATAAATAAATATAATTTTGATTTAATTTTCATATATAAAAAATCATATATATGTCAGAATAATTTTAAAATGTTATAATAAAATAATTCTTATATAAATTAATCTATATATTAATAAAAGAGGGTGTCTGCAACTACATATTTTGTGAAACAAAATAATAAGTAAAGTGTATTATAATTTAATAATTAAAGGTGCAAACTTATTATATTATATTCATTTTATTTCTATAAACCTAAAATAAATTTTAAATAAATAATTTTTTTAATATTTATATTTAATTATTTTTCTAGTCAACATATTTAATGGAATTATCTCGATAAACATGTACTTATAAAATACATAATTGTAAAAAGTATATGTTATATATATATATATATATATATATATATTGTTATTGTTATTGTTATTTTATTTTGGTGGAGTCTTTTCATCCCATTCAGTAACTTAGATATATCTAATGTCACTTCGAAGCCGCTCTATGTAGACGGTCATTTATGTATACATAATTATATAAGATTGCTTTTAAATATTATTTAAGATCTATTTTAATGGTCCAGAAGGGGCTTAAACAATTGTCCTACTGCTAATTATCTGACAACTTAGCAAACTGAAACACACAGGCAGTATATATATATATATATATATATATATATATATATATACAATATATGCAATAATTGTCAATAACTATTGAAGGTAACTAAATGGATACCAGGTATTTACGTTATAATATACATATTGACATACTTACATATACATTATAATAATAATAATTTCATAGTTTATGATAGCGTCATTAAGTAGAATATTATATATATATATATATATATATATATATATATAAATAGATATATATATATATATATATATATATATATATATATATATATATATATCAGTGTTCATTCTAGGTTTCAGGGCAGCTACCAAAATAAAATTATTATAGGGCATTTAAATATATTTTACTAAGTAAAATGTAGGATGACATATATGGGTAATTTCGACATCTATTTATAAATTCATTTATGATAAATAATATATTAGATGGACACTTATACCCTGAGGCAATTTAAACCTGTATCAATTGTTACTTACAAAAGCTACTTAGGAGGCTTTTTGAATTAGAGATGTAAATAAATAGCAAATAAGTATTCGATTCGATTACTTATTATTCGTTTACAATTAAATGATTTACAAATTGTAATTCTAATACATTGATATAAAATAATTCTTTTATATTCAATCTCTCAATATTTGATTCATGAGATATTCAGATATTAAAAATTTGATCTTCGAGCATTTATAATATTGAAAATTATGTTGTCGAGATCTTATAATATTGAAAATTATGTTGTCGATATGTTATAATATTTAAAATTATGTAGTCGAAATCTTATAATATTGAAAATTATGTTGTCGAGATCTTATAATATTGAAAATTATGTTGTCGATATGTTATAATATTGAAAATTAGGTAGTCGATATCTTATAATATTGAAAATTATGTTGTCGAGATCTTATAATATTGAAAATTATGTTGTCGATATGTTATAATATTTAAAATTATGTAGTCGATATCTTATAATATTGAAAATTATGTTGTCGATATGTAATAATATTGAAAATTAGTTAGTCGAGATCTTATAATATTGAAAATTATGTTGTCGATATGTTATAATATTTAAAATTATGTCGTCGAGATCTTATAATATTGAAAATTATGTTGTCGAGATCTTATAATATTGAAAATTATGTTGTCGATATGTTATAATATTGAAAATTAGGTAGTCGATATCTTATAATATTGAAAATTATGTTGTCGAGATCTTATAATATTGAAAATTATGTTGTCGATATGTTATAATATTTAAAATTATGTAGTCGAGATCTTATAATATTGAAAATTATGTTGTCGAGATCTTATAATATTGAAAATTATGTTGTCGATATGTTATAATATTGAAAATTAGGTAGTCGATATCTTATAATATTGAAAATTATGTTGTCGATATGTTATAATATTGAAAATTAGTTAGTCGAGATCTTATAATATTGAAAATTATGTTGTCGATATGTTATAATATTGAAAATTATGTTGTCGAGATCTTATAATATTGAAAATTAGGTAGTTGAGATCTTATAATATTGGAAATTAGATGGTTGATATGTTATATTGAAAATTAGGTAGTCGAGTAGTTTGATATAAATGTAATTTGGTTCTCGATAAGTTATAATATTATGATTATTGTAATATCATATATACCTTACCTTACCAGGTCGAGCTTGCTCGGCATTCATTAACACGTAACTTCCATTCATCTCTATCATTCATCGCATTCATCAGTTCGTCTACATTACATTCGGTATCGTCGACGAGTTGATCTACAAAAGTTTTTGCTGGACGTCCACGGGAGCGTTTGCCATGTTTAGGTAACCAGAGAAGAACGTCACAAATCAGCTCTTTTTTGCTCCTCCAACAATGTCCTGTGAAGTTAAGTCTTTGTTCACGGATCGAAGAAGTTACTTTTAGAGTTTTGCCATAGAGTTCTTTGTTGGTAAGGTGATCTTTCCATGATAAGTTCATAGCGGCCCGTAGCATGCGAGTGTAGTCTTCGTCGATTTTGTTTTCCAATTGTGTTGTTAAAGTCCATGTAATTGCTCCATATACAAAAACAGATTCTACCGTTGCTCTAAAGAAGTTTCTTTTCAGATTTTTAGATAACTTTGATTTCCATATGTTGTTCATTTGGTTAAGTGCGGCCCAGGCTTTTCTATTCTGACATTTATATCATGTTCTGTGGAAGCTATAAAACTACCAAGGTATTTAAAGTCTTAGGTTTTCTTGATATTTTCTCCATTCTGGGTTTTAATCATATCTGTTGAATTCTGGATGTATGCCATGTATTCTGTTTTAGCGACATTACTGTGAAGTCCGATTTCTTTTGCAGTTTTTTCTAGACTATTTAGTAAGATATTGGCTTCTTTTACGTTATTGGTGGTGATTGCAATATCATCTGCATAGTCTACATATGTTATAGTGAATGCGGGGTATCTTGAGCTCTTTCTTTCTGTGAGAGTTAATCCATATCTTGAGTTATTATCAATCGATGTTCTCATTATGTAGTCTAAACAGATAATAAATAGATATGGTGCTAAGGTATCTCCTTGCAGAACTCCTGTGGTAATATCGAAGAAAGGGGTATCTCCATCTGGTGATCTGACCATTGCGCGAGTGTTTGTAAGTAGTATCATTATTGCGTTGATCGTTTCTTAAATAATATCATATATATAATTATATATTTATTATAGTAATGTAATAGTAACTCTATAAAACTTATATATATATACACTTATTTTTGTATATAAATGTATTGGTAATATTACTAATCAATCGAATAGTATATTTATAATTTAAACTTTCATATTATTATAATGATTATTATAAGCATAATGATATATTTCGCGAGAAACACCTGTATACTATTATGTCAAGTATACAGGATATGTTATTCGTATCATTAAATACTTAAATACATGGAAATGCATTTATAGGAATTTATAAATAAATAAGTTTATATAAACTATATAATATATATTATAAGATACTAAATATATAATATATATAGTAATTATATTCATTAATTATATATATTATATATATATATATATATATATATATAAAATTAACGATATATAATATATCATACTTGTAAATACTTAAAAATACTTATAGGTAAATAAAAATATACAAAAATACCTATATATATATTAATATTATTAGATCATACTGCAGTACCATGGTACACATTATTATATATAATTTATATAAGATATTTTAATGTCATAATATAACAAATTAATTAGAATGTATATTATAATTTTATTGATTATTAAAATTTAATAATTTGTTTGCACATTTTTGTTAATAACTTTTTTTAAATACAAATTTAAAATAAAATAATATGAATTGTATTATTTAATTTAATAAGCTTTCCAGTGATACCAATTTTATCATAATGAAATCAATATAAAATATGTCATGCTCATGTATCAACATGCAGTACATACTCCGTATGACGGTGTATTTTAAATTCAATATATATAATAACTAATAAGTAGTATAATACATGATATTTATGACATTATATTTTAAACATTATATATTATATATAAGAATAATAATTATGATAAGTATGATAATTAATATATAATATAATATTATTAAATATTAAAGTAATAATAAAAATAATAATTTAAAATTTAATAATTAGATTATAATAAATTTAAAAAGTATACTGTTTAATTATTAAAAATATAAAAACAGTGAACTTATTAATAATATTGGTGATTCAATTTTTCATTATTTTTATATTTTCATGGTTTTTAATATCTCTAATATCACTTTAATATTATGTTTTAAAATAGGATTTTGAATAAATATATAAAAATTACAAATTTTAAATAAAACAATCACGTGATTTATATATATTGGGAGAAAAAGAATTGGAATAAAAATAATTATTGAAAAGTTTTCATATATTATTATAAATATAAATTGGTAGCAAATTCACTATCCAATATTTAAAGTTTGCTACCCAATTTTCATATTTTATATCAAACGGATATAACAAAGGGCAAATAGTATATATTCGCCATTATTTGAAAAATTTGTACAGAAGTTATTCATATTCTCCATTATTAATACTTAAATAATAATATAATAATAATAACTCATTTAATCGTCATTTTATAAATATTCATTGGAAAACTGATATTTATTAAATAATATATTCATTTAATTATAGATATAACACTTTTAATTAATGATATTACAAGTATATTAATAATAACTTAATAATTAAACTTAATCCATATAATTATATATTTAGGGCAGCTACCCACAAAATTAGGGCACTTCCCAATTTGGGTAGCTGGGTAGCTTTCGAATGAACACTGATATATATATATATATATATATATATATATATATATATATTAGTATATTAATATATGTATTCGTCTATGTAATATATATGATAAGAGTGTTTGTGATTAATGATGATGACGAGACGATTGTATACCTATTATAATTTATCAAATGAATTAAACCTTATATAACTAAACTATTTTTCAACAATCAATATCTAACTAATTATATCAGAATTAAGTAGTATCTAAATAAACGATTTTCTAAACATTCCCTACTTGAATATTACTCGTTTATCATATGTATACATATATGATATAAATTAATTACATAACTATATTCTGATCTGCTGTTTATTAGGATTATTATAAAAAATAATAATTACATGCTAATGCGTATATACTGTATTCGTTTACTTATGAAAACACCATAGCCTATGCGATTTTATATATGTTTTGACATTTATATATTTATATTTAATTTGAATTTTGACAATTGAAAGTTATATATTCAAAAATGTTTAATATTATTTAGATTATATTCACTTTTTGTATTTAATAAGATTAGCGTTGATAATTAAAAGTATAAATATTTATTGATAACCAATACTTTACTATCTTTTATAATTTATATATACGTAATTTAAATAGTATTTTTAAATATTATAAAATGAAATGTACAATAATAATATTAAAATATGTTAATAGCAAGAAGACCAAATGATGATGACAATAATAATATTATGGATGGGGTTAGAAAAATATATAAAAGTATACATTTAAAAAAAATTTAAGAACATTTTTAATAAAATATTGTTCATGCCAAATATTTTCAAGTTACAATTTAATATAATTGGCTAAATTATTTATAAAAATTTAATTTGAATAAAAAGTAAAATATATTATAAAGTATAATTTAATTATATTTATTAATATAATATATACATATATATATATTAAATAAAAGGGTAGGTATATATATATATATATATATATATATATATATACGTATATAAAGTACACGGGCGTGGCGAACCAAGGTTTCACCGGACGGAATGGTAACATTCTTGTATACCTTCATTATATAAAGTAGCATATTATATAACATAAATATGGTAAATAATATATTAATGAAAATGTTATATTAATAATAAATATATATAAAAGCTATAATACATCTCATTAGGATTTATTGTTTTAATTTAAATAGTATATTATATATTTAATTTAACTATTTATAATAAATATTTAAGGTAAATGAGAGAAGACGAGGTATTTATTAATGGAATATATATATATATATATATATATATATATATATATATATATATATATACATATATATATATATATATCAGTATAATATCACAGTATATATATCAGTATAATATCACAGTATATAATATTATCAATGATACATAACAATGTATTGGCTATTCGCTTATCTATATATATATATATATATATATATATATATATATATATATATATAAATATAACTTACCTTATTGTCCAATCTTACTAGGAAATATATGACAATTTTACTCTAGTTCACCCTATTGCTTAAGGACGTTTCAGTTTATCAGTTAATCCAATGTCATCTTCAAGTTGCGATATGTAGGTCTTTGAATATCGTAAATATCATACGTTTTGGCTTCCCGTGCAGTGATTCACATTATATTAAGTCCATTATGATTTCATGTTTGCTTCGTAAGAAATATACTGATTAACCTTGTATATACTATTATATTGTTATATAGATCTTCTTTAGATGAGCCTTTCCCATCAGATTATATTTAAATCAGCACGTAGTATACATACATATTTTTCGTCTATTTATTCTCGATCTTGTTCGTAATAGTCACCATTATTGAACCTTGCTCTAAGGGTGATTACTTTGACATGTTGGTGATGAATTTTGCTCGGTCGATGAAACTAAATAAATTATAGTATAATAACTACTCACAATTTTTTTTAGACATTTTGGATGACCATGAGGCCAGCGATAATCCATCAAAGTTTAACATGGGTACAAACAATATTTAACATAGGAAATAAATAAAATACTAACAAATTAATTTTGATCAACTTACAATTTTTTTTGTAACACGAAATTTTAACATCCAAGATAATAGCTAATTTTTTCAATGATAACATATAAACAATATTTGTAATAATTTTTCCTACAATATTCCTGGAATTGTATGCTATTTATAGAATTTTGCTTTAAAATGCTTTAAAATGAATGTCAATGAAAGACATAATATCTTGTTGATACTATTTATAAGGGTATATAGATTAGATATAAGAAATTTGTATAAAAAAAATTTTAATTCACAATAATTTCATAATTATTGTCATTTTAACATATATTTCAAAAAAAAATAATATTCGACATTTAAAAAAACATGAATGGTAAAATAAAGTTAAATTTTGATATTATTTTCTCGAACTAAAATACCATATCTGACAGATTTTAAGCTAGCGATAAAAAAAAATCATATAAATAAATTTGATAGCCTTTTTTTTTTTAAATTAGTAAAATATTATTTTTTGTCTGTAACTTTTTTAATATTGTAAATTAGTAACTAAAATACAACTTATATTATAGAATTTAAAGATATTTATAAAAATATAAATTAAATAAATTTTGGATAATTATAATAAAATTATTGAAAACAAAATCCCATTTTTTCCTATTTTTGTTAATAATTTTTTTTTTATAAAATATATAATTATATATACACATATATATTAAAGATATACACTTAATTTCTTTAAAAAATATACATTTTTGAATGAGTTGTGTTATAATAAGTATTACAAATAAATTATAAAATGCATAATTCCTATGTAACAATTCTATCAATTTTGTTCGTATATTTTTGTTAGTAATTTATTTTTTAATCAACATTTTATATAACTAAAATATTACTAATATTATAGAATTTAATAAGCTTTCCAATAATACCAATATTATTATAATAACATCAATATAAAAAACATCATTATCATACCTACATTGACATATTATATATAATATATCAAATATATTATATTTTGAATAATAATGTGTACAATATTTATATTAATTTTTATGATTTCAGCTTTTAAATCATTTAGTTACTACTATAAAATACCGATTTAGCTTATTTAATATTGTATTATAACAATACATAGGCAGTAAATCTATATTCCATATATCTATAATTCAATCAACTTATAATATAATTCAGCTATTTTATTATCTATATTTATGTATAAATAGCTATTTTTATATATCAATGAAGGTTTATAATTTTATAAATCATATATTTAAAGGTTTATAATAATCAGATAAAGTGATATATATTCGTAAATTCATATTTAATATATTAAAGCTATAATTATAATAAATATATTTGAATTTTACATTAAAATAAAATGAATATAGGTCACCTGTCATGCGCATATGGCAGAGGGTAAATTGGAAATTATTTCTCTCAGCATATTTTCTTGACTATTTTAACTGATTTTAGACAGCCCATCGGTGCCTTAATTCTAACTAAAAATTAAAAAATGTGTTTGTATATGATTTATTTCATATAGACTTAGCCTAAAATCACTTGCCAAGTATTTGATTTTTAAAATAATTAAAATAAATCACCCTTACGGTGTGGTTTGTTCTAGATCACATTCGATTTATGAATTATACAAATTGTTTCTTTATTAGGCTTAGTTGATAGATTATATGTATATATTTAGTATATATTAGTTAGTTCTATCTATTGTCGACTAATGTTGTAAAAAAATTGTAAAATGGTATCCCTTTTATTCTATCTGAGATGATTACTATATCATCAGCATACTCAACATTTGTAATATGAATTGCAGGGTAACTTGTGCCATATTTACCATGATGATTGATATTTTCTTATCAATTATTCTGTATTTAGTCAAGATATATTATGAATATAAATTATGCTATCGTATATATTTGTAGAACGCCAGTAGTGATCTCAAATAATGATGTATCAAGTGATCAACCATTGTTTTATGGTATTGGTATTGCGTCATACATGCCTTGAATGTTTCCAAGGGTATCTCATATGAAGAAAATATCTTTTCATGATGTATTGATTCGAATACTTCGAAGATAGCTATAAATAGTAAATTAGAGGATATATTATTTAACTTTATTTCTTCCAGTATTCGTAGAATATTACTACTGTGCTCTGTAATTTATATTTATATATATATATATATATATATCTGCGTACATTATTTTGATAATTTTAAATATCGAATCTATTAATAGACTTTAGGGTATATGGTTTAGTAGAATCACATTATATAACTTTGCTGCTATTGATGTTAACGTTATATCGCTAGTGAACGAGTTGTAAGCTATATAATTGTTATCACTATTTCCACTTCTAATTGATAAGTATCTGATCGTTTTTGGAAGTTTGAATTCAGTTAAGTAAGATTATTTTCCAAAAGATATTCTTTCATCATGTTTAAATTTATGTTTGTTGAATTTTCGTTATTAAAACTTATTACATTATTGTTTAATTGGAAATTAATGTATATAAGCAATGTTTAATTACTGGCAATATTTATAAATGGATCCATAATATGAGTCTATGATTGAAAAATGCAATGCAATATTTATTTTCAAGTTACGTTATTTAAGTTATAAACAAATTTTTATCGTGAACAAATTCTGCAGGTTAATAATATGTTATTGCAGATAATAATGTCGTGATATGAATATAAATTGTTGTATTATTTAATGAAAAGATACATTTATATTAGTATACAAAATTAATTTGACACTATTATTTAAATTATAAGTAACTTATTTAAAAATAACAATAGCTATTGATAAATTTATTATAAATAATTTATTTTATTTTTCCAATGAATATTCTTAGAATTAATATTAAAATATTTATATGTATTACATATATATTACATACATTATATTCAGTTTAATTTTTGAATTGATATTTTGATTTGTTAATCTAGTATTGAATAATACATTATTTAGAATAAATATATCATCAATAATACAATTTTATAATTTTTAAATTTAATAGGATTAAAAATAAAATATATATATATGAAATGAAATGAATTTATTATTTTTAAATAATTCTGTTAAAAAAGTTTGAATATTATATATATATAATAAACAATTATTTGCGAATATAATAAAAATAACTCATTTAAGGCATATAAAGAAGTCTTTTTTTAAACTTATATGAATTATACACCAGATAGAGAAAACAAATAATATAAATAATAAACAGACAAATATTCAATTAATTGTTAGGCGTAAGTTAGAGGCTCATGAATATAGATATTATATATCACTAAGATATATATATATATATACATATATATATATATATATATATATATATATATATATCAAATGACTTGATGACGTTTCAGCTTTTAGGTAAAGGGTTCACCAAATCCTCTGTCTTGACTATTTTCCGCCATAAGATAGGCTGCTGATATCCCTAATCCCGGAGACATATCACCAACCATCCAACAGACACATCGCTCTCCACTTTAATATACAAATCAATTTATATATATATATAAAAAAAATATAACAAATATATAGCCTCTAACAAAAATAAAATATAAAATAAAAAACACATGAAAAACAAAATTTAAATAAAATCATTTGTTAATAAACTGAATTTATTTAGATATTTGATATAAATATGAAAAGACATACAATTATTATTAATATATGTACTAGTGATATTAATTCGATATTTCAAGTAAAATATTAGTCTTATTATTTTATTTTACGCAATACGTAATACATTCATTTTTGAATAATATATGCGTACAATACGTTATATGGCTCTGAAATATAGAATAATATATAGGTTTGAGGAAAGTTATTGTTTGAGGAAAATTATTGTTTGAGCAATATATATATATATATATATATATATATATTATGTATAATAACAATATAATATGTTTAAATATACACTTCCACATATTACTAAATGTAAACGAATATATGCATTAGTTATTGCAATGTATTAGATGAAAATCATTTAAAACGAATTAATCACAATTGAACTTATAACTTTATAGATTTGCTTTTAAATATCATGAATGTGTTTATTAAGATGTTTGTTATTGATAAATAATATATATATATATATATATATATATATATATTTATATAATATGGTGTATAGTTTATAGAAACATATGTATGACTTTGTTTTCTGGTTTAGATTTATCATATTATTTATTATATATATTTATTAATAATAATACTACTTTTAATATGTTATAAATGTTTTAAAAACAAACCTTAGTCATTTTAAAAATAAGTAATTATTATATTCATTTTACATGAAAAGAATATTTTAATGATATCAGTACTATTCATTTATTTAAATTATGAAAAATTATTTTCTTATAAATTTATAAATGTTAATTTTAGATTCACTTTTTTGATTTTAGTATGAAAAAGTGTATACTTTTTATTATTAAATTAGTTATAATTGTGGTATACATATTTTTTTAATAAATTAAAATAATTTATTAGCTACATCTATTTCTAATGTAATAATCAAATTATCGAGTATCCAACCCATTATTATTTTTTATTTATTTATTAAATGAATCTGTATATAATTCATATTTTCACTATTATAATGATTATTACTATTATGTTATATGAATAATATAAATATTCTAACATATGGGTTATAGATGTATTTAAATATTTTTATATTTAATATAATAATTTAATTTTTCCATTAATTTATTTTGTAATATTTTTTGCATACATTTATTTTGTTTATAAAAAATTAATAAGGGTTGGATAATAATAATAGTTAATTATTTTTGACTTATTGATTTAATTTAATAATAGGATAATTCCTATCATATGGTTTATTAAATTTGTTGATAAAAGTATTAAATATTGAATTTAAATCGGTATCCAAATAAAAATAATTTCAAATGAATCATTTATGTATATAATATATTTATACTTTATAAATTATATATATAATATATATATATATATGTTAATATTTATTATTTAATTAATTTATTGTATACAGAAACTTATGATTTATGGAATCCTTTAGATTGTTAGTAATAATATAGAGGTAAATAAAAGCTACTTATATGATATATATTATACTTTTTATATAGAACTTTTTTTATTTTATAAATCTACGAATATCCACTCTATATAGTTTTAATAACTAATACTAATATATAATTAAAATTACATTATATTTAGTATCCGCATTTTTCATATAGAATATTTTTAAATTAACAATACCACCAAAGTATATTTTTAATAATACAGTAGTCAATACTATATTAATCTTTAATATATTTGTATTATAGATATCTAGTATATAACGAGATATATTGTATTTTATAAGAAAACATTGTTAAGTAGTATTTAAATATTATTATTTTGTAAAAATTGTATTATTCTATTTCATTGTATATTACATTTTCTTTTATTATATAATTTAATATATTTATATAATTATATATATATATATATATATATATATATTTCTTATTACTAATATTAGTTTTTTATAAATAGCAACAGGATCATATAGTATCTATTGGATATCGTTACTTATATGTATTTTGATTACGGCATTTTTTATTTATTTAAAAATTAATACGGGTTTTTACATTTATATTATTTTGTATATAATATTAATTTATATTATCATAAATCATACTTTAATAATCTGTATTATATAAATATTTGTTATAAAGTTATGTACATAAATAAAAAAGGTAATGTGTTATTATATTTAGTAATATTTATTATATATCTATGTGTGGCGTACAGTTCCGTGACTACGTTAGGTACGAGATTATCTACGTGAATATAGTACGAGTGGTTATCATACGACACATGTGTGAGACGCACGCCACCATGCGTGCGTCAAACCAATTAGTGTGATGAAAATAATTGTTGCATAACTTAAGTTACAAGTTAAGCGAACTTAAGTTACATAACATTTTGTCCATTATCTGGTTCATTAATTATACGTGTACATTGATAGCATATATTCTAGACATATATACATATATCATATAGACATATATCAATATACTAACATATTATTATATATATATAATATATAGATAAATACTTATATATGTAGTATGTATATCCTATTAAATACTTAAATACTATTCTTGAATTATATAATATATTTATATATATATATATATATTTATATATATATATATATATATATAATAGGCGTTTAAATTATATGTATTACTTATAAAAATAATTTAATATTTATATACAACGGTGTGTTCTTATAAATAAACTAATATTACAATTAACTGTATAATGCTAGACAATGTCTGCATCCAATATAAGTTATAGATTATATAAAACAGTTATTATATATGTTTTGTTAATGATAATAGTTTTCATGAGATAACACTTATTAATAAATTTATATTATTACATAATATTTATAATTACAATTATTCAAAATTTATTAATTATATCTATTGATATGTTTTGTAATTTGTGTATGTACGACGTACGACGTACATTGTACGTCTATTATATTATACAATATTAATCTATATGATACTTTATATATAATAATATAATTAAATATTAAATATATATTATAAACTTATTACAATATATGTATTTACATTTATAATAATTATATATTAATACAATTAATCATAGTTAATACTATTATATATAATTATAATAATATATTTAATACATATTTATTATATTTAATACAGTAATATGTAATAAAATATAATTAAAATTCTATATTTTGAATAATAAAATTTGTAGAAAAAAAACAAAGAGCTCATATAACTAATACAGGTTTTAATTAATATTTAATAAACAATTGTATATTATTATTAGTATGACTATAATTATTATTAATTTATAAAAATGACTTAAATGAATTTAATTAATATTCACAATATATCATTTTCAATTATATATATATATATACATTGTGGTAACTATTTTATAAATACGTATTTAAACACTTAATGGGGAAGTGATCGTAGTCAATATATACCAACGATTATTTTACCTTTAAATATTAAAATATAATTATCTTTAAATGATGTATACAATGGTAATTATAAGATAATGTACGTATGCATTATAAGCATAAACTTGTACACAATATAATATAAATTATTATGTAATATGTATTACTCATAACACTTTATAAATGTTTATCTCGGAATTTAAAATTGTTTAAATATGTGTATATGTTCTGCCATTTAAACTGTTTGATAAAGTGTTATACAATAATATATTACCTTGATACATTATGCAGTCGAGTCGAAACCGAACCCTTGCGACATCCATGATAGCTATTCTCCAGCACGCTCTGTCTCTAGCATCTAGTAGGAGATTCATAATATCGTTAGAGAGAGATATTTTTATATATTATCTAGTCAGGTGCAATGTGGTCTGCCTCGTCCTCATCGACCTTTCATTCTTCCCAGCATCATTTGCAATTCCATCATATCTGATCTAACAACGTGTCTAATAATATAGGGCATCATTGACAATTCCGGATTCGAGCTTTATTTTAGGTTGTATTATATCAATTATCTCAGTATTTCTCTTCCTATCTAAGTAAGTAACTCCTAGCAGTTTCCTCCAGCACCATAGTTCAAAAGCATCAATTATTTTCTATCTGCCTTTTTTAAAATCAATTGATAGGCCAGGTTTCTGCTCCATAAAGGATAATTGGAAATACATGTGTTTGAACAATCATTATTGTTGTCGTTAGTCTAATGCCTTTATCTTTGAATATACGTTTTAAACTTCCCATGGCATATTTTCCTATTAGCAGCCTTATTCGTAGCTCCTTATCGGTAACTCCATCATTTGTAATTAGGACTCCCAGGAAGATAAATTTCGATTTCAATATTGTTATCATCTACTATTATATGGTCCAATTTACCTGTAGTCATCACATTTGTTTTCTTGATATTTAAATATAATCCGGCTTCTTTGCTTGCTCATTTGACTTTTGTAATTAGCTCTGTTAAATCATCTTTTATTCCTACTATCAATGTAGTTTCGTCAGGATATCTAAGGTTTTTATCTTTCCTTCCACGTATACTAATGCCTTTATCCCACTTTTCTAGGACATATCGCATTATTCTTTCTGCATAGATATTGAATAGCAATGGGGATAGGATGCATCCTTGCCATACTCCTTTACCAATCGAGATGTTGCTTGTTTCACCATATTCTTTCATTACAGTAGATTCTTGATTTGTGTATAGATTTCTCAGCACTAATATCAGATGCTCGGGTACTCCCATGTCTTTGAGAGTGCACCATAGTCTTTGATGATCTACACAGTCGAATGCCTTTTTTTAGTCATGAAGTGTTCTCTTTGATAAGCTATAGCTTTTTTCATCATCCATCTCAAGTTTGCAATGTGGTTTCTAGTTCCTCTACCTATATTATAATATATCTACATAGATATTATTTTATTTATTATTTATTAAAATATTATTATGCATAAAGGTATTTTAATAACAATTTATCATCAATTATCGAAATTATTATATATTATTTATTTAACATCTTATTTATATACATAACAATATACATATAAATTTAAATATATATATATATATATATATATATATAATATATATCAATTAAAATAATAATTATTGTTTTATAGAAAATGTGGACACAGGTAATATATAAATATAATTATTAACTATATATATATATATATATATATATATATAGTGGTTTTAATATGATGTGGTACTATCGGGCAAACACAAAGAATAGGAGCCTCTTATGCCTGTAAAAGTTAAATCCACAATCAAGTCCTACCCCACTTTCACATAGTAGACCCTGTTTAAACTAACGGATGGGGTCGAACGCGTCTCGTACAGAGCATCAAATCATGCACTATGTCCCCGCTACCGACATGTAGTCAACTCGGGATAGCCAAAGTATATGGTAGTACACCTACAAATAAAAACACAACTTGGACTGTTGTAAGTGGTCGATTATCCTGAGCAGCAGCAGGATAATTATTGGAAGAGACGGATGAACCATTACACATGTCAATAACACATCCATCCTAATTCAGAGGCATTGTGGAAATCCATACATGGCTCGGAAACTGCGGTAGAGTTGGTAATGGAAAACCACTCTAGTCTCATCCCAAAAAAACAACAATGACATCTATATACATACAAAACGCCATAAAGTCGAAGAATGAGTCCCTTTGAATGAGTCTTTAATATTAAACTGGGAAAGGGTATTCCACTGCAACGAATAAGTGCAATGAGTATGACTTGATACTCTAAAGCCGAAAGGACAAACATCAAGATAATGGTGCAACGAAAAGGACAGTGGAAAGCATAGAAATGTAAAAGAAAGAGTGAGAATCGATACATGGAACGTAAGAACATTAAATAATGTAATTTAGAAGTAGTCAAGAGATAAATGGAAAAGACTGATGTGGATCTACTAGTAATTATTGAGATCAAATGGATAGAAATGGGACACTTTACGTCAGATGAACATGAATTCTATTATTTTGGACAGGATACCTTAAAATGTAATAGAGTAGCATTTATATGTAATAATAAACTCCGAAGATGTGTGATGGGTTTTGACCCAGTAAATGACAGAATTGCCACAATACGCATACAGTGTAAATCCATAAATATACCTGTAGTTCAAGTATACGCCCCGACATCCATCTCAGAGGAAGAGGATATAGAAGATTGTTATGAGACAGTACAATATGTAATAAATCAGACATCTAGTGGAGATAGTCTTTATATTATAGGAGATTGGAATGCTAAGGTTGGAAAAGATATATCAAATGGTATTACTGGTAACTTTGGTATGGGTGAGAGAAAAGGTTATCAACTTGTAGAATTATGTAGTAGAAATAACCTTCGAATCATGAATACATTATTCAAGTTGCACCCACGGAGGCTTTATACATGGAGATCGCCGGAAAAAATTACTAGAAATCAAATTGATTTATTTTATGCAAGACTAGATGGAAAATCAGTATAAAGCGAATTACAACACTACCTGGCACTGATTGTGTCATTGACAATAATTTGCTAATAGCAGACATCAAGATCAAACTCAAACGAATACAACGATCAAAGCAATCTCCAATATACGATGTTGAAAAAATCGGAATTGACTACGATGTAGAGATACAAAATAGGTTTAACGATCTCACAATAAAATATAAAGAACCTAAAGAACTCTGGAATGATATTCGAAATATATTAAAAAATACAGCGTATAAAAATGACCCGAAAGTCAAAAGAAAGAAAGTGTCTAAATGGATATCGGAGGAAGCTTTAACAATTGCACAAGAGCGAAAGGAAATGCGCAGTAAAGGAAAATATGAAGAATATAGAAAGCTAAATGCAGCGTTCCAGAAGAAAGCAAGGCAGGATAAAGAGCAAAGTATCCTAGACAAATGTAAACAAATTGATGAAAATAATAAAATGGGTAAAACAAGAGACCTGTTTCAAGAAATAAAGAGATGACAGGATCACGCAGCTCAAGTTGTGGTTCTATGAAACTAAGTATTGGAAGAATGGTTCCAGAAGAAAAGGATATCAAAAATAGATGGCAACAATATACAAAAAATATATACAGAAGAGATCCTAATATAAATGATATTTTTAATGAGAATTTATATTAGGACGAACCTGATGTATTAGAAATAGAAGTGAAAGAAGCAATCCGACATATATCTATTAGAAAAGCTCCAGGCTGCGACGGAAAACCTATTGAATTCTTAAAAGCAGGAGGTGATGTGGCTATAAGTGTCACGATGAGTCTGTGAAATAGCATATGGAAAACAAAGATAAATGACTGGAAGAAATCAATATATATTCCTATATACAAATAGGGCGATATAAAATAATATGGAAACTACAGAATAATGGCCTTAATATCACATGCAATTAAGATACTCTTGATAAATTGGAGAAAATACTTGAGACCTTTCTTATCCCTGAATTACCAATAGAACAAGCCGGGTTTCGAAGAGGTAGAGGAACTAGAGACCATATTTCTAACTTGAGATGGGTGATGGAAAATCTAGAGATCATCAAAGAGAACTCTTCATTACTACAAAAAGGCATTCGACTGTGTAGATCATGAAAGACTATGGTTCACTCTCAAAGTCATGGGAGGACCCGATCATCTGATAGTACAGTATAGTGCTGAGAAATCTATAACCAAATCAAGAATCAACTGTAAGGAAAGAATATGATGAAACAAGCAACATCACGATTGGTAAAGGAGTATGGCAAGGATGCATCCTATCCCCATTGCTATTCAATATGTATGCAGAAAGAATAATGCGAGATGTCCTGGAAAGGAACATTATATATGCTGACGAAACTACATTGATAGTAGGAATAAAAGATGATTTCACAGAACTAATTACAAAAGTCAAATGAGCAAGCGAAGAAGCCGGATTATATTTAAATATCAAGAAAATAAAGGTGATAACTACAGGTAAATTGGACCATATAATAGTAGATGATAATAATATTGAAATCGTTGATAAATTAATCTACCTGGGAGTTCTAATTACAAATGATAGAGTTACCGATAAGGAGCTACAAAGAAGGCTGGCAATGCGAGAATGTGCCATGGGAAGTCTAAAACGTATATTCAAAGACAGAGGTATAGGATTTAACATTAGACTTACAACAACAATAATGATTGTTCAAATACTAGTATTTCCAATTATCCTTTATGGATCAGAAACATGGACTATCAAAAAGGCAGATAGGAATATAATTGATGCTTTTGAATTATCGTGCTGGAGGAAACTTCTCGGAGTTACATACTTAGATAGGAAGAGAAATACTGTGATAATTGACATTATACAATCTAAAAGATCTCTCGAATCCAGAATTCAATGCTGCTATATATTTTTCAGACACGTTGTTAGATCAGATATAATGGAATTGCAAATTATACTAGGAAGAATGGAAGGTCGGCGTAGAAGAGGCATACCACATTGCACTTGGCTAGACAATATACAAAATATCAATGGTATATAAAGATAGTATGAATCTCCAACTAGATGCTAAAGACAGAGCGGATTGGAGAATAGATACCATGGACATCGCCATGGGTCGGTTACGACTCGACGGCACAAGGTAACAAGGTATATTTATATATACATACTTATTTCTTATATAATTATAAATAGAATTAATATATCATAAATATGAATTAATAGTTTTCATTTTCATATTACTAATTTAAATGTATTATAACAGTTTATTGATAAGGTGAATTAAAGAAAAAAATATATTTGTATTTATTTTATAATAAATTGAATTATATAATTATTTATATTTATTATTTATATGAATATGTACTATGTTATTTACTATATATTTAAGTTATATATATATATATATATCAAATGTAAGAATACAATTTCATCTTGATTTCATTAGAAATATTACGGAAATCGTTATCAGCCGTCAGCTAATATTTTAACTTTAGAATATTACATTATTTATTACATTATTTAATGAGTGTCGATTTTAAATCATATTCTATAAAATCCATACATAACTATATCACTAATACGATGTGTACTGATTTCATTTCTTTTGCGAAAATAAATTATGTTAGTTTATTTCCTATTCTAATATATAATAGGGTTACCCGAGGGTTGGTTCATTTACCTGTATATAATACATATATTTACAATACTAGTCGTATATTATTCACCAATAACTAAACATTAGGCATAATACACATATATACCTAGTACACTAAATCTGAAAATAATTTTCAAATAATTTTCAACATTTAAAAATAATTTTAAAATGATTTTCGAAAATTTTGTATACACATTTTTGCAAAATTTGAAATTAAATTAAAACTATTCACGTACATATTTAAAAATTTATTTGCGAACTTCGTAAATAAATTTCAATTATTTATGTACATTTTTTGAAAATCACTTACAAACTTGGTACATCATTTTCAGAATTTAATAAATATTTAGTCAACAATCAACATATGAAAATTTCAAAATAAATTATATGGAAAATATTTGTTTAAAGATATTGTTATATGAAATATATATAACTAGAATAAATATATTAATTAATTAAATAAATATTTATTTGAATGAATCAAAAATTAGTATAACTGATAAATAATGGTATATTAAGTGGTATTTGCAGACCTATCTTCCATTATTTTTGATTGAATAACCATTAATAATGATGTAATAAAGATAACAATTGATTTTAAAATAGAAACTATTTATTGTTATCTATTTAATATTCATTTCGTTAATAAAAAATAAATAACATAATGTATATATTTTACAAAATTTAAACAATTTATCTGCAATGAAATTTATTTTTTTAAATTTAATTAAATCTAATTTAGCAAATTTCGTGTTTTATTTTCAAATATTTTACAAAGTTTACATATTATTTGAAAATTATTTTCGTAAAATTTGCGAAAATCATTTTCGTATTATTTTCATAAATTATTTTCGTAATTATTTTCGTAATTATTTTCAAATATTTTGCAAATCTTCATGTTTTATTTTAAATAATTTGCGAGAAATTTGCGAATATTGAAGATTATTTTCACTAATTTTCAATATTCGTAAATAAATTACAAAAATTTTCGAACAAATTTCAAATTTTGGTTTACTGGGTATATGTTAATGTTATTCAGTTATTTTTAAAACTTATTATTATTTTATAATATTAAACTTTAATTCCAAACTTATAGAATTTATAATAAAGTAATATATTGGATACTTATAATTTATATACTAGTAATAGTCATAGTAATAAATTATGTAAAGCGTATACGAAAGTGCAATCTTCCCTACTCTTATTATTGATTATAGTTTTATTTGAATTAGTTCCTCTTGAATCATTTATAACATTGGAGTGATAATGGATACTACTTTATAATGAAGTTCTCATAATAACATTATATATCAAAGTCTATGATTTACTTTACGACTAGAATTTTCCATATTATATTTATCCACATTAGTTAATTCACTAGAAATATTAATAACGTATTTAATATTCTCTAGTGTTAGTTATTCTTATCTATATTATAAAATTACTCTATTCTCTTTACTATGGAATTATGAATATTGATAGTAAGAACAAATATAATAGTATGCGTTACTTATATTATTCTTAATTGAAACAATTATTGTCAATAAAATATTCAATAATAATATTAACTGGGAAATATTTAGTATATTTTACTTTGTACCTATCATACGACCTCGGCACGTAATGTGACATAATTGATTTTCGAACTGATCCTCACTAGTTCGGTAGTTATCTTGCGTGTCTAATCAATTCGGTAGAGCAATTATTAAACAATTGTTAACTATTTGTTGTTTCTTATCATCATTTACCCTGATTACGCACATAAACTTGAATGGACCTTTAATGATACTTATTTAAATACCAGATAATCTCAGTATCTATTAGTTAACGTGATGTGAAACGTGTATATAGTTATTGTGTTACGTGAGGATTGCATCGACACCTATTCCGGAAACGTCAACTTGTATTATTATATAAAGAACTATTCCAATAGATATATCTAATATATATATATATATATATATCTATCTATTCCAGAAACGTCAACTTGGATAATTATTATCGATATTGTAATTTAATAGTAACAGGTGTTGTAATAGTGTAGTCTTTATTTTGTATAGTTTTTTTCGGAGTTATTCTTCTATATGAATATTTATATATTAGTTTTTCAGAATTGTAAGAAGTTATTTGGTATAAATGGTTCCATATATCTAGCTATACCTAGGATTTACAGAATTCATTGAAGTTTGTTGGAGGTAGAGTTATATTGCGGTAAGGGTTAGTCAAGTTCCTGAACTAGAGTAAATTAATCAAAAAAAAGTATTTATGAAAGTATTTATGATATTACCATATGGTGTATTACCATTGATGGTATTCCCATAATATTGGCACTTCTCTACATTAATTATTAAGCCGATTAAGTATGTTGACAGGTTATTGTCTTATTTTTCTTATTTTCACCATAAACCATGATCTCATAAGCTATTTTCAAAATTATTGGAATATTTTGAATTATTGTAACCATATTTTTCTGAAACATATATTGAGTTATTAAGTTCATCCCAAATTGTAATCTTTTAAACAGAATATTTTACTAAATTATCATTTACATACATTTTATAATATAATAATAAATACAAACTTGAAGAGCATAATATAGCGATTGTTAGTTGTTATGATATCAGTGTACAGATATATAGTTGTAATGAATGTTTATAATTATTTTTTATATTTTAATAGTTATATTATTATGTGAAGGAGATTATATATTATATATATTCAGATAGCGTATACATATAATACAATATTATACACTGTTAAATATTAGGGTAAATCGAATTCAAATTAATAGGGTACAGATCGTTAAAATATCACCAACATTTGCCATGTACCCTATACAGGGTCTTTTAAACTCACTAGGGTACAATACATATATATATATATATTAGGGTACATTTATACTATATTTTAGGGTGCATAGTGTTTAAATATAATATGGTACAATATATATATTTATTAGGGTACAGATATGTTGAATATTTGGGTGCATAACTGTTAAATGTACTAGGGTATAATCTATATATTTATTATAGTACATATATATATATATAAATATTGTAACCATACCAATATCATCGATATAAAGTGGATAAACAATTGACGCACGCAATGCATGTAAAATATAGATACGCGAATGGAAATGTTTTATTATCGATAAATTAAAAAAATGGCATACGTGATTTTGATTAGATATTAGTCATAGTATATATGTCAAATATTAATACAATAGGTTTTACGTCGAAATAGATTATTATGACTTCTCTCTATGTCAATGGATTTAGATTATAAATACCAATAAAATAGTATGATATCTCCAATTTAAATATACAAAATTACGAAGAATGTTGATGTATTTGAAATATATAATTATATTTTTAGCATAGACTAAAATAGTACATTAAAATTATTAGTAATTATCAATATATATATATATACATATATGTATAAATAAATAATATAAATTAAATTTAGTAGGTATATAGTAGTAGTTTTTATTTATCTCAGAGTGCCATACACTACACTCAATAGCTTATCCACTTTATATATAATGATGACCAATACACGAACGACGTACGACAATCATCAATGTAAAGTAAGTCGACAATACGCGTGTTAAATTATATACACTTGCACATATCATATCAATATTGTTAACATAACCAACGCACGTCCTGCTTACGGTAGTGCCTGATGAACATGCAAGCATAAGGTGTCGCATTCATGTGTGCAGTCACGCATGACAACCCACCTTACTATATATAGCTAGCCGACGCTATTCTTTCCACATACGGGCATAAGACTTATGCATGCACATGAATAGTATTCTGTGTTCACACCACATACACAATATATATATATATATATATATATATATATATATATATATACAGAGCTGGGCATGATACTCGAAAAATGTATATAGATACAATTACAATTACAAACTTTTTCTTATAATAGATACAACTACAATTACTTTAAAAAAAATCATAGTAGATACAATTACAAATACATAATTTTCTTAGTAGATACATCTTAGTAGATACAAATATATTATAATGATATACAATGTATATAGTATATAGATATAAATTATATTTATATATATATATATATATATATATATATATATATATTCATCGATGTCGATTTGAAAGTACATATCAAGGAACATTAAGGGGGTATCCCACTACAAGTATTTTAACTTTAAAACGATTTTCTATAAAGTTAACTATAATTTTACTGGGAAATCCCCTTACTTTCCGGCAACTTGCCTGAAATATTATAAATTTATAGGGTATCCCATTACAACTTGATAAAAAATGGTTTTAAAGTTACAATATTTCTGGTAAGTTGCTGGAAAGTAAGAAGGTAATCCACTAAAATTGTAGTTAACTTGCTAGAAAATAACTTTCTAAAAATATTTCAGGACATTATTTCCGGAAATACTGCTAGTATTTACATTCAAAATGACATAAAGACACTCCTATTACATATTTACACCTTATAACTTGTTCTTCAATAGATGATATAGATTACATTTGTTGATATTTATTGACATTTAATGATGCCCACGATGAATATGTTAGTGTACCAGCGTTTATTTCATCTGAAATTATACTATGAGCCATTACAGACTATATAGAAATATACATTATTACAATATACTATTTTTCAACTAAAAATAATCAGCGACCTTTACTTTCGAATGTTAAATATGAATATAGTAAATTATCAAATATACAAAAAATAAATTATTAATATATTATTAATTATTATTATTTAGAATTATCATATTTATTAAATGATTTTATCATTCTATATAATATATAATTTTGAATTATAAATTAATTATTATATAAAATATATTATCAAAATAATGTCTTTGTTTTCAATAAATGTATATAATGGTTTTTGAGAATAAATCACTATAATTGATATATCATAATTTTTAACAATGAATTAATTTCGATATTTACAAAAGATATTTTATTAAATAATATATATATAATGTATATATATATTAAAATTAATTTATATAATTATATTATAAAATATTGATATAACATAAATATAATGACCAAATGATATATTATTTAATAAAATGTATCTGTTTAAATAATTGTCTTAGTAGATACGTATCGTAGATACTATTTATGACTAATAGATACGATTACAAATACTTTTGTAATTTTTATAATAGATACAAATACAAATACAAATGTATCTACGATACTGCTTTTTTGCCTTAATAGATACTGTATCGGCGATACTGCCCAGCTCTGTATATATATATATATATATATATATATATATATATATATATATATATAGTTAGATGAATTATTTATACACAAATATAACAAAGATAGTTATAATTTGTGTTTTAGCAAAATAATAAAACACAAATAAATGAACTATAAAATAATATATAATTTAAACAGAATAGGATTGTTATATTAATTAACGTGAATGAAATATAATAATATAAAATAAATATAACGAATATTAAAAATTACCAATAATAAAATCGGTGACTTTACTTCTTGAACATACTATGCATGTCACAACCCAGTAAACCAAATGTATATGATAAAACTATTTAAAATTAGTTTATTATCAACGTTGAAATATATAGGTTAATGTGAGTAGTTTAAACTGAGTTATATTAACCATATTTTAAACATGTAATAAAACTGGATTTTTTAATTATGTTTTTAATCTAGGTCAAATTAAACATACATATAAACTAGATTTTTTCACTATATTATTAAGTTAAATTAAATATAAATATACCTTAGATAATTGATCTATATATAAAAACTAGGCTAAAGCAAATATACTTAGATGATATATATATATATATATATATATATATATATATATATATATATATATATATATATATATGTGTGTACGTATATTATAATATTCTAAATATATTGATTAAATAAGTGACATTACCATTATACCTATTAAAAGAAAAATAGTTTTAAAATATATATTTATTATTTAAATAATAATATCATCGTCATCTTAAAAATCTGTAACAGAATGGTTTTGTTTTTCTGCAACAGAATCGTTTTGTTTTCCTGCCATACATTTAATATTATTATTTTTATAAATAATATATATATACTAGTGTTATCATTAAACACTAAATATGTGCATATATGGTAACTATTGGTATTAAACACTGATTTTAATTTCAAATTTTAAACCAATAAAAATTAAAAGTGGAGGCGCGAGTTAAAATATGATTAATATTGTTATTTAACAACAAAATATTATTACATATTTTCCATGTTTAATATCATATTTATAAATTTGTAAAATTTCTGTAATTATTTTTGAGTATTTATATTAATATGAAGTGATTTTATAAGCGTAATCTATATAATAATTATTTGAAATTAACAGGATTTTTTGTAAATAATTGTCACATTTAATTGTATATTTCGATATCATAAACAAATATTTTACTAAACGAATTTATATTTTTACATTAAACATAGATACATTCCATATAATTAATAAACAAATCAGGTATATATATAACAAGATATCATTGGTTGAAAAGAGACGCTTCCAAACAGAAAATTCATTCTTTCTACAATTAACATAATTATTTATAATACTTTATAAATATTATTAAACTATTACTATATACCATTCAGTTCGCATGACAACGCAACAATAACAACAACAACTTTTAAATTAAAAAAATTGTAATTATTTAATTTTAAATTCACTACCCATAATCAAGCTAAGTCTAATATTTATTACCATTTACTTCCACTAAACTACTTCTACCCCCGATTATGACTCCATCTACACAGACTTCACATGCTCCTCATGTAACACTATAGCCATGTCACTAACGGAATGTAACCATTGTCGTAAGTGGCTTTTGCAATCATGTTCCAAACTCCCCAAATCTACCCTTAAAAAAATGACGGCCCTCCAAAAATCTGGTTTCTAATGGTTTTGCACCAACTCTAGAACTGACTCTAGACTATCCCAACGTAATATACTCTCCAATAGCTCCTCAAAAACCTCTATCATGAGCTCCCCTCTTATCTATAATAATCATTCCCCTGCACCTGCACCCCACCTATCCCCACAACCCACTTTTTCTACATCTCCACAGCTCACCCCACCACCCAACCCTTCATCCCAAAATATAGCAGAGTCCATACCGCAGTCACCCCACAACTCATCCACTGTTCCTACCATCCTTACTATACCCACTCGCCTATCTCCTGTTACCACTAAACGATTACAATCATTCACTTCCCAGCTAAACACGCCTCGTTTAATAACCTTCACCTCTCATACATACCTACCCTACTCCCCCCTAAATCTGATAAAATTGCATGGAAAATAATTAATAACCCCACCAACACTCCACTTATTAACTTATTTGTCGATAAATTGCCCACTATCTCCCACATAATCATGGAGCCAATGAAACAGGTAACGATAGAGCCTACCTGAAAAAGCTGTTTGCCTCCACCATTATCCACTCCCAACCACATATACATTCTCACCGTATCCCACACTCACCCAACTCCTCCTCCAACCTACAAAACCCCTATCCATCACCTATATTGATCATCATTCAAAAAACACTGTTATCCGCTCTCTCTACCTTCTAAAAAAATCACCCTTTCAAGTCAGGTTCTATGAACCCCTTAATAATTCCCAACTTATTTCTCGTAATGTCTGCATATCAACCATCAATCACCTGATCACCTCACACCCCATCCCCAACTTCAATTACGTGGTCCGCGGCACCAAAAATATTCACATCGCCTTAATTTCATATGTCCCACCCAATATCGTGATATATTAAACCCCCCTACTAATACCTATCCCCTTATTTCACATTCACCCAACACACCCCTCTCATTTCCTTCACTTCCCTTCACTCATACTATCCCCCCTCCCCTACCCACAATTAACCACCCTCCACCCCACCTTATTTCCCTCAATGCTGCTCTTATCAACGCACGCTCTCTTCGCAATAAAATTCCTTCTGTAATTTCCCTTATGACCGACCATGACCTCGACATCCTCTTCATCACAGAAACCTGGCTATCACCTCTGGATTCTCCTCACATTGCTGCTCTTATCACTCCCCTCTACTGCTTCATTCACTACCCTCGCGACTCTTCCCATCCCAGTGGCGGTACCGGAATACTTTACAAATCTTCTCTAACTATCTCTAACATTTCCTATTACTCGTTCTCCCACCCTGAATACCTTAGCTGCGCCATCAGCTGACCCTTCTCCCAGACCTTCAACACTACCCTTTTCTACCGTCCTCCCTCTCCCTCCATCGACCCATTCCTAGATTAATTCCGCCTCTTCCTACACAGAATATCCTCTAACACCATTATATTAGGGGGTTTCAACTTCCCTGACCTACCATCGACCCGGTCCCTCAACAATCTACTTACCTATTTCAACCTTATCCAACATGTCACCTATCCCACCCATGTCCAAGACAATATCCTTGACCTCATAATCTCCTCAAAAACTAACAAAATCATCAAAAAACCTTACTATCGGACAACCCTTCTCCGACCACTTCATAATACTCCTCAACCTTAGCCACCCCAAACTAACTCGACCCCTAACCACCTGAACTTCACTAAAAATACACAACCTCCCCATTCCTGCATGTATTGCTGATCTATCCACCCTACCTACCACTACGTCCGCTGAACTTCATCAATCCCTTTAAACTACCCTTGACAAACATGCCCATCTCATCACTAGAACCACCATCACTCGTCCTGACTCCTTATGGTATACCTTATCCTTACTAAAACAAATCGCATTCTGCGCACAACTGAACAACACTACCTAAAACATCCCTCCCCTACTTCACTTAATTCCTACAACAACCTGAAAAACATCCACTGTAAAGCCATCACTACCGCCAAAGCCACTCACATCACCCTAAAATTCCAAAAACTTTCCAATGATAGTAAATCCATACACCGACTCTCTGTCCAACTACTTGGTCGCTTACTCAAAGCTCCTTTCCCCACTACCACCCCCGAACAATTACCATTCCTCTTTGACAAAGCATTCAATGATAACATTTCCGCCACCCTTTCTGCCCTTCCCACACCTACCTTATGCCCCACTCCCATTACCTTTCCGTCTTCCTTGATTCTTTCGATTCACCCAAACTTGATCGAATAATCTCTCTCCTTAATTCCACCTCCTCAATCTCATCCCTTGATCCTCTACCCCTCCCTATACTCAAACAGATTACCCATACCGTTACTTCACCCATCCACAAAATATCTGCACTTCACTTTCATCAGGCTCCGTCCTCCTGATTTCAAATAGCTGCCATCTTATCCATCCTTAAAAAGCCTAATCTTGACTTCCTGCATTCCTCTAACTACCGACCCATCTCCAACCTCTCAATCCACTCCTCGAACGTGTTGTCTCCTCCCAACTCATCACCTACCTCCAGTATTCCATAGGTTATTACCGCCTATGGTAATAACCGCGGTAATAACCGGTAATAACCTGTCCGGTAAAAACAGGTTTTTACCATGGTAAAAATATAGTGTTATCTATAGTTAAATATAATATTATATATATTATATTAAACCTACTATTGTCTATATAATTTACAATTATATATTATTTATAGATTTTATATGTAATAGATAATATACAATTATAAAGTTTAACAATACTACATTAAAATCAATATTATAAAATGTTTTATATTTAAAAAAAAAACCTTTAATTTTGACTCTATGTAAAGAAAAGATTTTTAAAAATAAAATATGATTTTGAAATAAATGAGTAAATAAGTTAATATATATATATATATATATATATATATACAATATTGAATATAATAATATATTTATTTTTATATTAGTAAAAGGTAAAGCCCCATTCACACCAAACAAAATCGGCAGCTTTTTCACCGATATTCGTAGTAACGAAATAGTCGATAAGTCGTTAAATATTTAAAGATATCTCCAAATGATGAATAGTGATATTGTCACGATATCTGTGATATATTGATGATATATGGGTAGGGATATCACAGAGAGAGAGAAAATCGGCCGACTTTTTCGGTGTGACATGGGCTTAATATTGTAAAAATATATATATATATATATATATATATTAAACAATAGAACTAATAATATTTTCCCTGAGAAATTATTTTAATGTATTTATTATCTGATTTTATACCATGATATTTAAATAAATATATTAAATTTATCTATAGATATTGTTAATTATATATATATATACTGAATAGAATATTTATTTGTATATATATGAAATTAAATATAGTTAAACAAATATTTTTTATAATACTGTATAACTATTTAGTAATATTTTCATTATATGATTTTAATTCATTTATAAAATGTATCCAATTACATCAACTTGTTAATTTTACAATATAAGGGTGGCAGACCTCAAAAACCAGTTGGATTTAAAAAAATAAATGTACTATAAATGACATAATTAAAGCAGAGTGATAAAATGTTTTGACAAATTTTCAAATAAAGCTACTAGATTAATTAGCCATAACATGTATATATTAATGAATTACTTTCAATACAAATGTCAATATACATTTTTTTAAAGGTATTATATTTTATGAGTACTAGGTTTATACCGGTAATTACCGGTAATTACCGGTTTTTACCTTAAATTAACATGGTCCCAAGAAACCAGAAACTTGTTGCCGCAACGTAACATTATAGGTCAAATAATATGTTCCAGTAGGTGGTCGAATCATAGGTAGTTTGTGAGCAGATAAACGGTTTACTTTTACATATAAAAAATCAATAGTGGAACATATTATTTTACCCATAAATAAACACCTAGTGGAACGTATATTTTTACCCATAAATAAACACCTAGTGGAACGTATATTTTTACCCATAAATAAACACCTAGTGGAACGTATATTTTTACCCTTAATAAACACCTAGTGGAACGTATATTTGTACCCATACACAGTAAAAAAGAAACGTAAAACAATTCATTCATTTATTACAGGAACAATACACAAAATACGGATATGATATAACACGTGAATAATATATATAATAATTAACTGGGAATGCAAGGGTATATTTATAATGATAATAATACAAGTTTGTATACATATATGATCATATATATGAATATAATATACATATATAGTATATAGTATTCGAATATAGAGATTTCTGTTCATTAAATATCACAGTGTATACTTCCAGATATATATATATAAGAAATTCACGAAGACGATACCGGATCCTAGAGATGATCTTTAACATATTCATGGAGATATTCACCATAGCCAAGCAGGAAGATCATCTTGTTTATTCTGAAATTATAAATTGTATATTAATATAAATCAATTATGATGACACAATCATATGTATATGTGTATACTATAACTAGTTGTGTATAATGAATAATATACTAGCTGGACCATACAAGTGCAAACAGGTGCAAGGTATCGCGTGGTATATTTATCCCTTAGCCAATCAGGGAGGGCTGCGTTCCCTAGGCACACACGCAGTGCGTGCGTCAACCTGATTCCTAAAGCAGTAAACATGTTACATAATGGGACGTCCGATATCTAGTTCGTTAGCTAGATATGGAACGTTCCATTATGCTAAGCTGTACGGACTGGTCCATTACGGATAGCAACATGATATATATTTATATATGTATATATGGCTATACATAACAGGCGGCATACTTTATAAATGAACATCGTGTGTAGGAGGTAATTTACAACTGAATATAGGTGTATGTTGAACCAATGGTGGTTTTAGGTAGAGGTATGACTCATCACTGGTGACGCATCATTGGTAATGGCAAGGTCGTCTTTTTATACTATAACTTACATATATGCGAATATATATACACTTAGGTATATCATGTATACCCTATTAATAAATATTTATGAATGTAATTATATCAACATAACAATATTTAACACGTGTACTATATTGCATCATAGTGTATATTAATCTAGGTTATCAGGGGATTAAAATTAGACAAAGGCCGGTACTAGTTTATATATAGATTTTACATAATTACACACACATACATGCACGTATGCATTGCACATACTATGTATAGTTATATAAGTATATATATATATATATATATATATACCCAGTAAACCAAACTGTTAATATAATATGCTGAACATGTGTAATATGTATCAGTTCAACAGTTCTTAGTTTTGAATTGTCATATATTTAAAATAGTGTATAAATTTATAAATATTAATATATATATGTTATCACATTATTCTCTACTTGTATATTTAATTACTATAATATAAAAAAAAATTATATTTTTGTTAATCGAAATCTGTTAATCTCATAAAATTTACATATCTGTTGAACTCTATACAAATGTAATATCGTGAACATGTTCAATTTACACATATGTTGAACTCTATATAAATGTAATATGTTGAACGTATTAATTTAACATTTTTTTAAAATAATTAAATTATATATAATTACATATATGTAAATATTACATAACCATGTAATTGAATGTATATGATTAACTATTAGTAAAATAATCTAAATATAAGGACAATAATGTTGTCAACATTTCAAATATAGTGTATAATATTTATATTAATTATTATATTATCTATATATAGATATTAATTATAATTAATTAATTTATAATATTATATTATAAATTCTAAATATTAAAATAAATAATTATATATAATATATATAAATATTTATTATTATGTTAATATAATATATTTCATTAGAAATAATTATTTCAGTTAATCCATTGATGCATATTAATTACGATTTTTTAATTAATTAATTGATTTATATATATTTATACTTATTAATAATTGCTTACTTATAATACTTATCTACATATATTTGTATATCAATTTGTACTACTTATACCTACTTATAAATATTATATTATAATTGTTAACATATACAATCATTTTACAAATCCAATAAAATATCTGAAGTTGTTTTATGTATGTATACCACATATATGTGCTATACACATATATATATATATATATATATATATATATATATATATATATATATATATATATATTTATATATATATATATATATGTGTGTGTGTTATAAAGGGAAGACTGTAGATATATCGATTAATGTAATATACATGTATGTCGAATTGAATTAAATTCAAGTCGGTCATTACGTAATAATAATATATCTGCATGCATAAATTGTTTTAGGCTTCACGCTCGGTTGATTGCATAACATGTTTACATTTCTATTTTGTAATTAAATGTTTTATTATTTGTATTAATTTGTATTCGTTTTGTAATTTATATTTGTTATCGTTTATGTATATGATGTGTCATTCGTTTCCTATAAAGGAACACCGCTCGCTGAGATTGATACAATTTTGATTCTGCGTCTCACCAGGTTGGTACATATTATCATTGTCGTTATTATATTTTGTACTATATTATTATTATTATTATTATTATTTATGTTATTATACAGGTCTTTGTGGAAATAAAGTTATATAAGAACTTCACTTTGTTACATATATATATATATTCTTTAATATTATATTTTAACATTCCTATATATAGGTTGAAGCTTTATCAAGATTACGTGAATGCAACATTAGGGAAACACTTTTTTCTATGTTTAAATATATTGCATCTAAACAAGTATGGTGCTATTATTCTCAGTGCTGTCAACGAGGATAAATTTATTTTGCCCAAAAAAAATTATACAAATGTATAACTGGTTAGTTTATATTATGTTAACATTAATTTACTATAAATACATGTATTATAAGATAAATATAAGTTAAATATTCATATTCATATTTATTAAAGTTTAAATGTATACCCTATTTTATATATTAATTATATATTAATTAATATTTATATTAATAATTATATATATATCATAGAGGCTACATTAAGAATTCATGAACATGCAGTAATAAAAGATATAGACAAATGTATCGACTCTCAACTTACAAATTGTAAACGAAAAAAGAAGGAGATGCAAAAAAATTATAATTAATAAAATTGTAATTTAATTAAATTATTTAATTTAATATATAGGACATCTGCTCAAATCAATACATTTTATATATGCTCAACATAATCAATATACAACATGTTCAACTCAATACATTTTAAATATGCTCAACATAATCAAAATGCTCAACCACACCAAAAAATGTAGCAAAATGAATATGTTCAAAATGTTAACAATTACCTATGTTCAGCATATTATATTAACATTTTGGTTTACTGGGTATATATATATATATATATATATATTTATTTTTTATTTGGTGGGGTCCTTTCATCCCATTCAGGAACTTAGATGAAGTTTTCATTTATAACCATATATGGCTCTAATGTCCCTTCGAAGCCACTCTCATGTTAAGGCATCCATGGTTTTAACGAGAGCCGATCATTAATTTATACACAATTATATAAGATCACTTCTAAATAATATTTTAAGACCTATTTTATAAAATTAATTAATGGTCCGGATGAGGGTCGAACCCGTGTCCTAGTGCTTGTGTGTCTGACGCCTTAGCCACTGAGCCACACAGGCAGTTATAAATATATATATATATATATATATATATATATATATGTATACATATATATACGTATATAAGAAGTTATAGATATATAGGTGTACAGTGCATATATATATATATATATATGTATGGATAAACATTAAATACTAACTTCTGTATCTTGACTATTCAATTTGTCGGACTAGAAGTTGGCCAACAAGTTTAGATACATGGTATTCACGAATACGATACCGGAAGAGATCCCGGAAGAGATCCCGGATAGCATACGGATGACGTCTAGGGCGGTAACGGAGATGATCTTGAACATATTCATGAAGATATTCATCAAGACAATCAGGAAGAAAACTACTGATTGATTGATTGATAATTTATTTAAGCAAATACATAGCCGAAAATATAATCGAAAGTATAAAGTATAAATATTTGCTAACGATAACATACGTTATAGAAATAAACAAAGAATAATACGAAATTAAAAAATTAAAGAAATTTAAACGTTTTACAGTTACCGTAAAAATAAACGAAAAACAATCGATAGTAGAAATAAATCATATAGTAAAAATAAACGAAAAATGATCAAAATAGAAATAAAAGATAGCGTAAAAATAATCGAAAATAGAAATAAAATACATTATTTTGTAAGTGGCATCGAAATATTCAATTTCTACTTTAACTTTATAGAACTCTTCTTATCTTGTTACCCTGTTTAGTAATAAATTATTAGTTATATAGTTTAATATTTAAATGTTAAATTTAAAATAAATTATAAACAGAACATGTTAAAAATCAAATAAACCAATACTAGAAATTCTGATGATCTTAATTATCCTGAAATTATAAATTGTATATTAATAAATCAATTATTATGACACAATAATATTTATATGTGTATACTAACTTCTAACTTCTGCATCTTGACCATTCAATTTGTCGGACTAAAGCTGTCCAACAAGTTTAGATACATGGCATTCACGAAGAAGATACCGGAGGCGATCCCAGATAGCATACGGAGGACTTCTAGGGCGGTAACGGAGATGATCTTGAACATATTCATGAAGATATTCATCTAGCCAAGCAGGAAGAAAACTACTGATGATATTAATCGTAATAATTATTAGAATAATATATAAATAATAATTAATAATATACAATTAATTATTATTACTTAATAATTATTATTGATAAATAATTATTAAATAATATATAATTAATAATTTATAATATAAAATTAATTGTTATTAATTAATAATAATTATTGATAAATAATTAATAATATATAATTTATTTGTATTAGTTAATAATTAAGTATTGATAAATAATTATTAATTAGTAAATTAAAATTGAATAATTATTAAAATTATATATAATTAATAATAAGTATTGATAAATAATTATTAATTAGTAAATTAGAATTGCATAATTAATAATTAATTATTAATAATTTTACAGCACTAATGTATATATATATATATATATATATATATATATATATATATATATACATATATACATATACTATATATATAATCATATTATTAATATTTGTATGTTATCTATAGATATGATAATTTTAACTTATATACATATTCCCATATAATAATGTTTATATTATATATGTATACATATTATAATATTTATTTGTATATAATATACTTGATTTAATATTTTTATAATATATATTATATATTATAATAAATAATTGATATTAAATGATCAAAATAATAAAGTATTTATTGTAAAATTCTAGGTTTTAAAGATTGTTATTAAGTTTTGTTTGCCTTGTTGTAAACCAGTTGTAATTTTATAACAATGCATAATACATATTTACACATAGGTATAAACGCAAATATATAATTAAGTGTTATTAGTTAATAATAAGTATTGATAAATAATTAGTAATCAGTAAATTAGAATTGAATAATTATTAAAATAATATATAATTAATGTTATTAATTAATAATATGTATTGATTACTAATTATTAATTAGTAAATTATAATTGTATAATTAATAATTATTAAAATAATATATAATTAATAATTAATAATATACAATTAATTTGTATTACTTAATAATAATTATTGTTAATAAATTATAATTGAATAATTATTAAAATAATATATAATTAATAATTATTAATATATAATTAATTGTTATTAGTTTATAATAAGTATTGATAAATAATTATTAAAATAATATATAATTAATAATAAGTATTGATAAATAATTATTAATTAGTAAATTAGAATTGAATAATTATTAAAATACTATATAATTAATAATTAATAACTTTACAGCACTAATGTATATATATATATATATATAATATTATTAATAGTTGTATGTTATCTATAGATATTATAATTATAACTTATATATATTCCCATATAATGTTTATATTATATATGTATACATATTTTAATATGTATTTGTATATAATATACTTAATTTAATATTTGTATCCTATATATATAATATATATTATATATTATAATAAATAAGTGATATTAAATGATCAAAATAATAATATATTTATTGTAAAATTCTAGGTTTTAAAGATTGTTATTAATTTTTATTTGCCTAGTTGTTAACCAGTTGTAATTTTATAATAATGCATAATACATATTTAGACATGTTAAACATAATTTGACAGTTTGATATTATATATAATATATAATATAATATGGTATAATATTGTATAATATTAATATGATTATTTCATAAATTTCTAAAAAAATGCCTTATATTAAAATATTAAGTTTAATTACTAATTATAATATATATATACGACTTGAAATCCGATTTATAATATAAATGTAGTAATAATGGTATATGTATATTATAACAAGATATATTACTACTTATTAAATTATTACTGAAGTAAACACATTAATTTTGAATGTATTTAAATTACTACTGGTATATGTATGCAAGGTTATGCATTGTTATACAATTACAACTGAGCAACAAAATATTAATAACAATCTTTAAAACCTAAATTTGTACTATAAATACATTATTATTTTGAATATTTAATATCAATTATTGATTATAATATATAAATTATAAAATATAATATATATTATATATATATATATATACATAGTATCAAACTATAAAATTAAGTATATTATATACAAATAAATATTATAAAATTACAACTGGATTACAACTGCGTTTTAGTACATCCCATACTATTAATATATAATTATGCATAAAGGACATAGAGCTAGAGAGCTTTTCTCTATCTCTATGATAAAGTATAACACCTATCAATTATATATGTATATATTTTTATATTTAACAATACTATTTTTAAATAACCTTAATCAACTTGTAATATACGATACACAATCTAAATATTGATAAATTGTCAATATAGGATCTTTTATACATAGGAATAATTAGCAAATAATGAAGTAATTAATCAATACAGTTAATATCAATTTTCGCGCTAAACATAATTTCCACAATAACACACTTATCGATATAAAGAAAGTCACTTTCTTTATATCGATGAACACACTTACCTGCGCACTGGGTGTGGTGGGTGACGCAATTATCGTGACTTTTCGTAACGCTTCATTTCATACAGTATTTACGACATGTATGATATAATACATTCGTGGAATGCTATGAACCTCTATTTATAGATATGTAGTAGAAAAACTAGAAAATATCTAATATCTATTGGGTATTAATCATATTATTTATAGTTATTTTACCTAATTATATCTTATATACATATTCCATTATAATAATGTATATTTACAAACTAATGAACTAATTAGTCCATTAGTGCATTAGTACTTTAATGTGGGATGTGAAATAAATCACAGAAATATTAAACATAAATAAGTGTATAAATTAACACTAATATTTGGTATATATATATATATATATATTTGCGTGTGTATGTGTTTGTATGTGTGTGCGTATGTATATATTATATAATTATATTGATATATAATTCTATTAATAATAATTATTATTGATAAGAGATATATATTATAAAATATAATATTTCACAATAGATATCGCTATTGTAATATCCAATGTATTTATTTGAGTTATATAATTGTATATATTAATAAAAAAATTTGAATATATATTGAATACATAAAATAATCATATCCAAAGTGTTTATTTTACATATAAAATATACAAAATTGGAACATATATTGCATAAATAAAATAATTATATCCAAAGTGATTATTTGACCCATAATATATACACTGGTGGAACGTTGTAATATATTTTACGTTGACGCGCAACGTATTTGGTTGCTTGGGGTAGAGATAGGTTTTTACCGCTTTTTGCCATTTTTGCCCGGTAAAAACAGGTTACCAAAAATATTGGAACCCTGCCTACCTCTCAGCCAACAATATCCCTAACATATTCCAAAGCGCCTACCTCCCCCACAAATCTACTGAATCCACCCTAACCCTCATTACCTCCGACCTACTCTCTGCCTGAACAACAACCGTGGCGCCATACCTGTCCTCCTTGACATGTCCTCCGAGTTCGAAACCCTTGACCATAATGTACTCATACACAGACTCTCCGCCAACGGAATCAAAGGCATTGCCCTCATCTGGTTCACCTCCTACATTACCAACCGCTCTTCCTCAGTCAGGATTAACACACACTCGTCCCCCTCCTACTACATAACTCATGGTGTCCCCTAGGGCTCTGTTATCGGCCCACTTCTCTTCAATATTTACCTCCTCCCATGTTTGCCATCTTCAGTGACTACCCCGACATCTCCTTCCATACTTACGCCGAAGACCTTCAACTATATCTAAACTGCACAGACTCCCCTACTTATGCCCCTGAACGACTCTCCTCCTGTATCAAGTCCATACATCAATGGCTTACCTTCAACTCCCTAAAATTTAACCCCACTAAAACGGAATCTATCTTTCTCCACATACCACTAAGTTCCTCCACCCTCCCTGAACCACCCCCATATCACTAGACAGTACCATACTCCCCTACTCTCAACGCGTCCGAAACCATTGCTTGCATATTGATACTAACCTATTCCTTGACCCTATCCATTGATACACATGCATAAATAACTACCACTACACTGCCTCCGCTTAATCCGACGTTCCATACCCCTCCCCATCGCTATTACCATTGCCTCCTCCTACATCATCCCCCTATTCCAACTATTGCAACTCCATACTTTTTAACCTACCGGACTACAAACTAATCAAACTAAAGCAACTCCAAAACGCTGTAGTTCGCTGCGTATATTAATTCCCCGACATTCCCCTGACTCCATTACTCCACTCCTAAAATAACTATACTGGCTGCCAGTCTCCTAATGTATAAAGTACAAACTCTCCCTAACCATTCACAAAGCTATTCACCACAATTCCCCTGACTAGCTTGACTCCCTCCTACATCTACAAACACAAATTACTACACTCCAGAACCGTTCTTCAAATACCTTAATCCTTACCAATCCACAATTATACAAACTCCATTCTTCAAATATATGCTCCTGTGCCCTCTCTTCCTTTTATCACTGGAACTCACTACCCAAACACCTACAAATAAACTCATCAACTCCCTCATTTAATCGCCATCTCAAGACTCATTACTTCTCCCTTGCTTTCCCTCCAACTCAATAATTTCCATCCCACGGACGGCCGATTGCTCACGCACTTGCAGTCCATAAACCAACAAAAAGTAAAAAGTAAAGTAAAGTATACTATACAAATAAATTTATATTTTTCTATTTTATAACTTCTATATTTATATTTATTTGTATATCTTATTATAATATATATTTGAGTACTACTCTATATTAGTACTAATTATTATTGTTTCGGTGTTATTTATATACCATTATATTTTACTTGTCATTTATATATATAAATGTAATATATATATATATATAAATTTTATAATTTTTTGTAATTATTTGTTTTAAAAAAACTTTGATTGTCATTTTCTCAAATTTCTACTTTGTCACTAAATGCCTACTACTTTTTTAATTTGTATTACTTTTATCTGAAATTGTTACTATAAAAGTATAACATATATATATATATATATATATATATATATATATATATATCCATACTGATCCTGTTTGATTTATTATTATATTTTATATTAATTAAATAAATGATAATAAACTTGCATTTTAATGAAACAAATACATATTTAACTAATTGAGAATATTTGTGTACACCATTTTAAACTACCCAGGAAACACAATCCAATATTAATCCAGATTCAATCCGGATCTTAGATCCGGATCAAATTCGAGTATTTAGGCTACTTTGAAATCCGGATTGAATCCGGATTATGATCCAGATTGAATCCAGATTATGATCAGGATTCAATCCGGATTTCAAAGTAGCCTAAATACTCAACTTTGATCTGGATCTAAGATCCGGATTGAAACTGGATTAATATTGGATTTCCTGGATAATAAACATTTTATTACTGTAATTATAACAAAAAAATAATGCTAATTTATATTATATTGCTATCTATATTATGGCTAGAAGTAATCTATATATTGATTTTATATCAGTTTTATGTTGGCGAAATTATTAATCTATAATATTATAATTATATGTATATATATGTCCCCTATATTCCCTATATATGTACCCTCATATATATATGATATAGTATGATCCCTAAATACTTGTATGATCTTAATTATTTTATAAGTATTTATAAATATATTTTATTTTATATATATAATTTAGTTATACATTGTTATATATAGGTTAAATAAATTGTTTTTAAAAAAAAACATTTTTTTATTATGATAAATTTATCAAAAAATATTCAATATTTTTTATTTATTTTAATTAATTTAGATTCAATAGATTTACTTAAATTTAATAAAATAATAAATAATTAAATAATTGGTAATAATTATAAATAAATATTTAATATATTTAATATATTAATATTTAAATACTTTTTGTATACATCTTTAAAATCATACAGTAATAGCCTCATAATAGCAACATAACAGCATCATTAATAGCCTCAAATATTTACATGTGCTATTATGCTGCTATTATGTTGCCATTAAATGTCTATTATGCTGCTATTAATTTGTCATGCTATTATGATGCTGTTATGTTGCTATTTAAAGTCTATTATTCTATTATTATGCTGCTATTAATTTTAAAAGTATAGTATGTTGCTATTATGTTGATATTATTAAAATAGCAGCATAATAGCACAATGTAAACATTTGAGGCTATTAAATATTCTGTTATGATTCTATTATGAGGCTATTACTGTTTGCTGGATACATTATATATATATATATAATGTATACAATTTGAAAATTCGTATTAAACACTCAACATTCAATCCGTATCGCTTAATCCGGATTATATCCGTATTGCACAATCCAAATTAAATCCGATTACATAATCCGGATTAAATCCGGATTGAACAATCCAAACACAAATCGTATCACTTAATCCGGATTGAATCCGTATTGCACAATCCAAATTAAATCCGGATTACATAATCCGGATTAAATCCGGATTGAACAGTCCAAACACAAATCGTATCACTTAATCCGGATTGAATCCGTATTGCACAATCCAAATTAAATCCGGATTGAACAATCCAAATTAAATCAGTATCGATTAATCCGGATCAAATCCGTATAATCCGTGAATTTGAATTGAACTGCAAGGTTAAATCCGACATTTTATTCGAATCCAATCTGGATCTAATCCGTATCAAATAATTATTAAATAAATTTGAAATTATATAATCTCAAATATAATATATAATCTTCATTTATAAAACATCAAACTTTGTATATTGTAAAAATAATTAATTTTTATATAAAATTATATTTTTGGATCCTATGATTCAAATTTAATCCGGATTAAATCAGGATCCGGATACATTTATCTTGATCCGAAATTAATCCAGATGCAATCCGGATCTAATACGGATTGAAAAATTATGTGTTTCCTGGGTAACTACACCCAGGAAACCAAATATGGTTTTTTACGTTGCATTTGGTTGAATTACGTTGCAAAAGTTAATAAATATGTTTATTGTTCAACTTCACATGACATATATAATTATTTATAAATATATTTATAAAATGTTGGTTGCATTTAAACATAAAATATAGTTAAAACAAATTGTAATCAATTTATTTATAAATATGTTGAAAAATGTAGATAAATACTATTTATCTGCAACTATAAATACATTTCTTATAATTGAATGATAACATTTTGGTTGCATTTAAACATAGCGATGGGTTATATTAGTATACATATATAATATATTGGTTCTACTTGAAATAAACAGGCATTCTAAAACTATATCGATCTCATGTTTACGTAACATATTAGAATTATAATCGAATAATTTATAATAGTAATAATTTAAATTTAATCAAAAATAAAATTTATATATTCATGTTCGACGTGCGCGCGCAATAAGAGTGATTTTATTTTCCAGATATTAATGCTTCATATTAGTTTCTATAGATATTATGCTCATGATACTATTTTATTAAACCATATACATTTTGGTTCATTATTGGTGGTGCGACGGAGGTTTTAAAAAAAAAATTATTAAAAATAAATAAATCTCGAAATGTCGTTATTCCTATGTAATTGTATTGTATATGTTTATAAAAAAATGTCCTTAAAATAACATTTATTTGAATTCTGTACATTTTATTTTTAATTTAATTTTAAGGGGTATATATGTAATACTGAGTACTTTTTTAAATACTATATTCTTCTAATAGATAACAATAATATATAGTAAATATTATCTATATTATCCCTAATTACAATATTAGTTATTAGATAATTAATTTAAACAATAAAATAAATTTGATATATATAAAAATGTTCTAAAAATTAGGCAACTTTGACTATTTATTAAAATTATAAAGAACTATTTTTGTAAATTTATAATACTTGTACGTTAAAATATAACATCTTAAGATGAGGTAGAAAAAAAAAATCTTAAAATTTGTAAAGGTACCCCTCCACAGAAAAAATGGTCATTTTTTGATGATTTTTAACAAAATTAAAGAAATACCAGGATATTTATTATTTTTTCGGCCAAATTGTAATATATAATGATTAATTAATTGTTTATTTATTATATATAATATAAATTTATCAAATATAATGATTATGTACAAAATTATGAGAGGTCAACAAAAATTCTGGAAAATCCTATAATTTGATAAAAAGTCCTAGAAATAAAATTATTTTTTTTATAAATTTTATATCATTCGTAGGAAATATACACATTACATATATTCTGAACATTTTATGATTTTATCTTAATTATAAATGTGAAAAATATACATATTTGTTTTTTTTTGTAATTTTCCTATCTATTCCCATGTTAACTTTTTTTGTAAAGTGAACATGCCCTCGCACAACAAATATTGACCTAAATCAAACAAACAAAATTTTTTGTGTATTCTCAATACTAAAATGTTGATGAATCATGTGAAGCAGCCGAATCCATCATCAACATCATGTCTAAAATCACTCTTAACGCGCAATGCGTGTCGCGTTGCGAATACGTATTATTTATATCTGAATAATCGTGTATGAATATAAATTATATACCACTGTAAAGTCAATAATTCATTAATTCAAATAGTCTATAGCGAATTCATTGATTTTAACGCTCAGAATAGTTCAATTCCTTGAATATAATATTCATGTCCTCGAAGTTCACTCTCATAACGCCCGTCCACAACATATCACGTGTGAAAATATGCCACTCGGATCATTCTAGAATTTATCCATATTTTTTAATTTTATTTAACTCTAAAATAATACTTTTATCATATTATCATGTTTATATTGATAATAGTAAAACATAAGATTCTGTATTATAACATATAAATACTTCAAGCAAAATATCTAAACAAATGAAGACTAATGAAAAAAAGAAAACGGTTTTATTTAGATATTTAAAAGATAAACTAAATTTAATAATTCATATAATAATTATTATAATAATATATGAATTAAACAATATTTGATATATTTGTTATATATTTATAACTTGTAACTCAATGTTTAATAATAAAGGCATCACTTAATAATTTAAATATTAAAATTATTTTTAAAATATTATGGTATACATACATATATACTTTGTTTCAATAGTTATAGTAAAATATTTTAGCAGAGTTATAAGACTATAGGCTATAGTATAGCTTCGGGTATTTACTAAATACAATGTAGGGGAGAGCGGGGCAGGTTGAGCCGGTTTTTATAAAAACACATGTATCTTATAATGTTATGAATATATTTTAATAAAATAAAGTGCATAAGATATATATAGTTTATGATCAATTAAAAACATTCATAAATCAGTGTAATAATAAATAATTAATTATATAATTACATTTTAATTTTTTTTTAATTTGGCTCAACCTGCCACGTCTACAGGGGCAGGTTGAGCCAGGTAGAAAAAATGCGAAATTAAAGATATATTTAACAAATAAACATAGTTAAAGTTATATATTTATATTTATTAGTTATTTAAAAAGTATATGCACCAATATTAATATCAAAACTAATGAAACTTTAAAGGCGAGAGGTTATATTAGGAGAGAGGAGAAGATTCTCTATATTTTAATCCAGCATATAAACCAGTTATTTAATTATTTAAAATAATTACTCAATTATATATTTAATTAATTAGATTATTATTATTATTTAAATAAATCATTAATTAATTAAATAAATTAATACATAAATATGTTTATTGATAAACGAGGCAGATTGACCCTATGGTCAACCTGCCCCGTTTTACTATGGTCAACCTGCCCCATATCACTAGTATATATAAAAGTAATAGAATTAATTTGTGAGTGATAATTTTTGAATTATTTATTTTATAATATATAGTATATTAAATATACTTTATTTATATACCATTAATACTGCTATGTTATTACAAAATGTATAATAATATCAAAGTTAAACTTACTGTCCCACTAACGAGATTTTCATAAAATATTAATAATTAAATAATATTTTAATTATTTAAAATAAATAATTTTTGAGTTGTTATACTAATGCTAAATATAATTGTGTATACATGTATTAAAAATTGCATTAAAATATTTATTAATAGCAGAAATAATTGAGATGACTCAACCTGCCCCTATGGTCAACCTGCCCCGCTCTCCCCTATATATAGAACCACGTAAGACTTACGTGGTAAGCATTCTAAATAACTAAAATGGCGAAATAGATCCAGAAATTCCATATACATTTATATATCCATAATCATTATTTCTTATATTATATAATATTATATTAAATATATATAATTATTATAATATTATAATAATATTATAAATATATTCTAGAAAAAATAATGTGTTGAAGGAACTTTTACCATATACGAATATATTTTGTATAATTATTATATAAATATTATAATAATATAATTTGTATCACTAAAGCATAACTTATTAATTACATATGTATTCAATAAATCTATTTGATAATAATGTATTATATTCTAAGAATAATATTGTAATCGATTACAATAGCTCATATTATATAAATTCTGATATGTATAAAGTATACTTATTATTATTAGAATAGTAATTTGTTTTATGTTATCTTTCCAAATTTTATTATTATAATTTTTGGATCAAGGGAACTTTATGATCAACGGACTTCAATGTCCGTAGATTTTTCCGATGAACGTAAAGTTACTCTTATATACTATCTCTATATATTTACAAATGTTCGCGGATCGTAAAGTTACTATAATATACATATATGTCTATATATTTAAAGATGTCAGCAGATCATAAAGTTACTATAATATACATTATATGTCTATATATTTATAGATGTATCACTGATTGTAAAGTTACTCTTATATACATTATATGTCTTTATATTCATAGATGTATCACTGATTGTAAAGTTACTCTTATATACATTATATGTCTTTATATTCATAGATGTCCGCTAATCGTAATGTTATTATTATATACATTATATATCTAATTATTCATAGATGTGGAAATCTATGAATAATATCGATGTCCATCGAATTTGTCCATTGATCGTAAAGTTCTCTTGATCCTAATTTTGTAATATATGTAAATTATAATGATTATTAATTTGTATTAGGTAAATGAAAAATTACTAAATGTATACGTTTTTAATTAATTAAATAAAACTTTACAATATTATTGTAACTATAAAATATTGTACATAATTTTGTTTATACTTATATAATACTTTAAAAATATTTTATTAACATTTAAAAGTTAAATTTGATAATGTCTGTATCAAATTATAATAAATATTATAAATCTGTAAAACATAGCTATAGTTTAAGAAATATATTGAATGTAGAAAGTTTGCGTGAATTTTGTAGTGATTTATTAAAATCACTACATGACGACTACATAAAGAATAATAAATTATAACTTTATTAAATAATCCACAACGAAATTCATTAATATTAAAATCTGATGCACGTATTCTTATTTAAATTAAAAAAATTGTTTGTATACTAATCTTTTATCATATTCAAAAAATCTATTATCACAACATATTTGTGTCAATCTAAATAGTTCGGTTGCCGTGTCGAGTTTCTAAAGTGGTCGTATGCCGTGTCAAGTTGCTAAAGATGTCGTCTGTCATGCCAATCTGCTAAAGAATTCACCTACATGTCGATACGTAATATAGCTGATGTACGTATTCTTATTTAAATTAAAAAACACATTTGTATAATAATCTTTTATCATATTCGAAAAATCTATTATCACAAAAGATCCATGCCAATCTGTTAAAGATTTCGCATGCCGTATAGAGCTACTAGAGTCACCTATCGTGCCTATCCGCTAAAGAGTTTGAATTCCGTGTCGAACGGCTAAATAGTTAGCATATCAAGTCAAGCCGTAATAGATATTGTTTATGCTATCAGTTTTCATACCGCGTGTCATGTATCACGCCGTAAGAATATCTGTACGTAGTAAGACGTAACTCTATATAATTATTATTATGATTATTATTAAATATTATTATTTTTAATTATATCTTATATTATAAAATTGATATTTAAAATATTCAGTAATGAAAATATTCCCATTAAGGGGGAGGCACACGTTCATCTAAACAAAGCTATTTTAGCTCTATCTAAAAAGGCTAATGATAAATAACTAATGGAGATAATTTCAAGTTTTTTTAAACAAATAATTACAAAATATTATAATATATATATATATATATATATATATGTGTTAATACATTTATATATATATATATATATATATATATATATATATATATATATATATAAATGACAAGTGAAATATAATTGTAAATAAACAACACTGAAACAATAATAATTAGTACTAATCAGGGTTGGAGTCAAATACACTTTATCAAATACAAATACAAATACAAATAAATTTGACTTAAAGAATCAAATACAAATACAAATATTTATTACATTTTTATACAAATACAAATACAATTACAAAATAAAAATATTAATACATTAAATATTAAATCATTTGATTTATTCATATTTAAAATCATGGGCATATTTGATTTAAAATAATAATCCTTATACCAGATTGCATAATAATTAATTGAAATATATTTTAAATATATTTAATTCCTAAAGTAAATCAATAAAATAAAAAACTGTAAACAATAGACTTGTTGTTTGGGATATTATAAGTTATAATTTATAAAGCGCTGTTCACATCAGAAATCTATTCAATACATTTCGCAATGGAATACTTATTAATTCCCAAAATGTAAAAGTCTATATTTTTTCTGCGATTTTTACTAAATTTTCTAATACCAATTTATTCTATTTTATGTGACAATTTATGTAATTGGTAATTGGTAAAGCGCACGTACATGTATACTGACTAACATTAATGCATATACATTTACATTTCTATAGGTCAATTTCGTGGAAAATTTGTGGAGAGCTCAGTTTACGTAGGATCCTCGGCCCACATTTCTTCATCTATATCCGTAATTGATATGATGATATGGTGATGATAACTCCAATCCACCGGCTCCCCAGGTTGCGGATAGGGGAACGGCCATTATATATAATGGTTAGTATCGAATAATCAATTAGCAGTGCCGGACAAAATCCTGGTTGCCCTTTGGCAAGGCGAAGTACCTGTTAGCCACCCACGCAGGGTTACGCAAATGTGTATGGAGTGGCGACCGCACATTTTATCTAGCCATCGAAAGTAAACCATGACAATACAACACAACAATTATCTATCCCGCATCGCTCGTCGCGCGGAACAAGGAGCGCGTCCTGCAATACCACCTCAGGTTGCAGTCGAAAAGTTAATTACTAAGAAAAAGAAAGAGAACGAGAAAGAGAAAATAAAAGAAAATAAAAATAAAAATAAGATGAAAACTGTACAACTATTAAATGCAATTAAACGATTTAAAATCGGATCATTGTATACACAAACACTTTAAAAAGTATATAAAATCCCAGAATTGATAGCCTCAGCTGAATTAACTGGACAAGATATTATTTGTATTCAAGAACATAGATTCATACTTGAAGATACAGTCATCAAAGAACATACTTATGATAAATGGTAACTCTATCAGCCTGGAAGAATAGCGTAAATGCCGCAACTGGTGGAATTGGAATGCTCTTAAGCAGCCAAGCTTATAATACAATCGCTAGTGTCGAAATGATATCACCTATAATCATGATAGTGAACTTTCAAGGAAATCCACAAACGTCCTTGATCTCATGTTACAGTCCAACAAATATTAGTGACGAACAAGAAACTGAGATATTCTATACAAAACTTACATGTTTAACAAGACAGATACCAAAGCATAATGTTCTAATAATAGGATGAGACTTAAATGCACACCTCGGAAAAGACAGTGGATATAAATATGCCTATCATCAAACTACAAATCGAAATGGCCAAATGCTCAAAGACTATCTTCAAGAAAATAATATGCTATGTCTAAATACTCATTTCCAGAAAAGACATGGTCAGTTATGAACGCACAATTCTCCAAATGATTTTAAATCACAGATTGACTTCATAATAATAAATAAGAAATGGAAGAATAGTGTAAATAACTGCAGGGCTTACAACTCTTTTAATAGCATTTCGTCTGATCACCGTATAATAACAGCAGATATAAAATTTAGTCTAAGAGCTAATACAAAGAAAAATAGTAAATGCAAACCATATGACTGGACAAGACTGTCACATGATACTGAAATTAGAAATGCATTTATTAAAACAGTTAAAAACAGATTCTTGAGCCTTCAAAATTCTGATGCAGAAACTACGTTATCCGCAAGTACAAGATATACATATTTTGAAAAGGCATGCAAAGATGCAGCCAATAAAGTAATTCCGTTAAAACCCAAATTAAAGAAACGAATACCCTGGGATACCGAAAAAATCTGCCAATAACGTGACATACTTCACAAAGCAGCACAACTGAAAGGAAGCTCGCCTACACAGATGAATATTAACAAGTTTATAAATGCTCAAGAATCTTTAGTAAATTCATATGATTTAGAACAACAAAATTACATAAATAAAAAGATATATGAAATCCAAATGGCGGCCACAAATAAGAAATCTGCACTAGCCTGGCAAACAATAAATGAAATCAGCGGAAGAAAGAAATCAAATAAATCTAAACTAAAAGCAAACAATGATAATGAACGAATCAAACTTTGGCATAAACATTTCAAAGATTTACTTGGCAAGAATATCCAATCGACATTTCATAGCAATAATTCAGATCATACCGTGAATAATCTTGATATAAAAATTGACCATTTCACGAAAGAAGAAGTTATGAAAGCTACAAATAATATATCATATGGAAAAGCAGTAGGTTTAGACGAAATACCAGCAAAAGTTTGGAAATTAGATGATTTTAAAGAATTTCTGTTAGAATCCTGTAATCGTGTTTATTTCCAGGAACCTATAGTAAGTTGGACCAATGGATGTATCCTTCCTTTTCCAAAAAAAGGAGACCTCTCCATCACAAAAAACTACAGAGGAAATATTCTAACAGCAATCGCCGCAAAGATATATAACCTGATGTTATTAAACAGGATTAGACTAGAAATTGATCCAATCCTAAGAAAAAATAAAAATGGCTTCCGAACAAATAGATCAACAATGGGACAAATACTTTTAGGAGTCAGATCTAAAAACCTGCCACTAACTCTACTCTTTATTGACTTTTCAAAAGCTTTTGACACGATAAATCGAAACAAGATGAAAGAAATACTTTTAAAGTATGGTATACCAGAAGAGACAGATTGTGCAATTATGATGCTCTACAAGAATACTCGTTCAATGGTTCGCTCACCAGATGGAGATACACGTTACTTTGAAATCACAACTGGAGTTTTACAGGGTGATACACTTGCGCCGTTTCTCTTTATAATCTGTCTAGATTATATTCTGAAGACGTCATTGGATAATAATCGAGAGCTAGGTTTTACTCTAACAGAGAAAAAGAGTAGAAGATATCCCGCTGAACAAATTAACGATACGGACTACGCTGATAATATCGCTGTAACAAGTAATACTCTGAAAGATGCTTATACATTACTACCTAAAATAGAATCAGCCGCCAGAGAAATTGGACTTTGCATTAACACTGAAAAATCGAATATATCAATATCAATCAGAATAATAACATGCAAATGAAAAGTATCTGTGGAAGTATAATAAATGAAGTAGAAGATTTTAAATATCTAGGAAGCTATATTAGATCAACTAAAAGAGATGTTAATATAAGGATTGCTAAAGCCTGGGCAGCATTAAATAGTATGAATACAATCTGGAAATCAAAACTAAGTACAAATCTTAAAAGACAATTTTTCAGAGCTGCAGTCGAATCAGTGCTCGTTTACGGTTCTGTAACCTGGACTCTAACAGCCTCGTTAGAGAAAAAGATTGATGGAACATACACACGCATGCTCCGAGCCGTAACAAATAAGTCCTGGCGAGATCATCTAACAAATGAGCAATTATATGGAAATATTCCAAAAATTAGTAAATCTATACGCATGCAAAGGCTGAGGTTCGCTGGTCACAGCTGGAGAAGCAAAGATGAAGTAGCGAGCGACCTGGTACTCTGGCAACCACAGCATGGTAACCGTTCGCATGGACGCCCAGCGAAGACATACATAGATCAACTGCGGGATGATACCGATCTGCTAACGACAGACGAAATAAAGACGGCGATGAATGATAGAGAAGGATGGAAAAAGTATGTCATGGACTACCGAGCAAGCTCGACCTGGTAAGATATAGGTCAATCTAATATCAATCAATTATAATCGTTTACGATTATAAGTAATTCAATTTAAGTTATTTAATCGTTTACGAATGTTTAATTAATAATTAATAATAATTGATTAATAATTATAATATATAATTCCTTATACAATTATTAAATTATGAATATATATATTACCACTTTATGATTATATAATGTACTTAAGTTCATATGTTCATCAAATGTATGTATTTTTAAATACCCTAACATTTATACCGCTAGGGGATTTTGAAACTGGAATTCCTAAGAATTTATTGCGAAATTACTGGAATAGATTGCTCATGTGAACAGAGCTTAACACATACGTTATATATAGAATATAAATTCATAAATTTATTTATATAGTATTCATAAAATTCTTTGAAAATTATTGTTCTATTATATAATTTATATTATTTAATAAATGTATTATTTAATATAAATTATTGTTAATTTGTTAATTTGTTAATTCATAAAGTAATTGTTTAAATTGTATTTAAAAATGTATTTGATCAAATATACCAAATACAAATACATCACTGATTAATTATTCAAATACAAATACAAATACACAAAATCAGCGTAATTAAATACAAATACAAATACATATTTCACCCCATCCCTGGTACTAATATAGAGTAGTACTTAAATAAGTATTATAATGAGATAATCAAATAAATATAAGTATAGAAGTTATAAAATAGAAAAATATTAATTTATTTTTATAGTAATAGTTTAATAATAGTTATAAATTATTATACAAAATAAATAATGAATAGTATAAAAAAAATACAAGAATATAAATTCTTGCCTAGACAGCTAATTATAGAAAGAACATTTATAAATTTTCTGTTTGGAAGCTTCTCTTTTCAACCAATGATATCTTGTTATATACATATGTGATTTGTTATCAATTATACTTTATCAATAATCAATGCTTAATGTAAAAATATAAATTTGTTAAGTAAAATATTTGTATACGATATCGAAATATATAATTAAATGTGACAAGTATTTACAAAAATCCTGTCAATTTCAAATAATTATTATATCGATTACGCTTATAAAATCACTTATTAAAATAAATACTCATAAATAATTACAGAAATTTTACAAATTTATAAATAAGATATTTTTTCAAATTTTTATTGGTTTAAAATTTGAATTTGAAATTAAAATCAATATTTAATACCTATAGTTACCATATATGCACATATTAGGGTACAATGATAACACTAATATATATATATATATATATATATTATTTACTATAATAATATTAAATGTTTGGCAGGAAAATAAAACGATTCTGTGGCAGGAAAATAAAACGAATCTGTACAGATTTTGAAAATGACGATGATATTATTACTTAAATAATAAATATATATTTAAAAACTATTTTTCTTTTAATAGGATAAAGGTAATATCACTTATTTAATCAAAATATGTAGAATATTATAATATACATATACACACATATATATATATATATATATATATATATATAATTTAAGTATATTTACTTTAGCCTAATTTTGATATATAGATAAATTATATTTATGTTTAATTTAACTTAGTAATATAGTTAAAAAAATCTAGTTTATATTTATATTTAATTTGATCTAGTTTAAATATATAGTTAATAAATCTAGTTTATAATTATGTTTAATTTAACTTAGTTTATAAACATATTTAAAAAATCCAGTTTTATTATATGTTTAAAATATGGTTAATATAACCTAGTTTAAATTGCTCACATTAACCTATATATTTCAACGTTGATAATAAACTAGTTTAAAATAGTTTTTTCAACTACATTTGGTTTCCTGTGTATTTATATAAATATAGATCTTATATTATGGAGGAAAGTATCTGTTGAATAACAAAAAATGTCAGTAATTATCTCCATTAATTATTTATGCTTGGAATTTTTAGATAGAGCTCAGATATAATTGTTTAGATGAATGCGCGCATTCTCCTTAATGGGAATATTTTAAATATAAATTTGATAATATAGATATAACATAAGATATAAAATTTAATAATAATCATAATAATAATTAGAGTTACCTCTTATACATTAATATATTATTAAGGCGTATACATGGCAACGCTGATATAATTCTATTACGGCTCAACACAGCATCCGAACTATTTAGCAGATAGGCATGACGGTGAATATATTATTTTATAATATTGATTTTATTAGCTGAATGCATAATGTAATTACTTTACAATTTATTTATTATTGACTTTTCAAGTACATTTTACTATAAATAATATATGCTATGTTATGCTATGTTTACATATATAAATGAATGTTTAGATACAAGTACAAAGCGATCTACCTAATTTATTTTGCTAATTATAATTAACATATATATGGATAATATAACAAAACCCATATATATTAAAAAATAGAATTATTATTTGTAAAATATATATTTTGACTCTTATGCAATAGATTTCTTTCTTTTTTATATAATAAAAAAAATAGTTTAATTCAATAAATTGTTTTTTAGAAACATTTAAAAAATAGAGACAATTCATTCCTTATCTCTATATATTTATGAATTAAACAAAATTACTGTCCCAAAAATATATATCGCACCTACCACCACCAAACTTACTACAGCTAAATAATATTTAGATATTTGCCGGTCATTCATATACTCCAATATGCATGTTTTATTTGATTCATTTTATTTCACTATTTAATCGTATATAATATGTATTATCATAATTAATTATCTACTAACTATTTTATATATATAAATATATATATATAAATATATATATATATATATATATATATATATATATATATATATATATATATATATATATATTACTCATATATACATATATGTTACTCTAACTATCAGTAACTATTAAATATATATATATATTTATTAATATATTTAAATTATATAGAATTGGATACCTGCAATCCAGTTAATTTGATGAGTTTCAACACGGTATCATGTACTGATTAACATTAGTAATATATATAAAACTTTAAATTATTTACTAATTAATATTTTGTTTCAATTATATAGTTTAAGACCACGAAAAAACTATATGTTGAAATAAATTACTGGACGCAGATCTCGGACTCAGATGCAATGCTTATAACAGGATGAACCACTTCGAATACGCCTTTAGGAGCATACAATACTATAAGAACTACAAGAAACAGGAGTCCACTAAATTACATCAAACTTACATGTAGCAGACACTGACCCAAGATACAAGGTTTTTCTTAAATTATGTTAAACTATTCATACCATTTAAAAATAGAAAATATATATTATTTAAAGTTGACAAAGGGTCTTAAAGTAATGTACTATCCTTTAAAGTATACAATAACCTTAGAAAGCTACTTAACTAACCCCTACCCATGTATAATCTTAGTATATGATAATAAACCCATTGCGACCTACGGCATAACAATAATATGTTATAATTATAATGGCATATTATACGATATAAACTTCAGTATAGTCGAATCCCCACAACCCCCTATAATTGGAATAATATATACATCTGCAGAAGGCTAAGCCTCATAAAAATGTTATGCACAATATACATAATCCCAACTATATCAAATCCACCCGCCAAAAATAATACATAAATATTCCCCGTAACACTTCAAATAAGCCTCGATAACGTAGTACGGCCCTTGATACATGCGAATAAATGCGTCCACATCAACTTTAAAGTATATATATATATATATATATATATATATATATAACTAAGCGTATGATGTCCAAAGGAATCTTCACTTCGGTAAATAAGCATACAGCATAGGTATCCAGCATAACATATGCACCAAAGAAGTAAGGCGACATCATGATATTATATGTAATATGGTATTCCAACCAATGCGAAAGATTCCAGACTATATCATAATATAATAATAATGAAGGTAATAACAATTTGAACAATAATAAATATAAGAACAATAACAAGAATAATATATATATATATATATATATATATATATATATATAAAAGAACAGGAACAATATAAAATAATACAGTTATAAAGAAATAAAATAATTATATATTTATAATTTACTATACATTAACTCCCAATTAATAAATTACAAAAAATAATTTATATATTAATATACAACTATCCTTTATAGCATTACATATACTCCTAATATATATTTTATATATATATATATATATATATATATATATATATATATAAAAGAACAGGAACAATATAAAATAATACAGTTATAAAGAAATAAAATAATTATATATTTATAATTTACTATACATTAACTCCCAATTAATAAATTACAAAAAATAATTTATATATTAATATACAACTAACATTTTAGCATTACATATACTCCTAATATATATGAAATCATAAATATATTAATAATTAATATATAATTAACTCTCGATCTTATACAGAATCTCCCGTATTATTTCTCTCACAATGTATCTGGACCATTATTATCTATGATCATATATTTATGGTTATCCCTTAACAAAGCCATATTTTAATAGCACGTTTATATTAAATATATTTAAATACCTCTCTTTAGAACACTCACTAAATAAAAATATACATAATTAAAATCAGTACTGATCATTTAAATAAACCATTACTATGATAAACGTTATAGCCAAATTCTACTTAATCTTTGCTGAATATAATCTATAATCTATAATATACAACAAAATAACCTAGTTATGAATATACATAAAACATATTAAACCATTACTTATTTCTTGTATATTATAGATTCCTCCTAGACAACCTCATATATCATACATCGTTATAAAATATAGCTTATAGTGTTACATGCCTAAATACAAATACACATCCACACATATTTGTATACATATATATATATATATATATATAAGAAAAAAGTACCGAAAAAAATAGTTTCTTATAGAGAGGTTTTACTGTATATATATATATATATATATATATATATATATATATATATATATATATATTTTTTCTTATACAGAGGTTTTCTTATAAAGAGGTTTTTACTTTCCCAATGATTTTGATAGTAAATATGGAGAAATATTATGTATCTTACATAATTCTTGATTGTTCAGTAAACCTTCATCAACTTCTTTAATTATATTATATTTAAAATATATACTGTATTGTTTGCGCTTAGACATGTTAATACATAATGAAATTTTATTAGATTTTCATTTGCAATTATATATTAGAATCATCATTGATGAATATAATATAATGAATATTATAATAATCTATTATTTAAAAATTAATTGTATAATATAATACATTGTATCATCAATACATTTAAGGATATAATAACATTTATTAATTAATTTTAATACATTTATGGATACAATATACAATAATATTTATTAATTAATTTTAATAAATTCAAGGATATAAATAACATTTATTAATTAATTTTAATAAATTTTAATAAATTTATGGATATACAATAACAATTATTAATATAATTTTAATTCATTGCGAGCTATTTATGTAATATAAAATATTTGTAAGAAAACAAAATATCTTATATAATAATTAATTTCTATAATTTGTATCTATATACAATAATTCTATTTATGTAATTATTTTTTATATAATAAGTTTCTTATAAAGAGGTTTTTTTAATGTGGAAAAGGTTGAATTCCAACCAAATGAGTGAAAAATGTTCTTATAAAGAGGTTTTTCTTATAAAGAAGTTTCTTATAGAGAGGTTTTAGTGTATATATATATATATATATATATATATATATATATATATATCCATGTACATATTTACATATATGAATTCATAACACATATACATATATAATATTAGAGTTATACATATAGATACCAGTCTACTATGTATTGGACATCGATATTCTCCAAACTTGTTATTGTATCCTATATACAGTGAAACATTTCCATACAGGAATGTATGTTCCCCGTGAGGTACCCAATTGGTTGAGAATGTTATTATAATACATATATATAGCCCCGTATTAATTACAACATCACTGTTGTTCTCTATACATTTTAGACATTGGAAACTTTGACTCATTAAATATTTGAAATATGTGAGATACTAGCTATATTACATTATTACAGGTATATAACATAACATAGATCATCATTCGTATACGGTACTGTATAGTATACTCATAAATCACATGCAATGCTAATACGCGTGTAACGAATATATACCTACACCGAGGAGAGAGTAATGTGATACAATCTAAATACTCAGAAGTTCACTCGGTATCATATAGATACACAATATAATATAGTATAAAATACTAAACATAATATATTTAGAATATTTTAAATTTTACTAATTATTGTACTTGTTTATATTAAAAAATTTAAAATATATTAATTAAATAAAATATAAATTTACATTAATTATAAATGTACGTTATTATTAAACACACATTAAACATATATATAATATCGATTATTGCATAGTTTAAATACAATGACGTTATTATTTACGAAACATGCATTAATAGTTTTACTTCTGATATATTTCTCCATTATAATAACAGACGAACTGTTAGTAATATGTATATGAATTTATATATCATATTAATATATATAAACTTTTCGGATAATAAAAAATAATATTATACACAACATTATTTTCAAATAAATAATACATAATGTATATAATATTAGTTAATTAATAATGTATGACCGTTTAACTGCCCAACCATTATATGGGTTATATACAAGGATTTGTCAGTATTGTATACAACGTATAATACGATTCTAACATACACACATTTATATATATATATATATATATATATATTAGGGTGGAGTGTACTTTTTAAAATCGATTTTATATATATAATACTTATAAAATATAAATGAATTCAAGTGTATTATATTGATATAAGTTATCTACTTCTAATGTTATATATTATATATCATATTATTAACTAGAATTGCTACAGAACGTTTTTCAAATCTGTCATGTTAAAGAATACATAAAACGGCCATGTTTGTTATTAATTTAGTAATTTTAGGTTTATGATTTTAATATTATCTAAAATAACATAATCTTACAGCTGTGATATTATGAAATGATAATATGACTTATATATTTATTTTGTGAATTATAATGTTTTAGTTTAAAAGTTAGCTTTATTTAAATATAATTTGTTCCTATATTTAAAATCTTTTTAAATTGGCAATTAATTTATGATCTCTGACATTAGTATATTATATGAGCCAATCAAAATATTATTTTGAAATATTTAAATATTTATCAAATACTTTACTTGTTATTTTTTAATATTTAAATATTTATAAATTACTTTACTTGATTTAAATATTTCAAAGTATATAAATCATATATTCATTTAACATGTGTATGCCTAACATATTTATTTTGTTTATATACATAATTTAATAACATATTAATATATAATATTAAGCTATAGCTATAGTAAATTATATACTAATAGGTTGAATTTTAAATTATTATATTATTATAATAATTATTATCTTACATTCTTAGTATGATACTATATAACATAGAGTGTGTGTTACATACTAAACCGGTTAACTATAAATCTATGATATGAACTATAAAAACTGATAAATTAAAGTATAAGCTATTAAATTAAATATATTTAAAAACGATTTAAATAAAATTACCTTGCAAGTATAATATAATATTTTCAAATTAAAATTACCAACTAGGTTTACATTTTATATACTACTATATTATATAATATAATAAATCAAATATAATATTAATTTTCTTAAATAGTATATGATATATACTGCAGTAATCACATGCAATCATTTATAAAATGATAACCACCTACAATGTTATAGTACTAATTATTTAAGTTATTAATTATTAACATTTATATCATATCATTTCTATAGTAACACTTAAATATATATATTGTACAGGTAGTGATATATAATTTATTAATAATATATATTTGTTATTATAAAATATAATTTTATATAGTTACACATTTACTAATTATTTACTCTTATTATACTAGGTATATCATATACCCATTATACATATTAATTTATTATTCAACTATTTTGTTTTTGTTTTAATAATACCTATATTATACAGTATGTACTAATACAATGTAGAATAATAATAATAATAATGCAATATTAATAGCAATCAATAAATATGCATATGTATATTATATTCCTTCTTATAGATATATATATATATGTTTAAATCATGTAATAGCGTACTGTATATATTATCATACATAATTGTTATTGTGACATTTACATGTAAAACTTATTTATAAATAATGACTATTAATATAATCATAGTATTAGATGTATCTTAATATTAGGTTAACACATTAAAATATATCTGGATCGTCCATATCCATCGCCTTCTTCTGTCCCCATTTTGATTTTATAGATAAGTTTCTGCGACAGACTTTTAAATATGTCCATTTCATATAATAAATACTTGAAATATTATTACCGGTAACTATTTAATAAATATTATATTATATTTGTACTTGATATTTATACCTAAATATAAAATTAATTTATATATATACATTTATTTAAATATTATTTTAATTTAAGATATTGAAAGAATAACCAAGACTAATACATTTATATTTTGTTAATATTCGCAAAATCTACTTTATATGCACAAATAATACATAATACTTCTCTTGTGAATACTGTCAAATATAGTAATTTACAACATACTAAATATAATACAAATATATGCTGTACACTATACCCAATACACTATTCCATTCTATTATAACTAATATTATACTACTAATACTATACAAACAAATATTTAACAATAATACTTTATGTTGTCAATTAGGGTAGATGACGAGAGCAATTTTACATTTTATTTAATTATCAAACTGAACCAAAAATCATGTTAAATATTATTAATAATATAATAATGCAAGTTATAATAATATTGAGTTATCTCCATTACACTTCATTATAGTAGTACATATACTAAATAAACATAATCACTATAAGCAGGAAATAAATTAATAAACTATTGATATTGTTGGAGGGCTTATGTGTGTGCGCTGAATACGTAGTGTGATACCTAGTGTTCGTATGACTATATTATTGTATTATATTTACACGGTGTTTATATTCCTGGTGGAAGGGCCGCTGCCCACATCACCAGGTACGATTACGACTAGCTACTGATATTGTTCATCCCGAGTTTGTCGTCACAGATATGCTAGCATCTCACAAAGGCACCAAGTAGATTAACTCTGAAGGTCACGGATTTTCTCTTATAGTTGAATGACTATTATTTTCTTTGTTGATCCCTATTATGAAAATAAATATAATTTAATATTATAATTCACAAAATATTAATTTATAACGTTTTAACCAGTTTAAATAATTCAAGTTAGATATTTTCAATATATAATTAATTTATAAATTAAATACACCCCAAATACATAACCAAATATAACTTTTAAAAATAATTGAAAGTCAACTACAATAGTATTGTTGGGGATATGAAAATTAGATATAATATTTATAAATAAATTGCTTGCATATATAATATATTAAAATTGGGTGGCATATTAAGGCCTAGTTATCAGTGATACAAATTAGTTGATAGTGCTAATAAATCAATGCGAATAAAATATATCTTTAATTTAAACTATTTATATATTAAATTTGGTCATGATGAAATTATAAAAGAAATCAAATACACTGTGTTTAAATATTAATTTTCATAGTTATATAAAATATTATTAACCTTTAATCTATCATATAGCTTTAAGATGACATAGAGGCGCAGTTGATTTCTTGAAAATTTCACTCCATTCGTTTTGTCGTCACTCTCATCGATTCGCTGATTTCTGTATGGTCCATTCATCTTACCATTGAGTTTTGGTCTTGCTATTATTCATGTGCCAACCACAGTAACTTGATGAATAGTATTTGACATTGAGATGGATCTTGAGACATCACAATACCATTTAAGTTTTATTTCAATAACCATCACCAGTAGTTCAGCGTGTGAGCCAATTTCTTGTGTTACTCTTCATTAATCCAGATTAGTGATTCGATCTTTATAAATATCGAAATATTATTATCAGGCTAATTTTAATTAATATATATACCAAGTGTTATAGCATATTTTATATATAATCAAATCCAATTAAAAATTACTACATTATGAATATAAATATTAAATATTAAATACAATTTTACGGTATGTCTGATAATGTATTAGTTATTACTATAGTATACAATAAAACAACATACTATAAATGTTATTATTTTATAAATACATGAAGCTGAATATATAGTATGACATGCATTTGTAAAATTAAGTATATAATTAAAAATCTAGAATATAATATAGTTTATAAATTAATTTTAAAACGCCAGTTTTATATAAATATATATATATATATATATATATATCAACTACCATAGGTAGTCTATCGCTATAAGTATTTATGATTTTAAACAATAACATAACATAATTAAAATAAAAATGTCACAATAAATACACTCTATCATGCAGTTCATATCTAATACATTTATGATATAATATATACTTTTATTGATAATTATAAATATTTAATAGATTATAATATTAAAATACACTCATAATTGAATATTAGCTCAACCGAGTATAGATATATTTATGATATAATATATACTTATATTGATAATTATAATTATAAATATTTAATAGATTATAATATTAAAATAAACTCATAATTGAATATTAGCTCAACCGAGTAAAGATATATTCCATCTAAGATATTTACGAACATATTTCCAAATTATATTCTAAATTCACAAATGTTTCAACAAATTTATTTTCTTTAATAAATAGAATATATGGATACTGAACATATTATAATTATTCAAAAAAGTATTCAGATAAATGGATACTTTGCTCATTATGAGAATATGTTATTATCTATGCTAGCAGATTATTATATACATATAAGAAGGATATCAATAGAACATATAATAAAATCAAGAAAATTACCAAATAAAACTATAAGAAAATTCAAAATACCTATTATAAATTTTTAATAAAAAACATATATAGAATTAATAGAACACACACAATTTATTATATTAAATATAATTACAGTTTACAATACATATTTACATTATTATACAAGGAGACTATTATACTCTAGGTGTATTATATGGTTTATGATTATAATTATATATCTTACCTAAAATGATTTTTCAATGGCAGAATTTCAATTTTTGATATCCTTAGTAGCTTCCAATCATTCATAGACATTAGCAGAAAGCCAACATAACTAGTTAATCTTCAGTTTAATCAATTACCTATAAATAAGATGTGTATACACAATTAGATGGTTTTTGAATAAATAATATTTAAGTAATTGGAAATTATTTACATATTATTTATGATATATAATTATATAATTATTATATGATATTACAATTGATAATTTATACATTGTGATTAGTAGTAGCGTGCATTGTGTTTCTCATACATATAATACTACGATAATTATCATCATCATCATATGTGATCAACTTAATTTCATTCTGTAGCATATCAATTAAGCGTAGACAATAATATACTATGTCTTAATCAAAAAATTCTTTGCAATATTAAGGTTAGATGTAGAATATATTATAGCATATTTACTTTCTATTTATAAATTTAAGTATGAAGATAACCTAGTTTACAATAGTTTAAGTTAATGATCTTATTTAATTTTGATTTAAATCTCATGAGATTTGGTATTTAATTTCTATAATATGCAACTGTAACATTTCGTAGACCATGCACCTAGGTTACATAGTTTTTATAATTTTATATATAATGTATAATTATAGTCTATTGGAAAATTATATAATTTGAATATCAAAGAAACATGAATGGAAAATTATAAAAAGATTTGTTATCCTACACTGACTATATTAATAGAATAAGATATATAATTTGACTTTTTATCGGTATGATTGACTTGGTACGAATTTACTTGGTGCGAAATGATTGGTACTTTATTAATATTGTTAAGTAGGATACAATAATTAAAACTATTATACTTTATTAAATAGAAAAATCAAAATATTGTATACAATTCAACTTTATAAGGCTTATATACCAACTATTTATTTATTTTCATGTGCATAGATTGTGCAAAAAATACATGCACATGCTTTTTTTCATGTGTGAATTTAAAGAAAATTGGTAGGTTACGTGCACAGTACCTTTTCTACTCAGTACATGAAAAATAAAATAATTTCTATACAAATTGAATTATAAAAATACCAAATCGGTTTTAATATATATGTGAAAATTTCGCCATAAAAAGAATATTCTACGAACAGAAAAATAATCATGTAAACCAATCTACATACGTGAACATAAATATGGAATCGGTGTGAAAGCCCTATTATGTGAAATATTAAATAAGGCTTATGATATTATAATTATTATCTAAACTTTATATAAATATATATGTATATCGATTATCAATATTGAAACTAATATGATAATTATGATAATTATAAATTATATTAGAATAATATATAAGTTTATTAGAGAAAATATTAATAATTAAAGATAATTATAATAAATGATGTTATAGATAATTTTAATAAAATATATGCCATTCATATAATATTTAAATTAATAATATTAAATATAATTATGTTAATAATAATTGTAATCGTAATTGGTAATAGTACATAATCCGTACATTAAAATCTGCATAATCTATATTTTATATATTAAAAACCATTAGTGTACTGTATTGGTACTATATATTGGGACTGATATAATATATATATATATATATATATATATATATTATATATAATATATATGATATTATCAGATATACGATATAATAGTTAAATTATTTTATACATATTTATTTGTAGCATGACTTATGCACTATATAAGGTATTAATAAATTATTAATACCGTATTATAAAGTATATAATTTATATTAATTTTATCACAATGATATCATTCGTTTGAAATATAATGTATACAATACCTGGAGAAATAAATAATTACTCTATTTCTAATTATAATAGGCAATCATATTAAAATAATAAATATGTGTAGATAATATTTAATATATTAAATACAAATTTAAGACATATGTCTTATGACTCTTGTGTCGATTTTTAATTTTAAATGTGGCGCTTTTTAATGTGCGGATTATGTCAATATATTATTGAATGTAAATTTAATTTAATAATAATATTATAATAATCATTTTATGGATAAAATCAAAATTTTAAAACCCTATAAGTTTTGTGATTATCATAAGATTCGTATGACATACGAATTATGAATTAAAATTATCTGAATTGAATTAATTGTTTACTATTTAATATTATATTATACATTATTATTATTTAATTCATAAAGTAAACATAATTCTCAATATTAATTTTTATTTCACTTATCATAAGTATAGTGATTTAATAATTGATTATTATAAGATTCATAACATACGAATTATGAATTACATTTTTTAATTTAAAATTATCTGAATTGAATTAACTGTTTATTATTATATATATATATATTATTATTGTTTAATTCACATTAAATTATAACTAATATTATGATTAATATTATATATTTTACTTACCCTAATACAATGTATCCTGGAGTTTATCACTTAAATAAGATAAATACGTTTATAAAAATTTTTTAAATATTGTAAACAAATATACAAAATATTTGTTTACCAAAAATATAAGATTTTCAATAATTATAAATTACCAGATTAACTTATTATTACCTGTGTAGCAAATTCCTTGCATATTAAATTATAAATTAAATATTATTAATACTATAAAACTATTATTTAATTTATAATATAGTTTTCAATGTCATTAGATATACAAATATATAATATATGAGCAATTTTATATGTTGGAATATTTTATTTTATTTGATTGACAGATATTTAAAATTTGAAATTCACTCCATACTAATATATATATATATATACTAACATTTTAACTCTCTTCTTTATATATATATATAGTACAATACAACATACTACTATATAAAACTCCAAATACAAATATTATTCTCTAAACATATACCGATTATTACATATTACTGACTACTATTTTAATGATATAATACTTTCACATCATCTGCTACTATCCTTTCGACAACCTTCACATACCTTCATCAATTGTATTATCTAACTATATACAACATTAAGTTGATAAAATACTATAATTTATATATATATATATATATATATATTTAAATATAAATAATCCCTACTGAATATGTAACATTCATTACTCCCAAATATTTATATACACACATTATGCTCACATTATATATTATCATCCGATAAATTATATCTAATAACTAACCATTACGCCATCACAACATAATTAAACTCTCTAACAAAAAACATAACTCTGCAACTTAGATTATTAATTAATATAGACTCTCGTAGTTTATCGAACATCATACGCAATCTCAAAATAATTTCAGAAAGTTTTCGCATATACTAATATATCGTCTAGATATATAATTAATGTTTGAAATGTTCCTCGCCGATACATGACTACATTAAACTCGCAAATATCGCAGGTGTGTTTATTAAACCCATTGGCATACGTGTATACTGATATATATACCTCGCAATACAGCACTGATCGCAGTTTTATACATATATTCCTATTTCATGGCACACTGAAGGAAACCATACGCCAAATCGATTGAACTAAATAAATTCGCCCCATGTAATGCCTATAACGCTTCATCAACCCGTGGTAAAGGAAAGGAGTCCCTAACCGTGTTAGCGTTTACACCTCGAAAATAGCAGAAAACGCTAAGCGCGCCTGATTATTTCTTAAGGAGAACTAAAGGTACGCTGAATGGTTATGTACTTTTTCAATTAAACCTGACTCTTCTTCAAAGATGTGCTTTAGGTTAGCTTGCTCTTCATCACATTGATTAACAGGAATTCTCATATATATCCTCAATAAATTTAATCTGTTGCGGTACTTTTTAACAATATCCTACGTGAGGTCAACCTGACTAAAAACATCTGACAAATCGGTAATAAGATCTATTAGTAAATCTTCTTCCCTGCACTTAAATTACCCACCGTCATCCCACGGCTTATCTCTGCCACATTTCCCCGATACTCTACTGCTTCTAAATATTGAACTAGCGCGTACCACCTTCCCACTTTACTTCCGCCTTGAAGATAAACATATTCCTTACTGAAATTAACTAGTTCCACCTGAATATGTCCACCCTGATAAGCCACTAACGCGTTACTTACAACTATAATATAAATATCATCTTTATTTTGGATATACACTGTTTATCTTCTCTCTTTATCGTATAAATCATTATCCTACTAGGATTATACGGAATCAATACGTTATGCTTCCCCGCTACGCATATATCGCCTTCCTCCTATTCATACAACGCCACTAAATTGCGCCAACGCTCGCACCGCCATTCACTAATAGGGACCGGTTTTCCTTTGATTACTAAAAATCCCGCTTGGGAATTCCTCACATCCACCTCTATATCCATCTCGATATAACCGATATACTCCACGTTACTACCATCTACCGACGTCAATTTGAACTCATTAGCTAATACTACCATTCCCTTAAATTATTGATTATAATATGTCTCAGACATACAACAGACTTCAGCCCATATACCTATAAAAAACCGTGTAACTACACCCCCAACTATGACTGTACCGTATGGGCACTGACCTCTTTTCACTTCATAATAATAATAATAATAATAATAATAAATTAGATTTTACCTCTCAGTATCAAGTACAATGAGGTTCGAATGGATAAGGAAATACATATCGGTCAAGTGCGGCGTTCCAGACCAGTGACCCCTTTCCAATCATATTAATAAAATATAATAATAGTACTACATATATACTAAATATTGTATTAAATACACACATCATTACATATATATTTACATATTTGTAAAATATTTATTTCGCGTTAATATAAAATAATATAATACATACATTATTATTAAATAAATATATCATAAGTTATACATTATTATGTAGTTGATATTGATTATAATTATAACTTCCTCTTAATTAAACATGTTACATATAGGAATGTTTTTAATATATACAACTTATTTTACAATTCTAATAAATATACTTACATTATAACTATTTTCTTTATATATAATATACTGTAACTAAGCAATGTAAAAAACATGAACTTAAAATATCAAACTTTAATCTATACATTTTAACAATTGATAGATACATCATTATTAAATAATAAATATAACTATATTATAAACTTACACTAAATATGCTAATATATATATAACTTATATACACAAATAATGATATCTACTGAATGCATATAAAAATACAGAATGGTGATCTAAATAGTATCTCAAGAAAATAATGTTTTGAAAAACTGGATTTTACTTTACTAAACATACTTACAATTAATACTCAATACAAAATTAATGAAAACCCACTGATAAATCATTTAATATTAAACTATATACAAATATATCTTGTACAAACAACCAATACAACCCCATACATATTACATACTACTATCGTCCAACCAACAACCATCACTGGCCATTCTAATCTGAATTATCTAATCATATAAACAATTATTTTTATAACAATTTACAAATACTAGAATGTCTACATTTGCAATATAACATAATACAAATCCACTCTATAATGAAAACCTATTATAAATTTAACTAAACCTTACTTAAAATGTATAGTGTATAATATACATTAACTATTATTTATCATTATACGACATATCATCTCTACTAACTTCACTGGTATCTCTGATACTATAATTTGTGAACATTTTGCTAACTATTTCTTTAAAAACAACTTTTAAGTTACATTAGACATACGGCCCTAACATTACTCTCACGTTATGATATATTTACCCATATACTACTTATATTCATGATCTAACAGTCCTCTTACCTTCACCACTCTCATATATATATACCACATAATTAATATTGATAAATGCTACTCTCCAAATGATTTAATTGCTACTAACAATATTTAAACTACAATTGTCGTATTATTTAAAGATATAATATATATTTCACTAGACACAGGAACTATCCATAGTTACTTAAGTATGTAATAATATATTCATTCTTTAAAAAAATATGTCAAATTTAAATTTACATTACTAAACATTACCGCTCTATATTATAACTCACACTATTAACTAAAATACATAGACAAACTATATATATATAGACAACTGGTATACTACTTGAATAAAAACATACTAATAGATACAAAACAAAATTTTCAAACCGCTTGATTAAATTATTAATGAATTAATTGAATTAATTATATACCATAGATATTAATCAAGCAAACCAAATTAATTGTGTAGACGTCTCTATTATTTAGATAAACTATATTATATAATACTCTCTAAAATTAACATACTTTATAGATTCTGTATATGGTTCTTCATATATATATGAAGAACCGTATACAGAATCTATAAATTATAAAGTTATAACTATATATCTATTACAAAATAAACCATATAAAGCATGACATAAATTAATGTGTATCATATAGATATGTACTCTCAACGATATTTCTTTATTAAATTTATATATTTATTGATTACAATATTATTAATAAATAGTCTTAAACAAATTACATTAGTAATATATTTCAAATGGTAGTTATGTTGTTATAATGCTACCTAAATTTAAGAAATGGTATTATCATTAATATAATTTATATAATAACATCAACTTACTTTCTTTTGTCGAGCCCCCCCTGGGCTTTAATCGTGTATATATAATGTATATATGTTGTACTTTTCATAATTGGGTTGTCTTTGCTGATATACCAATATTGGTCGCAACTTATAATGCGGGTTACTTTCATTTATTCAGTCATCTCATCCTTTATCTATGTAATATGCTTGAAGTTTCTATATATTTTTAATCCCCATTACCATAGATCAAGGAATCATTGACGTGATTAATCCTTTCTACAATTCAATGAGGAAGCGTTAGAAAGAAATAATAATAACATCACATATATATTATATTCCTATAAAACATATATAATATTTCACAATAATAATGGATTCCATTTTATACATTTTTAACCATTCATTTTTTATATTTATCTTATATTATCATAAATAAGTTGTCCCATGTTTAATCTGAAGTTTTTTATTTTACCGCGTTATCACACAATCAATTTATTTACTTTTATTCTCTATATTATTTATTGTGAATGCAATTATAGTTATCGAAATAAGCTATTTTGTTCATCTCGGTTAGAATACGCTCGTATTTGCCATACTTGCCAATACCCGTTATATATATTCCCACATATTTAAATTTAAAAAAATATATATATATACATTTTATATATTAAAATTATTTAAAAATTAAAATTATTAATATTTTACATGGTTAGAAAAATATATAAGATCAAATACTAATATTTGTTTTTAATTTGATTTTCTCATAATTTAATTGTGATCATCTACTAATATACATTACAAACATATATTACAAATATAAATATCCTATAACTTGATTGATCTTTAATAATTATATATATATATATATATATATATATATATATATATATATATATATATATATAAGAATAGGGCCAACATGGGAACAATTAAGGTAGCATACAATAACGCTTATCGTATAGTGATGAAATATAAGCGTCGAAATAGCGCGTCATTGATGTTTTTATATGATAATGTTAATAATTTAACAATTAAACTACGTAAATCATATATTTCACTTTATCAACGTATACGAAATTATCGTAATTCCTTAATTGTTCAACTTTATTATTATAATGTCTTGTGCCCTTCGCAACTATTTACCATATGGTATAAATCTGTATTTAGATAATATTTTAGATTTCGTTTTCGTTTAATTGTTGTTAGTTTTAATTATTGTATACGCTATGGACCTCTGTTATGCATGTCTGATTCAAATTAAATAAATAAATAAATATATATATATATATATGCTATTCGCTAATATAATTTTATGAGACTGAAATTAATGAAAATGAAGTGTAGAGGGAGGTTGAGCCATATCGATTAACGATATTTATGTATATAATCTAGAGAGATATGTAATCGATCCAATGGTATCGGCTTAACACGAATATCATAGTAGTCTTCTCATTATAATATGAATGGTCTTAGATTCGCTACATAAATATAACTATTTATTATTAAAATTAGAAATTGGTTATTTAGTATTAAACATATAATGTACTATATTATATATTTAAAACAATTTTACAAAATTTAAATTTAAATTATACGTAAAAAACTTATAAAAAACTTAACCTAAAAAATATTATTAAAAATTGTTTTTTTTAGTATTAATAATAAAATAGTGTGCAATTATATTTTTTAAAATGAAAAAAAATAAATAAAAAAATATTGTGTAGAATATACAATGATACATTATAGAATATACCATTATATCTCTAAATATATTGGATACAATATTTTATCAATTAGATTAAATATACAAATTCAATATAACTTCAATGACAAAATATATTTATAAAATAAAGACTTGTTATCTTTTTCAATCAAATAATATAACAATATTTGTATACATGTATATACTTCAATAATATTATAAATATATTTATAAAGGACATATAGTAACACTATTTTACTTATTTTAATTTATATTTAATATAATCTATATATTATTTCTATTATATATTTACTATATTTTATATAATACATAAAGAAATGTAAATAATACTATTTTATTACATGTATATAAATAATATTTTATTTTAGTAAATGTTTTATTGGTGAAAATGAAATATATCAACCTACATTATATATATATATATATATATATATATATATATAAATATAGTAATTATATTATTTAAGTAATTATGGTGTCTACTAGTATATTTTTAAATTTTTTAATTAATATAATAATTTTCAATAGATCAAAATAAAAAGACAATGTGAAATAAATGATAATGAATTAACTGATATTTCATCTGAATTATCATTAAATACTGGTATAATATATATATATATATATATATATATATGTGATAGAAAATATTATCCAAATCTTAAATAATACAACAAAATAAGATTAGATATTCCGATTAGATATTTCAATTTCATATTTTTATTTAGAACACACTTGGATATTATATATACGGATATATTTAATAATATGATAACCTAGAATAAAGTCATATATTAAAATACGTGTAATGTTATTATAGTCTACTACTACTACTACTACTACTACTACTACTACTACTACTACTACTACTACTACTACTACTACTACTACTACTACTACTACTACTACTACTACTACTACTACTACTACTACTACTACTACTACTACTACTACTACTACTACTACTACTACTACTACTACTACTACTACTACTACTACTACTACTACTACTACTACTACTACTACTACTACTACTACTACTACTAATACTACTACTACTACTACTACTACTACTACTACTACTACTACTACTACTACTACTACTACTACTACTACTACTACTACTATTAGTACTACTACTACTACTACTACTACTAATACTGCTACTACTACTACTACTACTACTACTACTACTACTACTACTACTACTACTAATACTATTACTACTACTACTACTACTACTACTACTACTACTACTACTACTACTACTACTACTACTACTACTACTACTACTACTACTACTACTACTACTACTACTACTACTACTACTACTACTACTACTACTACTACTACTACTACTACTACTACTACTACTACTACTACTACTACTACTACTACTACTACTACTACTACTACTACTACTACTACTACTACTACTACTACTACTACTACTACTACTACTACTACTACTACTACTACTACTACTACTACTACTACTACTACTACTACTACTACTACTACTACTACTACTACTACTACTACTACTACTACTAATACTACTACTACTACTACTACTACTACTACTACTACTTCTACTACTACTACTACTACTACTACTACTACTACTACTACTACTACTACTACTACTACTACTACTACTACTACTACTACTACTACTACTACTACTACTACTACTACTACTACTACTACTACTACTACTACTACTACTACTACTACTACTACTACTACTACTACTACTACTACTACTACTACTACTACTACTACTACTACTACTACTACTACTACTACTACTACTACTACTACTACTACTACTACTACTACTACTACTACTACTACTACTACTACTACTACTACTACTACTACTACTACTACTACTACTACTACTACTACTACTACTACTACTACTACTACTACTACTACTACTACTACTACTACTACTACTACTACTACTACTACTACTACTACTACTACTACTACTACTACTACTACTACTACTACTACTACTACTACTACTACTACTACTACTACTACTACTACTACTACTACTACTACTATAACTATTACTACTACTACTTTAAAATAATTTAAAAAATGAAAATATAGATTCCAGTTAGTCAATATAATTATTTTTAATAAATGTATCGATAACAAATCAGGTATATGACGTATACTTGTGCATGCGTCTAACTATTGCTCTGTCCCCACTATGGCTCTGCGTCTTCCTCCCAGGCCATCTCGAGTAGTGATCCGTTCAGATTCACTAGAAATATCACCGACGTCCTGTATTATAAAAAATGTTAATTTAAAGTTAATAAATATTATATATATATAATATTTTAAATAATTTATATTCTTTTTATATTCTTGTTATATAATTATTAAAACCTTTTTATGTTGGTAATTATTATACATAATGTTTAGTATATGATGTAAATATGAGGAGTATATTTATATAATGAATAGATAAGTCACATTACAATCACACACACAATTGCTCTCTGATTCAGAGATTCCCTGAACGACATTTAATGCATTATTTTAATAATAATTAATTATATTTTAAAATAAAATAATTTCTGAAAAACAAATGAAATGAGCATAATTATAATAATAATTATTATAGACATTAACTGAATATTAACATTATAGTTATCTGAAATCGTGTTATACTCTTCATCTGACATGTCGATGTGATTCTTGTATCTTGATTCTTGTATATTGAGTATCTTGTATCTGTATAATATAATTAAATTTAACTTCACAAATTGAGCAAATAAAAGAATGACATTATAATGATTATTAAAAATAAATAAATATGAAAAAAAATATGATTTTTTAATACAAATTTTATGAATAAAATTAAAGTAAATAATAATATTTTAATGATTTATAATTAAATATATAATTACAAATAAATATCAAAAATAGTTAAATATTATAAATACAAATTTATAAAAAATAATGATTGATAATATAATAAATAATGTTATGAATAAAATTAATATAAATAATAATATTTTAATGATTTTTAATTAAATATATAATTACAAATGAATATCAAAAATAGTTCAATATTATAAATACAAATTTATAATAAATAATGAATAAAATTAATATAAATACAAATATTTTACTGATTTATAATTAAATTTAAAATTACAAATGAGTACACAAATATTTTAATATTAGAAATAAAACGTTATAAAATATAATGATTAATGATACCTAAATAATTTTTTGAATAAAATCAATAATCATATTTTAATTTATAATCCTGAATATGTATATATTTCATATAATTTATGGTTATAATTTGCTAGTATTGAGTAAGTAAATTTTAACAAACATGTAAATAATAGTTCCTGTCAGAAAGGGGATGTTGTATTATGAGTGTTATGACATATATAATTCCATATATGGATATAAATTACGTGCGCCTTAAATAGCTACTAATCAGATCGTATTCGGAAAATGAATATCAATATAAAAAAAAATTTTTTATAATATTATATATATCGATTATTGTAAGATTAGATTAAATTAAAGCATTTACTTGTATTGGGTAAACACGTATACACATAGTTGAACATAGAAGATCGTGAATAAATGTCAGCCATATTTTCGTGATCAAACTTTTGAATAATTTTGTTGATATTTTATAAATATTGTTTTATAACAATGATATATATATATCGAATATTAATAACAATTAGATTAACTAATATTAATTATTTGTTAATAGTATTACAAGAATTATAATATAACTAAATATGTATTTCACTTATAGGATTTATAGTAAAAAGCCTTAGGGTAAAAAGTATTAAAATATTTAATATTATATTATTAAACATTTTCAGAAATTATTATACATTTAATAAATGAGTTATAAATAAGAACACTATTTCGATTAATCCATTAATTATATGATATGCTGGAACGTAATAGTACATTATGCTGGAACGTATTAGTATAATATGATGGAACGTAATAGTACATTATGCTGGAACGTAATAGCAAAGATTTTGCGAAGCAAAGATATAACACTCCCTATGCATGCAACGTAATTTAGTAATATCCCCAGCCACTGCTAGCAGCAGTATCGAAATCATTGAAATAGATTTAGGTTCGGCTCTGTTTGCATACAACAATGTTTTCATTGCTCTATTAAATTACATGCAATATAAATTAACTTTTACTTACTAAATATATACTTATAGCATTTAAAACATAAATATCATATTTGTTTGTTATATATTAGTAATGAACACTTAGTTTTCATCATATAAATATTAATTTAAAGCATATTATTTAACATTTTAAAAGTGTATAGTTAAATACGAATTTACATTATAAACAACGCATAGTTCTTAAAAGTAACCCGCTATAGGTGGCACCAGGGTATTTTGTATACAAATTCGAATTACACTATTTCGCGTAAGTGTTATATCTTTCCATCGGAAAATCTTTGGTAATAGTACATTATGCTGGAACGTAATAGTATGATATGCTGGAACGTAATAGTACATTATGCTGGAACGTAATAGTACATTATACTGGAACGTATTAGTATGATATGCTGGAACGTATTAGTACATTATGCTGGAACGTATTAATATGATATGCTGGAACGTAATAGTATGATATGCTGGAACGTAATAGTACATTATGCTGGAACGTATTAGTATAATATGATGGAACGTAATAGTACATTATGCTGGAACGTAATAGTACATTATGCTGGAACGTAATAGTATGATATGCTGGAACGTAATAGTATGATATGCTGGAACGTAATAGTACATTATGCTGGAACGTAATAGTACATTATGCTGGAACGTATTATTATGATATGCTGGAACGTAATAGTACATTATGCTGGAACGTATTAGTATGATATGCTGGAACATAATAGTATGATATGCTGGAACGTAATAGTACATTATGCTGGAACGTAATAGTATGATATGCTGGAACGTAATAGTACATTATGCTGGAACGTATTAGTATGATATGCTGGAACGTAATAGTATGATATGCTGGAACGTAATAGTACATAATGCTGGAACGAAATAGTATAATAATCTGGAACGTAATAGTACATTATGCTGGAACGTAATAGTATGATATGCTGGAACGTAATAGTATGATATGCTGGAACGTAATAGTACATTATGCAGGAACGTATTAGTATGATATGCTGGAACGTAATAATACATTATGCTGGAACGTATTAGTATGATATGCTGGAACGTAATAGTATGATATGATGGAACGTAATAGTACGTTGTGATGGGATGTGAAAGTGAGGTGTGATGCATGGTGATAGTACAATATAATTGAACATAACATTACGGTGTTATAAATAAATTATAATCAATGTATAAATAAGATGTATTCATCGAATATAATTTTAATCAGTAAATTACTGGATACAATTAATACTTGAATTAATATTATATTAAATCTATGTATTACAATGAGATTTTTTTTATTGATGCTAGTATAAAATAATTAGTAGAATTGGAGAGTATGAAAAAATAATATTAAATTCATATATTTATTTTGTAATCAGATAAAATTAGCCAATGTAAATATAAATTGTTTCATCATAAAAACACAATTAAATGTATATAATTTTAATTACTATAATTAGACATCTATTTTTTGTTTAACTATATATTATGATATTTAATTATATAAATTATACTTTTTCCTAACATTTATTTTCGTATACAATTATTTTGGTATACATATAAATAAAGTACACTACGTAAATTTATATAGTAGTATAATAACTATAATAGCAAGACCTCCTATAACCTCTGGTTATAGGTTATACCTCGAGGTTATAGGAGGTCTTGATAATAGTTACTATAATTATTATATATTGAATATAATATTTGCATTATAATAATAATAGGTATAACTATGATAGTTACTTAGTAACTTACTAAGTAACTTAGTATTATAGTCAAAGTTTTAATAAGTAAAACTAAGTAACCATTACTGTAATTATTGCAGTAATTGAACTAATTATTTGTCAAGTTAATTAATTACTATCGATCATATATAATCTAATTATTAAGGTAAATGTAATAATTATATAATAAGGTTACACAATATAGGTAAACTGTTGTATTACAAATTATAATATAAATCACAAATTATTCTTAAATATATAAATATAATAAATCTATATTATAGATTATATATAATATAAATAGGATTATATATCCCGACTATAGTCGAGATATATCTCGACTATAGTTAGGTGTGTACTTACCATTCTAAATCTGGCAGTAATTGTAGGTTCGAATCACAGTAGTAGCATATTTTGTATCTTTTTACAATATATAATTATGTTTTTAAATATATATATTTTTATATAAAATATATTTGATTCACAGTGAAATTCATACAGCTTGCTGCGTGCATATACATATTATAATATAGTTATAACTCTATACGAAATATAATATATTTAGGCGTATATATATTGTATTGAATATTGTAATATTTGTAATCATCCCTATATATCCCTATATAATATACCTACTAATTAATTATATCTACTCATGTTTTATATTAAAAAAAACTAGGTTTATCATTTAAACTATATTCCATAAATCAAATATTTTATATATTAATACCTCATATGAATACCGGCATACCAATCTAAAGAGCTTCGCCTCTTATATGTATAGGGTATATCCCCACCTATTCCATAGAGTACCATTTTGAATATTAAATAATATAGGCTCCCAGCTAACAGTAATAGCAGCATAATAGCAGCATAACAGCATATGTTATAGCCTCAAATGTTTACATTGTGCTATTATTCTGCCATTATGCTACTATTAAATGTCTATTATTCTGCTATTAATTTGTCATGCTATTATACTGCTGTTATGCTGCTATTATGCTGCCATTGTGCTAATATTATTCTGCTATTAATTTTAAAAATATATTATGATGCTATTATGCTGCTATTATTAGAATAGCAGCATAACTTTTAGCAGTATATTTTAAAATTAATAGAAGCATAATATCATGATAAATTAATAGCAGCATAATATACATTTAATAGCAGCATAATGGCAGCATAATAACACAATGTAAACATATGAGGCTATAACATATGCTGTTATGCTGCTATTATACTGCTGTTACTGTTAGCTGGGCTACCATAACATATTTCCTAAGGTACCATCATTTAAAAAACCCAGTGTAACATATCATTATATTACATTGAGTACCATTTTGAAAACTATATAAAGTACCATTTCACATATATTTCATAATGTACCATAATTTAAACAACCTAATGTACCATTTTAATTATATTATATAACGTACCATTTTGAAAACGCTGTATTGTACCATTTTTAATAAATTTCCTAATGTACCATTTTGAGAACGCTGTATTGTACCATTTTTAATAAATTTCCTAATGTACCATTTTGAGAACGCTGTATTGTACCATTTTTAATAAATTTCCTAATGTACCATTTTGAGAACGCTGTATTGTACCATTTTTAATAAATTTCCTATGTACCATTTTGAAAACGCTGTGTTGTGCCATTTTGAATAAATTTCCTAATGTACCATCTAGAAATACATTATAATTCAAATTAATATTCTCAGATGGTACATTAGCTGATGTACCATTTGAGAATCACCTATTGTACCATATTTTCTAACTGTGTATAAATACTATGATATGTGGACCAAACCTACAGAAGCATTCTGGAGGTTATTCAACGCCAAATACATAGATTACATCCCATTCCTTACGTATAAATACGACACATGTTATACCCCACATATACCACTACGTCCTCAATTTCCTTGCCGTCACACACGATATCAGAGAAGCTCCAGCCGTCATACACTACATTCGTGAGTCCCCAGCTGGCAAACTCGACACCCGTGATGCCACAGCCGTCTCTTACAATATCAGTGACGCCAACACCCACAAAATCTGTGACGCCCCAGCCGTCATATACAACACCATTGACGCCCCAACCGACACCATTGAATCATGTAATGTCCTAGTCATCGCATACCATATACACATAGAGTGTAGCCCTCGTCTCATTTTCCATATAATAACTCCACGTTATTGCCAACAGTATGGTCACCTCCTACATATTACCCTTCTTCCTTACAGGAGAAGGGGTAATGGCCGCATACCATATCTACCCACACCTCAGGACTAGACGGCTCCCGACCGTTACGTTCCATATAATATCTTATAAAAATATACGTATCTATGTTATCTCGCATTACTTCCGGGACCAACTCTCCATCTTCCACGATACCCGTGTACCCCTATTGCTATCCACATAGACACCCTCAACATACTCCCCTTATCCAAACGTGAGATAAGAAGGAATGTTATATCATGTACCTCCACGTGAATATATATATATATATATATATATATATATATATATATATATAAATATATATATATATAGGTTTGTATATATATATATCTTATTTATTATTATCCGTAATGGTCCATTTAATTTCAAAATGGAATGTTCCATATCTAGCTAACGAACTAGATATCGGACGTCACATTATGTAACATGTGTACTGCCTCTGGAATCAGGTCGACGCACGCACTGCGTTGATACCTAGAGAAAGCGAACCTCCTGATGGCTAAGGGGATAACTGCACCTGTTCTGCACTCATACATCCCTCCTTGTCCAATCCCCACGTCTCGCGTATACATACGTCCCATCCCCATAGATTGCGTACTCGTCACCCACCTAGCTCTCCCCCAAGCCTGCGTATACATACGGCGTATGTCATACATCCCATCTTATCATACAACATTATATCTTAATAAATATAAATAAACCTAATGTTCACTTTATTCAATACCTAAAATATAACTAATTAACAGTTTACTTATCTTATAATAGATTTTCTTGGATATATATAAAAAGAAAATGTACGTATTATTATTTACAAAATGTAACAGTAAGTGAGATCTAATAAATTGAATATATAGATATAATAGCTGAATCTAACAAAGAGTTACAAGATAATACAGATAAACTATCAAGTAAATATTGAAAATACGGCATGGAAATAGTGTTGAAAAAAGTAAAGTATTGGTAAACAGCAACGATAAAAATCTGCAAGCAGATATCTACGGTAGAAAACTAGAAGAAGTCGAACAATTTATCTATCTAGGAGCAACACTTACAAAATACGGAACATGCGATCAAAAGTAAAAAATAAGACTGACTCAAGAAACACAGTTATGGTGATATTAACCACGATTTGGAAGAGTACTCACATTAGATTCAATCTTAAGTATAACATATATAGATCATTAATATTAACAATATTAACTTATGGATGTGAATCAAGGACACTGAACTCTTACACAACCTAGAAAATATAATCTTTCGATAATACATCTCACCGAAAACTACTATGCATTAAGTATAAAGTGGGTAAAAAATCGTATTTATCAAAATATAAAATTAAAGAAATAATTGGTAAAATCGAGCTACTATTACATACCGTATGATGATGTAAATTAAAATAGTTCTGGTATATCTCTAGAAACAATAGTATCACAAAATAATTATGCAATGGATGAAGGATCAAGAGAAAGAGGTTAAGAACCGAATCCTAAATATATCGACAATATCAAAGAGTGGACGAATATGTATATTGATGACATATTATGTGAAATACAATAACGTGATAAATAGAGAATAATATGTTTTTTTGCCTCCAAGTTAATTCCCCTTAAGATTTTCGAGTCACGGGACTAAATAAAGTAAAGTAAGTAATCCCTGAATAATGCACATTTTAATATCACTTTTCACATTATAGTTATTAAAATATCTCTTGATAAAAATAACATATGAATAATTATTATTATATTATTACTTTAACTAATATTGTAATCTATACTTTAACATGTTGGAGGTATCGACCAAATAAAGCTTCTTATCCTACATAGATGTATGACATACGTAGTATAGATATTGCGATCAATTAGTTTTATATATTAGAAAATAAATGTTTACTTTCTTCTTCAATTTCAATATATTCTTCGAAAGTATTTTTTCTAATTAAAATTTTCTAAATTAAAATATCCTAAATTATATTCGAATTAGAATTTATTTTTGTTATATCAAATATTTTATATATCTGTTTATGAGATATTTTATTACAATGTGGAGATATATAAATAGATACGATATTAAATTGAATTTTTGAATTAATGTATATATATATATATATATTGAACATCTATAACAATAATATTTCTTATAGGACATATATTATATATACACTAAATTATGATAATAGCGCAACACCTCCTCTACGAATTAATGTATCTAATATTTTATATTAATATTCTAATACTTTATAATATGTTTTAACAAATTAAATATAGAGAATATCTATCATACAATATTTTCAACTAAGCATATTATGTCATATTTATTGATCATCTTATTATCATATTAAATGAAAGTAAACATTATAAATAAATAATATTATTTATAATACTACGAGCATTAGCATACTAGTGTAAAGTAACCTAATACTGACACTTTAGCAATAAAGGGTCTTAACATTTTATGACACAATATTTGTATTAAAAAATTACTATATATTAATATTATATGATTATATATATATTATTATTATTTTAAAATGTTATGTAATCTTTGTATTCAATAGATAACGGGATTGTCCGTATTCGGTACCCAACTCCGAATACATATACTCTATTATATAATAGATATATACCCTATATACCACTAAATAAACTATATAGTTTATTATAGATTTATTGTTTCTGAGATACCAAGAGTGTCTGATATATTCTAGTGATATTTAATCATGAGATATTCTAATGAATGAATTTTGTAGATCTCGCAATCTAGTTAATCGTTCAACATTTGATAACAAATGTTTGAAACTACATTATCTATAATTAATGTTAGTTTATAAAATGATAATTATTGTTATATATGATTTATTAATTTCTACGTTTTACAAATAATAATTGATATTTATTTAAAAAAATGAGTTTTATCGTTCTTGGGAATATTTATATTATGAATAATTCTTTCATTATTGTTATAATTATCTGTATTATTGTTAATAATATTTACTGAATTTACCAAATTATCAATATAAGTATCAAAAGCTGTTATATTATTAGTTACAGTATATGTATATTAGCAGTTTAATTATTTTAGAAATAGGTTTATTTTGTATGTGAGATTACATTAACAATTTTATAGTAATAGTAACTCCTAGATATATTCAAAACTATGTAGTTTAAAATATCGAGGTTATATATATATATATATATATATATATATATATATATATATATATATATATATATATATATATATATAGTATGCATTAATACCCAGTAAATAATAACATATAGATATGAACATATTATGCACATACACATATGAACATAATATGCACATAATATGAGCATACAATTATGAACATAATATGATCATACACATATGAACACAATATTATCATAGAACGTTAACTATAATTCGAATTATGAACATAATATGCACATCGATATTTATAGTATATATTAATATTTATACATATTTATATATTATCATACCTTCTAAACCTCATATATAACTATTATATTTATATTATATTTTCTCTATATTAAGGCTAGCTAATTATGTATATATATTGATTGTGTATAGGTTTTATTTTGGCGAAACTATAGAACTATAGTATGTTCCACCATTGTATATTTTCTAGAAATTTTCTCTATATATTATGATCCTATAGGATCATATATGATTCCTAAATGCGTGTATGATCTTAATTATTTGAAAAGTATGTATACATATATGGTATTTTATACTTATTATAGTTATATATTGTTATATTGTTATTTTGAGTCTTGCTTTATTCTTCCTACAGTACAGAAGTTTTTTTCTCAGATTAGTTATTTTATTTATTGATTTTTCTAATTCAATTTAATTTGATTATATTTGTTCAAATAAATATTATTATATTTAATATATTTATATATATATATATATATATATATATATATATATATTTTATATGTAATTAATATATAGGTTATAATTTTACAGGTGTGACTTATTTTTCTATAAATTAATATATTGATTTATTTAGTAAATTAATTTCATTTGTATACTTTATTCTATTCATATATTTATATTTATTTTTATTTTTTATTTTGGAAATCAAATTACTGTATATTTTATTATTTGTTAGTGTTTTTATTTTGAATTATTACATAATATATATTTAATTTCATTATTTCATATTATATATTTGTTTTAATTCTAATAATTATTTGTTGCATTAAAGTATATATGAGTTTTATATGTATGTATTGATATGTATATATTTGTGTTTATATTCAATATATATATATATATATATATACATAATTCCTGTATAGATTTACAATAAATAAATATAAATGGTATACATATTTATATATATATATATATATATATATATATATATTAATAATTAGATAGCTGTCAAGATATAATTTTATAAATAAATTAGCACATATATATGGAATATTATAAATATATATATATATATATATATAGATATATAATATACGGAATGAGAAGATAAAACGGGCATATAAATACGGAATACGCTGACACAAAGATTATGCCGACAATTTTGTGTCAACCACCTACTTTAATTTATGAATTACTATATGTTAGAGAAATAATTGGTATCTAATTAAATAATATTTTAATAATCGTTATATTATAATGAATATATTTAATTATCATTTGGTTTTATAGAGAATAGACTATAAATAATTAAATTTTTAGATTTCTGCGTATATATACTTGGTTACACACAAAAACGGAATCTGTTGACACACTGTTTTTACCTATGAATTAATATATTAAATTTACTTTAGAATAAATATATTGAATACAAATATAAAAGATGTTATTAATTAAAAATATACATTTTGAATTAAATATTATTATTATTTTGTAAAAATATACATCCATTTCATTTTATAATCACGGATTTTTATGGCTATGCATGAAGGGCGGCACACTTTACACAATAAACTCCTACACACCTCCGAGTGGGAGGTGTGTAGGAGGTAATTGACAGCTGAATATTTCAAGAGTTCAATGTGGGCGGTCTTATTTCGTCACGCTCTACTGCACATGCTAATGTATTCTGAACGTGTAACACCTATATGCATAGAATATACTCCGTATACAAATTAACTCCGATTCGTTTATATACCGTGCATACAAATACATACATATGTATTATTTATATAACTATATTTATATACATATATACATATATCCCTACATGCACACATGCATATTTATTATTTATATACATATATACACATATACACACACATACCTACATCCATATATGCGAATTTATATAATCTTATTTATATCATCAATTATATATTATATTATCCAATGTTGATTAGTTAATAGCCACGTGGAAGGCATCACAGTGTATGCTGGCTATACTATAGGTATAGGTTAAATCTAGTAATCAATGAAGGTGGTAGGCAGATATGTGGATATCACAGGAATCATGGGTTAAGAAGAGGTCGTCATTTTATACTATACTTTACATAGGTAATATATATAAATATACATTTAGTTACATTATTAGTTATTTATTTATAGGTACTACTAGTTATATCATATAAACACTATTTACTAAATATATACGAATGTATTATATCATCATAACAATATTGAACATGTGTACTATAGTGAATCATAGTGTATATTAATCTAGGTCATCGAGGGATTAAAATGAGACAAAGGACTTTGCTAGTTTATGTATAGGGTTTATGTATAGATGTTACATAATTATACACGTATACAATTCTATATTGACTTAGTTACATATACATGTAGGGAAATGCACACAACACTATTTTATGTTATCCAATTTGTATATCCATATATTTATATATAGTAATTAGTTAAATAAATTTGATAATTCAAATACATATAGCTAGGTGTAATGTATGTATAGTTATATATAATATATGTTAAGTTATATTGTATATGATACAAAAGTATTGAATGTATTTATTTTATTTATTATGAAATATATTAATAAATTATAATATGAGTGATATATAATAATAATGATAATAATATTTAAACGTAAACAAATAACAGAAACTATTCATTATCATTATCAGCATTGTCATTGTCATCATCATTAATTTACATAATATCGTCAGATGGATTGATAAGATAAGATCCTCTCATTAGTAGATCAAATGCTGATATACTAATGAGATGATCTATAGAAGAATACTTATCGAATAATTCCATCAGGAGATGGTTATTACATTTAAATACAGATTTTTGTTACTTCCGTGTAATTGTTGATTCGAATAGCCAGACCATACACAGAAATTTTAGAGACTGGATATATAGGGGAGAGCGGGGCAGGTTGACCATAGGGGCAGGTTGAGCCATCTCAATTATTTCTGCTATTAATAAATATGTTAATGTAATTTTTAATACACGTATACACACCTATATTTAGCATTAGTATAACAACTCAAAAATTATTTATTTTAACTATTTTAACTATTATTTAATTATTAATATTTTATGAAAAACTCGTTGGTGGGACAGTAAGTTTAAATTTGATATTATTAATATATTTTGTAATAACATAGCATTATTTATGCAATGTTGAAAGAGTCATGGTTGATTTTGAAAGGGCGTCTTGGAGAGCTATAGCAACAGTATTTGAAAATGTTGTAATAAAGGGATGCCTATTCCATTATAGCCAGGTTACTATATACATTATATATATATATATATATATATATATATAATACATTAATATATTTATATATATAATACTACAGGCGATAATGAGGCATAAATTGGACTGGGCCCTCGTTACGGTTACGATGCCTCCACGCGACATCTTGTCAGAGCCTTTATGGCACTCCTTCTACTTCCTGGTCAGCATATCCAAGCCAAATTTGAGGAACTAGCTGTGATGTGTATTCGGGGTGATGAAGCAGCACATGATGCAGCAACTTGTACATTATATGCGGCGTCAGTGGATATATTCGAACACACATCCGGTCTCTACTATTTCGGTGTATGGTCTTGCTGTCCGAACGAACAACGATACGGAAGCATCTCACCGAACATTGAATAAATGTGTCGGTGAAGCCCACATTAATATCTATAAATTAGTTAACATTATACATGAAATGGCGGTTGATTTAAAGCTAACTTGTGCTATGGTTAGCATGCATAAATTCAGCCGCCAACAAAAAACGGTATTTAAATGTAATAACCATCTCCTGATGGAATTATTTGATAAGTATTCTTCTATAGATCCTCTCATTAGTATATCAGCATTTGATCTACTAATGAGAGGATCTTATCTTATTAATCCATCTGACGATATTATGTCAATTAATGATGATGACGATGACAATGCTGATAATGATAATGAATAGTTTCTGTTATTTGTTTACGTGTAAATATTATTATCATTATTATTATATATCACTCATATTATAATTTATTAATATATTTCATAATAAATAAAATAAATACATTCAATACTTTTGTATCATATACAATATAACTTAACATATATTATATAACTATACATACATTACACCTAGCTATATGTATTTGCATTATCAAATGTATTTAACTAATTACTATATATAAATATATGGATATACAAATTGGATAACATAAAATAATGTTGTGTGCATTTCCCTACATGTATATGTAACTAAGTCAATATAGAATTGTGTACGTGTATAATTATGTAACATCTATACATAAACTAGCAAAGTCCTTTGTCTCATTTTAATCCCTCGATGACCTAGATTAATATACACTATGATTCACTATAGTACACATGTTCAATATTGTTATGATGCTATAATACATTCGTATATATTTAGTAAATAGTGTTTATATGATATAACTAGTAGTACCTATAAATAAATAACTAATAATGTAACTAAATGTATATTTATATATATATTACCTATGTAAAGTATAGTATAAAATGACGACCTCTTCTTAACCCATGATTCCTGTGATATCCACATATCTGCCTACCACCTTCATTGATTACTAGATTTAACCTATACCTATAGTATAGCCATCATACACTGTGATGCCTTCCACGTGGCTATTAACTAATCAACATTGGATAATATAATATATAATTGATGATATAAATAAGATTATATAAATTCGCATATATGGATGTAGGTATGTGTGTGTATATGTATATATATTTATATAAATAATAAATATGCATGTGTGCATGTAGGGATATATGTATATATGTATATATGTATGTATTTGTATGCACGGTATATAAACGAATCGGAGTTAATTTGTATACGCAGTATATTCTATGCATATATGTGTTACACGTTCAGAATATATTAGCATGTGCAGTAGAGCGTGACGAAATAAGACCGCCCACATTGAACTCTTGAAATATTCAGCTGTCAATTACCTCCTAAACACCTTCCACTCAGTGTTCATTTATAATATGTGCCGCCCTTCATGATTCCCCATTTTTATGACTCATAAAAACTTAGGAAATAGTAGTAATTATTTAAATTTCAATATTATTGTTTCAGATTATTTCAAAATTAAAATAATAATAAATAATTTATATATTATTAAATATAGTATGTATTATATTTTAATAAATTATCTATATATATATATATAGTAAATAAATATATAAATGTATCTTATATATTATTAAATATAGAATCTAAGTACGATACTCGAAATAGTAAGTTACTATAGGTAGTAACGATTTTCGAGATATTTGTTTTTCAATAAGTTTTTTATTTTTCATTATATTACATTAATATATTCATTTTAACCTTCATATATAATAATTAATATTAGTAATATTACTATAATTTTAAATATTTATAAACCAACTAGTATACAATATAAATACTATACATGAATTTTAATTCGAATAATCACATTATAATGTATTGGTACGATATAAATAAAACCTATAAGAATACGATTTTGTATATTGATGCTATTATAATAAATTTGATATCATTAGAAATAATATTAAATTCTATAATAGAAGTCGTATTTTAGTTTTTTTTAATTGTTATTTAAAAAAAAGTTATTAACTAAAATGCACAACAAAAATAATAAAAATAATACATGGTGTAGATAGGAATTATGCATGTTTTAATTAATTTATAATACTTATACAATTATGATTCATTAAATAATTTATATGTTTTAATGAAATTAATAGATAATTATTAATACATAGATTAACTGCAATACCTACACCTATATGAATTACTGCTTTCTATTAATTTATGTAAATATGTTAACATATGCATCATTTCAAATCCATATCATATATATATATACAAGTATATTTATTCATTCATATTTGTATTCGCTTTTTGTATTGTATTCAATAAATAAATATTATTATTATATATACACTTATATAATTATGTAAGCCTATTTATTTATAGTTTATTAATATGTATTAATAGTATTAATTCAATATAAATATAACGAGATATGTATATAGATATACAAAATATGTAATCGTGTATATATATACCTCAATCCAAAGTTGCAAGTATTAGAATCATCTAGAATTATATTGTAAAGTAATACCACACTTGAAAATATACGCACGAAATAACCTCACTTGCGAATATCCAACGTGTCTATAAAAAAGCATAATTATTTTCAAAAAGCATGCGAATATTCGTAGGTTTATATCCCTCACTTTAACTCTATTTAAATAAATTCAATCTAACGTTAACATTTTTAATTAATACATGTAAAAATGTATATAAATATACGAGCGATTTCCATATAGTTTAGGTGTGGAATGGACTTTATAGCTATAATAGCCATACCCGACTTAGCTTTGCTATGTTTTTTATTGTTTACCTATCTATTTTTTATTATAGGAATTATTGATTTTGCATTGCTAGCCGAACCCGACACGGCTTTCCTATGTTTTGTATTGTGTACATATCTATATTTTATTAATTATAGCTATTACTGATTCTGCATAGCTAGACGTATCCGACCCGGCTTTCCTGTGTTTTTTATTGTTTACCTATCTATTTTTTTTATTAATTATAGCTATTCATGATTCTGCATAGCTAAACATACCCGACCCGGCTTTCCTATGTTTTTTATAGTTTACCTATCTATTTTTTTTATTAATTTTATCTCTTGCTGATTCTACATAGCTAGACGTACCCGACGTAGCTTTCCTGTATTTGTTATTGTTTACCTATCTATTTTTTATTAATTATAGCTATTCATAATTCTGCATTGCTGCCTTACCTGACCCGTAACATTATGTATTATATATTAACTCATTGATAACAAAATTATTGTCTAATTAATTGATAACCAATTATATTGCTAGATTTTATTTTATATTGTATAAAATACTTTTACTATAATTTAAATAAGCATTTTTTATATTTTCATAATAATAATATATTAGTATTTAAATCGTAATTGAACCGAAATCATATTTTGATACCCGAAACCATCCAGGTTGTCAATTACCCGAAACTACCCGACATCATTTACAACACTAATATGTATGATATTATATTTAAATATGTCTAACTTGGGTAAATATTCTGAATAAGGAATAACTGAGAAACTCGCTCCTGTGTCTATTTTAAATTTAACTATCTCGTTATAATTCCCAATTTGAATTTGAAAGTTTTTTATCCAATCATTATCCTTTATGCTTGTGGTTACTTCTCCCAAAAATTCCATTTTTTCTATCTTTGTTGATGTTACTTCATTTACGTTGTATTTCTTATTTCTGCAGCATTTTGCCCAGTGTCCTGTCTTATTGCATAGATTACATTTTGTATTGTAAGCCCTACATTGTCTTAGTTCATGTTTCAAATCACATCTTGAACATTTCCTGTTTCCATAGATATTTTAACTTTATCATCAATTTTGTAATTATTAGAATATTTATGTTGCTTTTGAATATTCGTCGTATGAACAAAGTTAACATCTTCAGTTGACCTATGATTAATATGTTGCATCTGCGTTTTACTGATCTCTTTTATTTGTATTGCTTCCACAACTTTTTCTGCTGAAAGTTCTCGATCGGTGCTCTCTTGTAAGAATCTTTGTCTTAGAGCATCATCCTTCATACCTATGATCATTCGGTCTTTTATTAATGAATTTGTTAATTCACCGAATTCGCATAATTTAGCTAGTTTCTTTAACTCGGCGTAATATGTTTCAATATTCTCATTTTATTGTTCTCTTATATTGAATGTATACCTTTCATACGTTATATTACGCTTTGGAATAAAATATCCCTGGAATTTATTTTTAATCCAGTTAAGGTTTTCTTTGCCTTTTATTTTTTTTGTTTTTCCGTCTATTAGCTCTTCTATTTCATTATCATCAAATGAATTATAAATTTCAATGCCTTCTTGGCCAATTATATTTAAGAAAGTAGCTATTTGGATTTGTTGACTCTTCACTTCTATCTCGCTCGCACTTTCGTATATATTGTAATTTTGTATCCAATTCTTCCATATTTCTGCTCCTCTAATACTATCGACTACTAATATTTCTGGTATTCTGAATAGTGCCATATCCTTGGTATCACTTATTTAATACTATGTAATATTAATACAATATATATGAACAATATACACAGATAAATTCTAGAATACACGAATATTCCTATTAAATTATTAACAATTTATTATAAATAAATTAACAATAATAATATTCGATATAAATTTATTCTATACAAATACGATTATATAATATACGAAAGTAAATATAAATCTGTAAAATGTAATGATTTTTTTTTTATCAATACAATTTCAAATAAATTATTTAAAATTTAACTTTTAATTAAAAAAGAAATTATTTACCATGTATTATGTAATATTAATTTTTTAATTAACATTCCTAAATCAGTTTAAATTTGCGTATGACTTATGATTAATGCGTCTATGCATCTAATCTATGTATATATATTATGATGAGGATATATTATTATCTATATATCTATATATTACCTATATTTATATATGTATTATATAAACTTTACTAAGCCCGGTATATACGGTAATTTCTAAGAACGGTATATATTTATACTATGTAATATCAAATATCTATGTATATATTTGTATGCGTCCTTTCTATTATAGTAATGCAGCTGTCACCATATAATATTAATAGTATGTATATAGAAACTTAAGTGTCAGTAGATCTTCTGGGAGTCGACTCCATTCCGCAAGTAGTCAGTTATTTTAGTAATAGTTCTATGTATAGTTATAATGTGTTAAGTCTGATAGCTAAGAAAAGAGTGCCTTGTTAAGTATAATATAGTGGGCGTGTCTACTTATAGTATTGGGCATGTCTAAGCTATATTACAATAATTATAAGTAAATAAATATTAAAAATGTAAATTGAGCATTACTGTAATGATTACATCATTTATTTAATTAATATAAATTATTTTAATACATTATTTATCTAGTTGACAATATTATAAATTGAATAATAATAGATGTTATACAATTATCAATAATAATTTTTATAATTATATTATTATAATAAGTATATTTAATATTATATTATACACAACATTTAAAATATGTCAAGTGAACATGTTTTAGATTTAGAGTTTAAAATCGCGTTTATTGTATTTTTATGGTGTTTATTAGTTATGTTTATTTGCACATAATATATTAATTAACTCAAATCTACTGATAACCCCATGAGTATTTAAATTTAATACTCAGTATTATACTGTTACTCGAGTAATACAAATAAAAAATTTCCATATTTTATTCACCATTCTATTATTATAACTTTAATATTCATAATTATTTATTATAAATTAAATTATTGTATTAATAATTATTACGAAAAATAAATTTAATAATATAAAGCTGATTTAAAAACACATGTTATATTAAATTATTGAATATTTCAAATTGTATTTTTAAAATAATTTAAAATATATAGATAATATTAAAAATGTTGTAATAATTAACTGTTAATTCAATTTACAATTTAATTTATAAATATATTATTTAAAAATATTATATTAATAACAACACAAATATATTATGTTCTGTAGTACTTGTTCGATGTTAAATAAATTGATAAACTAAAACTTTTTATTACAAAAATAATATTTATTGTATATTTATTTATATCAAATATACTAATAAATGCGCATGCGTATTTATTAATCTAATTATTATAGGATACCAGATATTAAAATATAGAATATGATTCATCATATTATACGTATACCTAATAGCTGATTATATGCAATCTTAATTGTATTCATATTCGTGATTATTATGCTTGAATAAAATTGAATGCCATTCCCGTATATTTTGATATGACTTTTTTTAGGTTGACAATTATTTTGTATATTTGTCATTAATGATTATTTTATAAAACCAAATATGGAACATTATATTATATATATTAATTAAGTATAATAAAAAATTTCAAATTGATATCTATTGTTAAAAAAAGGTATGCCCATTAGGTATATTTTTGATTGTCAGCCGTTCCCGTATATAATAACTATATATATATATATATATATATATATATATATATATATATATATATATATATATATAGTATAAACATGTACTGCATCATAATGTCGCCTAAAACAAAAAATAACGAATTACAAGAAGTAATTATAAAACTAAATACTAAATTTAACAAATATTAACTTAGAAAAATAATAATATTATAACAAATCTAAATCTGACAATATCAAATAATCTATAAAAATCAAATACCGTTAAATCAAATATTCATGCAGAATACCATTAAAACGTTAGAAGAGTAATATTAATATTATTAAATACTCTGATATTGTTAAATATAACTTACTCTTATCCTCTTCTACTGCGACTCCTCCTAATCCTCCCACAACCCTCTATTCTTGCTCATCCAAACCTTCTATTGTAATCGAACATGTTTGTCTTACCAATAGAAACTTAACATATATAAAATCACTATTTGTTCACCTTCATCTTGACACTATTACGGACTACTCTTTTAGATCTCACTTTGTTAATATGGTACTATCATCTTCTTATACGATTGATATTTTATTATATTCAAGATCGTCTCTTCTTTAATCAGACTTTAATTACCTATTTATACGCCCATATATTGATCGTGAAACCATTAAAACTGGTCGTATTATCTTTCGTAACTCCAAAGTATGTATCACTAATTTAAAATCTCCTCTTTTGATAAAATAATGTTTGTTATCTATGTATTGAATTAATTAACAACATTATATCTTCTGATTTTTCTATACTTTTTGATTCTTTAAATTTAGCATTATCTCATTTGCTTAATATTTTTGTACCCCTCATTACTCTTATCAACCGAACTTATTCTAAGTCTCCCTGGTTTAATATTGATCTAATTAAACTAAGGCATCTACTTCGTACACTACAACGTAAATATGCATCCTCTAAACTTGACTCTGACCTTATTGCATTTAAAATATGTCGATCACTTTACAAGATTAAACTTATCTCTACCAAATCATCATATTTCACTGATATGCTTGGTAGTTATGGAATATATTTCACAAATGACTTTGTTATCTCTCTGATGAAATCCTTGAAAACCTATTCCACACTTATTACAATTCCACTTAATCTACTTCGTTCATTATTACAATATTTTATTGGACATATTTGACACTGAAATCATTCTTAGATCTCTTTTATCATCTATTGTTACACACTCCATGAAATATTCATATATTATTCCGATTTAAAAAAAATTACTCTTGACCTATACAATTTATCAAGTTATCGTCCAATATCGCAGTTATCATAAATATATAATACCATAGAACGAGTTGTGTCCACTAAACTTATTAATTACATTACTTCAAATTATATTATTGATAAATATCAAAATGCGTATATTCCTCATCGTAGTACCGAAACTGCCCTTTAAATTATTAATGGTATTCTCATATCTCTTTATAATAAATACCCATGTTATATTGTGCTACTTGACTTATCTAGTGCTTTTGATACTCCATATTAAAATATTATTTCCAATAGACTTAATAGAATTTGGTATTTACGGACAAGTCCATAGTTGGTTTATGTCTTTTGTTTCATCTAGAATATCTTCGTTGAAGATTAACTCCTCGTTATTTCCTCGATACGTTAAAATACATGATTTTCCATAATTCTCTATTATTGGCCCTATATTGTTCATTATTCATATTCTTCCTATTTAATCAATTTTTTGCAAATATCACAATATTCACTATCATCTTTATGTCGATGATCTACAGATATATACCTCATTTCCTAGTTCTAGTGATTCTGGTATGATTCAAATATCTATGTTTAATTGTATTACTGATCTCACTGAATGGTTCTCTCATAACTCTCTATCCTTAAATATGACTAAAACTGATACTATCTTATTTCATAGACCCAGTTCTCCTCTATCAATCACTTATACGTTTATAGTATCTATTCAAACTTCTGAATCTATATATATATACCCTCGATTTCATTATTACCTCTCACCTAGACTACTCTCCACATATTAATAACATGATTCGCACTGTCAACAATGTTCTATATAATATTACAAAATCTCAATATATTATCTTAGTCATTATTAAATGTTTAATTCACTCTCTAGTATTCAGTAGACTTATATATTGATGTTCATTATTATGTAATTTACCTGTAAACTGTATGTATATATATATATATATATATATATATATATATATATATATATATCAAATTTAGTGTATTCGACGTCGTGCTATACATGTATTATATAAACTAAATTTTGATTCAATAGTTTCTATATCTGATTTAATGAGATTATTAGGCTGGCTTAAGTTTAGATGTATTTGTATACATAGGCTACTATGTATTACACATAATGCTATACACCGTGGACTTCTTGAATATATAGCTCAATCTATTATTATTCAGAGTATGAACAGATCCAGTCGGAAGTACCACGTCATGAAGTTGGTGCAACACTCTATATCATTTTCATACTCTGAATCGGCTTTCTCTGTTATTTATATGAAAAGCTGGAATTCACTGCTATATGATATTATCTGTATAAACGAAAACTGTATGTCCATTTTAAATCATTATAATGAACTTTCTTTAATTTTAAAATAATAATATAATTTAATTTTAAAACAAATTTGAACAACTTTAAATAACATTGATATAATGATATAATTTTAGTAATATACACGATAGATTAATGATATTTTTTATTATTTATTAAAATCAATAATTTAATTATCTAATTATGCAATATAGTAATATGTTAGAAAATAATAAATGTTCAATATAATATTATGGTTATAATAACACAAACAATATCTTAATAAAACTTAACCCAACCTAACCACAACTGTGAACATATACTTGTATAGGCTCACTCGGGAAGTAATTCAGCTAAAAAAAACTTACCAATATTAAAACTTAACCCAACCTAACAACAACTGTGAAAATAACAATATAAATAAATATGATTTTATAAGTTCACTCGTTAAAGTAATGCAGCTAAAAAAACCTACAAACATTAAAACTTAACCCAACCTAAACACAACTGTGAAAATAACAATATAAATAAATATGCTTTTATAGTCTCACTCGGGAAGTAATGTAGCTTAAAAAACCTACACAAATTAAAACTTAACCCAACCTAACCAAAACCGTGAAAATAACTAATACTCCAAATATCAATGACCACACACACATATCAATATAATTGTATAGGTTTACGCGTGAAGTAATGCAGATTACCAATATTAACACTTACATATATACCATGTATTATATACATACGACTATTTATTATGTACATTAATATACGCTACCCTTATATTAATATATTGGAAAATTATGATTATTTTAATGATTAAGTATACGATTATGTATATACTATTACAACATACAATAACAATATTAATTCGATTTTACTCGTTCGTGAACTTATTCTCAATAATACGGGTACGAAAATTCCGATTTAATAATTTGTATTAAGATATTCAAACCGGAAATACCATTTTGTAAATCTACGTAATGTATTCTAAATTAAAGAAACTCATTTTTACGAAATTATTTACCATCAAATTATTCACGATTAAGTTTGTTATTAAAAATTTGCGTCGAATTTAAATTTTTCGATTACGTAAATCGATTTAAAAATGACACTATTTAACGATTATTGGTATCACGCGAATACATATTCAAAAAAGTAAATCAATCATGTTATCCCATCTGCCACACTTTATCACATGACGTTTTCCTTACGAAAACGGATCTCGCGTTCGCGAATTTAATTATTTGAATTTATACAAAATATTAAATATTTAATTTTAACGATAAAAACCCAAAATACTACCTGAAATATTGCCCGTATATGAAAATGAGTGTGCGCATACTATGTATTCCTAAATATAATTCGGGTAGCTAACCTCATATATATACATTGGCAAAAAAAAATTTCAAATCGAGCATTATTTGAATTTAAGTATACACTTTGTTGAGATTTTTGACGGAAAAAGACTTTTATGGGAAAGAGATTTTGAATAATTTTTAAAATAAATCACACCTCAATTTAAAAAAAATATTTTCCTATCCGTTAACGTTGAGATGGGGACGGCTCGGCCTGCGGCCTCGGCGTACGAGTCCGCAGCGCACTACTCAATTAAAGTATGTTTAGAGAAATATATATATCGCTATATATATAAAAGAACAGGAACAATATTAAATAATACAGTTATAAAGAAATAAAATAATTATATATTTATAATTTACTATACATTAATCCCACTTAATAAATTACAAAAAATAATTTATATATTAATATACAACTAACGTTTATAGCATTACATATACTCCTAATATATATCAAATCATAAATATATTAATAATTAATATATAATTAACTCTCGATCTTATACAGAATCTTCCGTATTATTTCTCTCACAATGTATCTGGACCATTTTTATCTATGATCATATATTTATGGTTATCCCTTAACAAAGCCATATTATAATAGCTTTTATATTAAATATATTTAAATACCTCTCTTTAGAACTCACTAAATAACAATATAAATAATTAGAATCAGTATACTGATAATTTAGATAAACCATTACTATGATAAACGTTATAGCCAAATTCTACTTAATCTTTGCTGAATATAATCTAGTAGATATACAACAAAATAAACTAGTTATGAATATACATAAAACATATTAAACCATTACATATTTCTTGTATATTATAGATTCATCCTAGCTAGCCTCATATATCATACATCGTCATCAAATATAGCTTATATTGTTACATGCCTACAAACAAATACACATCCACACATATGTGTATACATATATATATATATATATATATATATATATATATATATATATATATATATATATATATATATATATATATATTCATGTACATATTTACATATATGAATTCATAACACATATACATATATAATATTAGAGTTATAAATATATATACCAGTTTACTATGTATTGACATCGATATTCTCTAAACTTGTTATTGTATCCTATATACCGTAACAAATTTCCATACAGGAATTTATGTTCCCCATGAGGCACCCAATTGGTTGAGAATGTTATCATAATACATATATATATAGTGTTTTAATATATATAGTGTTTTTTTTATATATAGTGTCATCACTATATCACCGTTCTTCTCTATACATTTTAGATATTGGAAACTTTGACTATTAAATATTTGAAATATGTGAGATACTAGCTATATTACATTATTACAGGTATATAACATAACGTAGATCATCATTCGTATACGGTACTGTATAGTATACTCATAAATCACATGCAGTGATAATACGCGTGTAACGAATATATACCTACACCGAGGAGAGAGTAACATGATACAATCTAAATACTCAGAAGTTCACTCGGTAACATATAGATTACATTATATTAATATAATATAGTATAATTTATTAAACATAATACATTTAGAATATGTTAAATCTTACTAATTATTTTACTTGTTTATATTAAAAATGTTAAAATATATTAATTAAATAAAATATTATAAATTTACATTATTTATAAATGTACGTTATTATTAAACACACATTAAACATATATATATATATATATATATAACATCGAGTATTGCATAGTTTAAATACAATGACGTTATTATTTACGAAACAAGCATTACTAGTTTTACTTCTGATATATAACTCCATTATAATAACAGACGAACTGTTAGTAATATGTATATGAATTTATATATCATATTAATATATATGAACTTTTCGGATAATAAAAAATAATATTATACACAACATTATTTTCAAATAAATAATACATAATGTATATATTATTAGTTGATTAATAATGTATGAACGTTTAACTGCCCAACCATTATATAGGGTTATATACAAGGATGTGGCATTATTGTATACAACGTATACTATGATTCTAACATACACACACATATATATATATATATATATATGTATACTAACATTTTAAATCTCTTCTGTATATATATATATATATAGCACAATACAACATACCACTATATAAAACTCCAAATACAAATAGTATCCTCCAAACATATACCGATTATAACATATTACTGACTACTATTTTAATGATATAACACTCATATTATCATCTGCTACTATCCTTTCGACAACCTTCACATACCTTTATCAATTGTATTATCTAACTATATACACAATTAAGTTGATATAATACTATAATTTATATATATATATATATATATATATATATATTTAAGTACAAATAATCACTACTGAACATGTAACATTCAACACTCTCAAATATTTATATACGCACATTATGCTCACATTATATATTATCATCCGATAAATTATATCTAATAACTAACCATTACGCTATCATTACATAATTAAACTCTCTACCAAAAAAACATAACTCTGCAACTTAGATTATTAATTAATATAGAATCTCGTAGTTTAATGAACATTATACGCAATCTCAAAATCATCTCAGAAAAGTATTTCACATATACTAATATATCGTCTAGATATATAATTAATGACTTGAAATTTTCATCGACGAGACATGACTGCATTAAACTAGCAAATATCGCAAGTGTGTTTATTAAACCCATTGGCATACGTATATACTTATATATATACCTCGCAATACAGCACTGAACGCAGTTTTATGTATATATTCCTATTTCATGGCACACTGAATGAAACCATGTGCCAAATCGATAGAACTAAATAAATTCGCCCCATGTAATACCTCCAACGCTTCATCAACCCGTGGTAAAGGAAATGAGTCCATAACCGTGTTAGCTTTTAAAACTCGATAATAGCAGCAAAGACTGATTATTTCTTAATAAGAAATAAAAGTGCGCTGAATGGTTATGTACTTTTTTCAATTATACCTGACTCGAGATGTGCTTTAGGTAAGCTTGTACTTCATCACATTGATTAACAGGAATTCTCCTATATATCCTCAATACATTTAATCTGTTGCGGTATTTATCACAATATCCTACGTGAGGTCACCCTGACTAAAAACAGCTGACAATTCGGTAATAAGATCTATTAGTACATCTTCTCCCCTGCACTTAAATTACCCACCGTCAACTCACCGCTTATCTCTACCACATTTCCCCGATACTCTACTGCTTCTAATCATTGAACTAGCGCGTACAACCTTCCCACTTTACTTCCGCCTTGAAGATAAACATCTTCCTTACTGCAATTAACTAGATCCACCGGAACATGTCCACCCTGATCAGCCACTAACGCGTTACTTACAACTATAATATAAATATCATCTTTATTTTGGATATACACTGTTTATCTTCTCTCTTTATCGTATAAACCATTATCCTACTAGGATTATACGGAATCAATACGTTATGCTTCCCCGCTACGCATATATCGCCTTCCTCCTATTCATACAACGCCACTAAATTTCGCCAACGCTCGCACCGCCATTCACTAATAGGGACCGATTTTCCTTTGATTACTAAAAATCCCGCTTGGGAATTCCTCCCATCCACCTCTATATCCATCTCGATATAACCGATATACTCCACGTTACTACCATCTTCCGATGTCAACTTAAATCCTTCGCTACCCAGCAAACTATTTTTTGGCAATATCCGGATTTTTTTGGACAGAATTCGGATTTTTTTGGCAAATAATATCCGGAAAAAATCCGGCAACATGTGGTTAATTTGGCAAGAAATAAATCTGGAAATATACGGCAAGAAAATAATCCAGAAATATCCGCAAAGAACATAATCTGGAAATATACGGCAAGAAAATAATCCAGAAATATCCGCAAAGAACATAATCTGGAAATATACGGCAACAAAATAATCCGGAAATATCCAATAAGTAAATAATCTGGATTTATACGGCAAGATAATAATCCAGAAATATCCGATAAGTAAATAATCTGGAAATATACGGCAAGAAAATAATCCGGAAATATCCAATAAGTAAATAATCTGGATTTATACGGCAAGATAATAATCCAGAAATATCCGATAAGTAAATAATCTGGAAATATACGGCAAGATATAATCCGGAAATATCCGACAAGTAAATAATCTTGAAATATCCGACAATCAATAATCCGGAAATATACGGAAAGATATAATCCGGAAATATCCGACAAGTAAATAATCTGGAAATATTCGACAAGTAAATAATCTGGAAATATCCGACAAGATATAATCTAGAAATATTCGGTTAGAAAATATAAGAATTAAATTTATATATTTATTTTAATAAAGAGGATCCCCCTGCAATGGTTCATCATCCATTTCATCGTCGTCCTTTTCTTCTTCCTCGTCTTCCTTTTCTTCTTCCTCTTCATCTTTTTCATTAACACTATTCTTATCTAGTGATTTTATTATAATAATTAGTGATAATAATAAGATTATATATATATATATATTGGCTAGGTGATAACTATAAAAAGAGTATTCTTATTTTGGAAACATTTAGAATTTTTAAGGGGATGAGCACTTTATTCGTTTTATTATAATAAAATATGTATTTAATTTAATTTTAATTGATTAATTATACATCTCTACATTTAAATATTATGATATAAATCTAATGATTTATATATTAAATGGATTATATATTTTTCAAAATCTAATAAAATTGTAAATAATATTAATATAAACATTTAAAAACTAGCATTACGTTCTCTATTTACACCTAAACTAATGTATGAATATAAGCACAGGAGTCACTACAAGACATAACAATAACCAATGAATATGTATATAAATATGTTTGTATAATTGTCATCTAACACAGAACATAGGTATTGATTTTGATATTTATATGATTTATCCCTGATCTACATTATATTATATACATTATTTACAACACCTATATACTCTACAGAGAATAAAGTAGCAATATAAAATGTAGGTATATATATACTTATTCTAAATAGAATCTTGAAATATAAGTCACAAAATAATTATTTACTTATACCAGACATAAATAATCATTTAATAATAAAACAGTTCTATCCACTTCCCGCTCCTTTAGCCAGATATCCTTCCAATATTATTGTTCACTGCTTTTATTGATATACTATTTTGCGTCTATTCGTTATATATTGTTTATATATTTTATTATGTAATATATTTAATTAATTTTTGAGTATTAAATAATTAAATAATTAAAATTTCAAACATATTAATAATTTGTTCATTTAAATCTCTAAATTCATATCCCCGTCGATATCCTCATCGAAATACTAGGTAATTTTTGGTGTGGCATATGCTTTAGCATTTAAAACTTATAATTATCTCTATCTATTAAATAGAAAATATATTTATAAAACGAACGGCACTCATCCATTTAATAAGTGAATATTTTATTTATATTTGATATATTATTGAAAAAAAATATCTAATAAATAAATATTATTATTATAATATTATTATATAATAAAAATCGAATTGACCGTAGGTCCTACGGTGTAGGACCAATAGTTATGACCGTATTGCGGTAATACAATGACCGTGGAATTGACCTGTGGACCAATAGTTCTGTTGATCCATACATTTTATATAAATATTTATGTAATCAATTTAACTTAATAATTACGTTATTATAACGATTATAACGGTTATACAAATTAAATAATAATTATGTATTATCATACTTATTATGATAACACCGTATTATAATTATTATTAAATAATTATGATATTTAATATCATATTAAATATCGTTCATTGACGAATTATAAATAAATAGAGTATAATTATATGTCTAAATATGTAAAATTAACTATGATATTCATATTAATTAATATATATTAAAATAATGATAAAATAATAAACTATATAGAATGATAAATGTTAACTCTTATATTTTAAATGCGGTTATTTAAAAGTTTAGTTTATTTACCTCTTATTTTTGTTTGGATAATTTTGAAATATAATATAATTTGCCAAAGATAATTTGAAAACAAATATATAATCTTTGATATAACAATATACAGTAGTTGGTAAAATTATATAATTACCGCAGCCTAAGTGCTTTCGTAAATAATTCGTACCATTAATTATAATTAATACATAATTATATATGTATATAATGATTTATAATGATACATGATGATGTATTAGGTTGTATCATTGATTACAAATAACATATCATAAATATATATATATATATATAATATGATAATTTAAAATATATGAAAATTAATTTTTTCTTAAATTTATATAATATAAATAATTGCATATATTATTAAAATACACTATAAAATAGTATACATTTATACATGAGATAATTAGTAATATACCTTACCCTTACCATGTTTAGCTTGCTCGGCAGTTTTCGAATATATTCCTCCAACTATTTCTATGTTGACGACACATAATTTTACAACATAATCATCAATCGGAAAATTAAAAAATAATACAATATAATATTATCATACGAAATGATTATATGAAATAAAAATCTAAAAAAAGATGCATACAAAATAGTAATAATAGTTAATAGATATTCAAGACACATACTTTTACAGCATAATTATTAATCTGAAAATTTAAATAATAACTAAATATAATATTATCATGCGAGGATATTACGAAATATAGATGAGATAAATCCAAGTTGATCTCAGTTTAAAAAAATAACTTGTATTAAACTGGGATATGTATATATATACATACATATACATATATGTAAAAGTAGAAATACTATAGTAATTAATAACATACTCTTATATTATACGCAAATAAAGAAAATGGTTCGATCCGGCAAAAATCAATTAATGCAGATTATAAATCGGATCGAAGAAATACAATCTCTGTTTCCTGTGGAAGATATTATTAAGACAAAATCTGTAGGATTAAAACACCCAAACAATATAAATGAATATAAGGAATTTATATGTAGAAAAATATATCTGGATTTGTAAAATCCAAATTTGTCTAAATTTATCTGGATTTTTTTAGATTTATTTGGATAAAATATTTCCGGATTTGTAAAATCCAAATTTGTCCAAATTTATCTAGATTTTTTTGGATTTTTTTGGAAAAAAAATATCCGGATTTATTAGTTTCCAATTTCATCCAAATTTATCTGGATTTATTCGGAAAAAATATATCTGGATTTATTAGTTTCCAATTTCATCCAAATTTATCTAGATTTTTTTGGATTTTTTTGGAAAAAAAATATCCGGATTTATTAGTTTCCAATTTCATCCAAATTTATCTAGATTTTTTTGGATTTATTTGGAAAAAAAATATCCGGATTTATTATTTTCCAATTTCATCCAAGTTTATCTGAATTTATTTGGATTTATTTGAATAAAATATTTCCGGATTTGTAAAATCCAAATTTGTCCAAATTTACCTAGATTTTTTTGGATTTTTTTGGAAAAAAAATATCCGGATTTATTATTTTCCAATTTCATCCAAGTTTATCTGGATTTATTTGGATTTATTTGAATAAAATATTTCCGGATTTGTAAAATCCAAATTTGTCCAAATTTATCTAGATTTTTTTGGATTTATTTGGAAAAAAAATATCCGGATTTATTAGTTTCCAATTTCATCCAAATTTATCTGGATTTATTCGGAAAAAATATATCTGGATTTATTAGTTTCCAATTTCATCCAAATTTATCTAGATTTTTTTGGATTTTTTTGGAAAAAAAATATCCGGATTTATTAGTTTCCAATTTCATCCAAATTTATCTAGATTTTTTTGGATTTATTTGGAAAAAAAATATCCGGATTTATTATTTTCCAATTTCATCCAAGTTTATCTGAATTTATTTGGATTTATTTGAATAAAATATTTCCGGATTTGTAAAATCCAAATTTGTCCAAATTTACCTAGATTTTTTTGGATTTTTTTGGAAAAAAAATATCCGGATTTATTATTTTCCAATTTCATCCAAGTTTATCTGGATTTATTTGGATTTATTTGAATAAAATATTTCCGGATTTGTAAAATCCAAATTTGTCCAAATTTATCTAGATTTTTTTGGATTTATTTGGAAAAAAAATATCCGGATTTATTATTTTCCAATTTCATCCAAGTTTATCTGGATTAATTTGGATTTATTTGAATAAAATATTTCCGGATTTGTAAAATCCAAATTTGTCCAAATTTATCTAGATTTTTTTGGATTTTTTTGGAAAAAAAATATCCGGATTTATTAGTTTCCAATTTCATCCAAATTTATCTAGATTTTTTTGGATTTATTTGGAAAAAAAATATCCGGATTTATTATTTTCCAATTTCATCCACGTTTATCTGGATTTATTTGGATTAATTTGAATAAAATATTTCCGGATTTGTAAAATCCAAATTTGTCCACATTTTTCTAGATTTTTTTGGATTTTTTTGGAAAAAAAATATCCGGATTTATTAGTTTCCAATTTCATCCAAATTTATCTAGATTTTTGTGGATTTATTTGGAAAAAAAATATCCGGATTTATTATTTTCCAATTTCATCCAAGTTTATCTGGATTTATTTGGATTTATTTGAATAAAATATTTCCGGATTTGTAAAATCCAAATTTGTCCAAATTTATCTAGATTTTTTTGGATTTTTTTGGAAAAAAAATATCCGGATTTATTAGTTTCCAATTTCATCCAAATTTATCTAGATTTTTGTGGATTTATTTGGAAAAAAAATATCCGGATTTATTATTTTCCAATTTCATCCAAGTTTATCTGGATTTATTTGGATTTATTTGAATAAAATATTTCCGGATTTCTAAAATCCAAATTTGTCCAAATTTATCTAGATTTTTTTGGATTTTTTTGGAAAAAAAATATCCGGATTTATTAGTTTCCAATTTCATCCAAATTTATCTAGATTTTTTTGGATTTATTTGGAAAAAAAATATCCGGATTTATTATTTTCCAATTTCATCCAAGTTTATCTGGATTTATTTGGATTTATTTGAATAAAATATTTCCGGATTTGTAAAATCCAAATTTGTCCAAATTTATCTAGATTTTTTTGGAAAAAAAATATCCGGATTTATTAGTTTCCAATTTCATCCAAATTTATCTAGATTTTTTTGGATTTATTTGGAAAAAAAATATCCGGATTTATTATTTTCCAATTTCATCCAAGTTTATCTGGATTTATTTGGATTTTTTTGGAAATTTTTTTTATTTTTAAATTTACAAAAAACTTATTAATTATGAACCCTTTATAAAATAAGAGTATATTTGAAAGGTTAACCACTTTTTTTTTTTGCCAAATCTTACCAAATCTTGCCAAAAAAAGTTTGCTGGGTAATACCATTCCATTAATATATTGATTATATTATGTTTCAGACATACAACAGACTTCAGCCCCTATACCTATAAAACACCGTGTAACTACACCCCCAACTATTACTGTACCGTATGGGCACTGACCTCTTTTCACTTCATAATAATAATAATAATAATAAATTAGATGTTACCTCTCAGTATCAAGTACAATGAGGTTCGAATGGATAAGGAAGTACATTTTGGTCAAGTGCGTCGTTCCAGACCTGTGACCCTTTTCCAATCATATTAATAAAATATAATAATATTACTAAATATATACTAAATATTGTATTAAATAAACACAGCATTACATATATATTTACATATTTGTAAAATATTTATATTTCGTTAATATTAAATAATATAATACCTACATTAGTATTAAATAAATACATCATAAGGTATACATTATTATGTAGTTGGTATTTATTATAATTATAACTTTCTCTTAATTAAACATGTAAACATATAGGGAAAGTTTTTAATATATACAACGTATTTTACAATTCTAATAAATATACTTACATTATAACTATTTTCTTTATATATAATATACAGTAACTAAGCAATGTAAAAAACATGAACTTAAAATATCAAATTTTAATCTATACTTTTTAACAATTGATAAAAACATCACTATTAAATAATAAATATAACTATATTATAAACTTACACTAAATATACTAATATATATATATAAAATATATACACAAATAATGATATCTACTAAATGCATATAAAAATACAGAATGGTGATCTAAAAAAGTATCTCAAGAAAATAATGTTTTGAAAAACTGGATAATAATTACTTTACTAAACATACTTAAAATTAATAGTCAATACAAAAATAATGAAAACCCACTGATAAATCACTTAATATTAAAATATATACAAATATATCTTGTACAAACAACCAATACAACCCCATACATATTACATACTACTATCGTCCAACCAACAACCATCACTGGCCATTCTAATCTGAATTATCTAATCATATAAACAATTATTTTTATAACAATTTACAAATACTAGAATGCCTACATTTGCAATATAACATAATACAAATCCACTCTATAATGCAAACCTATTATGAATTTAACTAAACCTTACTTAAAATGTAAACTGTCTAATATACATTAACTATTATTTATCATTACACGACATATCATCTTTACTTACTTCACTGGTATCTCTGATACTATAATTTGTGAACATTTTTCTAAATTTTTCATTTAAAACAACTTATAAGTTACATTAGACATACGGCCCTAACATTACTCTCACGTTATGATATATTTACCCATATACTACTTATATTCACGATCTAACAGTCCTCTTACCTTCACCACTCTCATATATATATACCACATGATTAATATTGATAAATGCTACTCTCCAAATGATTTAATTGCTACTAACAATATTTAAACTACAATTGTCGTATTATTTAAAGATATAATATATATATCTCACTAGCTACAGGAACTATCCATATTTACTTAATATATTAATTCTTAAAAAAAATATGTAAAATATAAATTTACATTACTAAACATTACCGCTCTATATTATAACTCACACTATTAACTAAAATACATAGAGGGACTATATATATATATATATATATATATATATATATATATATATATATATATATATAGACAACTGGTATAATACTTGAATAAAAACATACTAATAGATACAAAACAAAATGTATACCATTTTATTCCATTTTATAACTTTTTAACCTTTCATTTTTTATATTTATCTTATATTATCATAAATAAGTTGTATGGAACCATGTTTAATCTGAAGTTTTTTATTTTACCGCGTTATCACACTATCAATGTATTTATTTTATTTTCTATATCATTTATTGTGAATCCAATTATAGTTATCGAAATAAGCTATTTTGTTCATCGTGGTTAGAATACGCTCGTATTTACCATACTTGCCAATACTCGTTATATATATTCCCACATATTTAAATTTAACAAAATATATATATATATATACATTTTATATATTAAAATTATTTAAAAATTAAAATTATTAATATTTTACATGGTTAGAAAAATATATAAGATCAAATACTAATATTTGTTTTTAATTTGATTTTCTCATAATTTAATTGTGATCATCTACTAATATTCATTACAAACATACATTACAAATATAAATATCCTATAACTTGATTGATCTTTTATAAATATATATATATATATATATATATATATATATGCTATTCGCTAATATAATTTTATGAGACTGGAATTTAATGAAAATGAAAAATTTAAATTTAAATTATACGTAAAAAAACTGTAATTATTATTAAAAATTGTTTTTTTTTAGTATTAATAATAAAATAGTGTGCAATTATATTTTTAAAAATGAAAAAAAATAAATAAAAAAATATTGTGTAGACAAAAACAGTAATATTTATTATAAATTATACAATGATAACATTATCTATCTAAATATATTGGATACAATATTTTATCAATTAGAATAAATATACAAATTCAATATAACTTCAATGAAAAAATATATTTATAAAATAAAGACCTGTTCTCTTTTTGAATCAAATAATATAACAATATTTGTATACATGTATATACTTCAATAATATTATAAATATATTTATATATGTACATATAGTAACACTATTTTACTTATTTTAATTTATATTTAATATAATCTATATATTATTTCTATTATATATTTACTATATTTTATATAATACATAAAGAAATGTAAATAATACTATTTTATTACATGTATATAAATATTATTTTATTTTAGTAAATGTATAATATGTGAAAATGATATACATCAACCTACAAATGATAACATTTACTGTATTAATAATCTTGATTTGCATTATGAAAAATGTTATGAAAATGAAACATGTATTACTTTAATAATGTATACCATATTGAAAACATCTATTAATTCTGGAAATCTTGAAATTGAACGGGTAAATCATATATATATATTTATATATATATATGATTTTCAAACTGCCTGTGTGGCTCAGTGGCTAAGGCGTCAGACACACAAGCAGTAGGACACGGGTTCGACCCTCGTCCGGACCATTAATTAATTTTATAAAATGGGTCTTAAAATATTATTTAGAAGTGATCTTATATAATTGTGTATAAATAAATGATCGGCTCTCGTTAAAACCATGGATGCCTTAACATGAGAGCGGCTTCGAAGGGACATTAGAGCCATATATGGTTATAAGTGTAAACTTCATCTAAGTTCCTGGATGGGATGAAAGGACTCCACCAAATAAAAAATAACAAAATAACAAAAATATATATATATATATATATATAATATAGTAATTATATTATTTATGTAATTATGGTGTCAACTAGTATATTTTTCAATTTTTTAATTAATATAATACTTTTCAATAGATCAAAATAATAAGAAAATGTGAAATAAATTATTATGAATTAACTGATATTTCATCTGAATTATCATTAAATACTGGTATAATATATATATATAAATATATATATTTATTTATTTGTTTAAAGACTTCATAAATGAAAATCATTTTTCGACGTCATAACAATAATAATAATAATAATAATAATATAATAATATAACATATAAACGAAGATAACAATAATCGCAAAATATATATTCATTTCACTAAATAATTTTTAAAGAGTATACTTTTGAATTGAGATCGAGAAGTTGTCGTACGAATAATATTCGGAAGTAAATTCCATAGAGTTGGTACCGCAACAGAAAAAGAAGAGTTACCAAAACATGAATTTGTATGAGGTATAACAAGTTTCATTGCATGGCAATCCCGTCTTGGTCTGTTACTGGTAGAAATTGATAATAATTCAGCCAGATACTTAGGTTCACCCGTGTAGATAGCTAAACATAACAATTTTAGTTTACAAAGATCACAATATCTGAGCCAACCAAGGGTTAACATAATATGTGATATAGATATATAGTTACTACCCGTATTGGTATTTATATTATTTTTAATTTTATATAAAACACGAACAGCTCTCCTTTGAATTTTTTCGAATTTTATCATAATATTATCAGGGACAAAAACAAAAAGTGAATTGCAGTAGTCGAATCTACTAAAAACCAATGAATATATAAGAGATTTAGTGATATCAAAGGAGAGCTTAGCACGAGCCTTATGTATATTATATAAATAAAAATTAGCAGTACGAATAACATTAAGAATGTGACTTCAATTGTTATACCGAGTGTTGTGATTTTATTAGATAAAGGCAGCGTGGCAAGAAAACTATCAGTTATTTTAACAATTGAAGGTATTTTAGAGAATAAAATAGTATCAGTTTTTGAGACATTTAAGGATAATGAATTACTAGTGAACCAATTTTTTATATCAGTAATACAGTTTTTAATATTGTATTGGATTATAGCGTGATCAGTAGATTGAGGTAAGGAAGTATAAAGCTGTAAATCATCAGCATATAGATTATAGTGAATGTAAGGATATTTTTTAAAAATAGAAGAAATAGGTAATATATAAATCAAGAAAAGTATTGGGCCCAGAACAGATCCTTGAGGAACACCATGAGTGTGCATAAATGATTTTGAAAAATTGTTATTAATCTTAATTGATGAAAAACGAGATGTTACAAAAGACATTAATCAATTGTGCACCTGTCCATGAATACCTATCTCTTTAAGCCGGCATGATAAAATTGTATGATCCAGAGTGTCAAAAGCACTAGATAGATCAAGTAATACTAAGTAGCATGGCATTTTGTTGTCAAGCGACAGTATTATATCATTAAAAATCAAATTAAGCACTGTTTCCGTTCCACGATTAGGAAGATAAGCACTTTGTAAAGGATCAGCTATCGAATTAGAAGTTATATAATGAACTAATTGTTTACTTACAATGCGCTTAAGAGTTTTAGAAAGGGATGATAGTTTAGAAATTGGACGATAATTAGATAGAATAGAGGAATCAAGAGTAGACTTCTTAATAATTGGAGTAATATATGCTTGTTTCATACTTGGAGGAACAACTGAGGAGATAAGCGATGAGCGAAATATATTAGTAATAGGAATTATCAAGTATGAAATAGAAGAACGTAGTAATGTAAGAGGAATAGGATCTAGAGGGGATGGCGATTTAATGGACATAATTAATGTTTGGATTTCAAGAGGATTAGGAAGCGAAAAGCAGGACCAGTGAAATGATGAAAAATGTTTACATAAAGATGGTTGGCAATTATTACTCATAGGAGGTAGATTATTTATAATACTTTTTGTTTTTTGTATGAAAAAACTAGAAAATGATGAGCAAAGTACATTTTCAGGTAAATCTAGAAGTTTTTAAATTTTATTCTTGCCAATTAGAGAAAAAGCTAGTTTAAAAGACTGTTTAGAGTTGATTCCAAAATCACGAAATTTATTAATAAAAAATAAAGATTTTACATTAGATAATTTCCTACGATAAATGTTACGATACATTTTAAAGGACTGTAAATCATTCAGTGATTTCGATCGAGAAAACTTCAATTGATATGATCGTAATATCCTTTTAAGAGTTGATAATTCAGAGCCAAACCATGACTGATGAAATATCTTTCTTGTTTTAGAAATTTTAAGAGAGGATGGAAGTCAAGGGATAACTTGAGTGAAGTATTGAGATCATCGAATGAAGTTTCGATATATAGTGAGTGTGATGTGAGATGATTTAGCCGAATAAAAGTAGATTTTATGAATTCTTTAATATAAATGCTAGATATATTTCTATAATTTCTGATAAAAGATTGATCCAAGGGAACCGGGAAAGATAAAGTGAAATTAATGGCAAAATGGTAAGATATAAGTAGACTTTGATTAGTACTAGAGATTAAAGAAGAGTCAGAAGGGGAGATAATTACATCGATAGTATTACCACTAGTGTGAGTGGGAAAAGTAATATGCTGATGCATAGAATTACTAAATAATAGGTCATTAAACGAATTAGATTGATAAGATGTTTTATTTAATTGAATATTAATATCACCAAGAATGATACAATTGCTGATTGAGATTGAATCAAAAATAATTGAAATTTCAGATAAAAAAGTAACAAAAGATGAAGATGGAGGACGATATATGAGAATAATGTCAATAAAACTAGATGTGTTAAGAAGACGATATGAGATAGCTTCATAAGATTTAAAGTTAGGTAAGCTATTATTTTTAATATTAAAATGAGAATTGTAAATTATTGCAATACCACCACCCCGCGAAGTGCCTCTATTGTGGCATATCATATTATAGCCATTAGGAACAACAAAATCAGGAATATTTGAGTCATTATCTGTAAGCCATGTTTCAATTATAGCGACAATATCACATTTAGAGTCAATAATAAATTGGTTAATAAAATCACTTTTATTTCTGATGGATCTAGCATTGAATGTACAATAAATATTTCTGTTATTACTATTGTCATTAACCTTAAGATTAGATAGTCATAAATTGGCATTATTACTATTATCACTATTGTCACTATTGTCACTATTATTATCACTATTGTCACTAATATTACTCTGTAACCCCTTACAATATTCATCAAAAGATTTACTCCAGATGGAAAGCAATTTTTCATCTGGTATAAATGGCTTGCATTTACAGTCAATGCGAATATTAGATGATTCACTAGATTGAATAATAGGACGAAGTTGATAAGTGCTAGATGATTTATTAAAAACACATCTAAGATATGTTAGAGAAGATTTTGATGCATGGAAGTAGATACGCTTTAGTTTTAGAAGCGAAGCATCAATATATGGGCGAATGTAGAGTGATTCATAGTTAGACGAGAGAAGCTTACTATTTGAATTAATAAGTGAGTCTGATATACAAGGTGAGGAAAGGGTGATATTTGCAAAATGCGAACGAAAAGAGAAATTAGTAATAGAATTAGGATCAATATTTAGATAGATAAATAATGATTTAATGTATGAAATATTTCTATTAACGGGTTTTATATGTTCAATGACAATGAATGAGGTAGAATTGGATGATTGGTTTATCAAGAATGATGGAGAAGATACATGTGGCATGGATGATGACGATGATTTTGGTAGACTAGATTTAACAATATCAGAAAAGGATTTATTAGTAGATTTAATAATAGTATCTGGGAGGGATGATATAGCTTTAGATAGCAAATCAACACTTGGGAGATTAGTGGTGAGCTCAGATATCTTATCACTAAGTAAGTCAAATTGACTTTTAAGAGAATTAAGCTCTACAATAATCTTTGAGTTAACACTGGCTGAATTATTATCATTAATGACAGAATTGTTACATAAATGCTTGCAATTCTTGCATACAAATTTAATATAAGAAGAATTAAATAACGACAAGCCATATTTCTATGGGTTAGTTCCGTTCCATACTATCGACGTAACTCCATACGATCGTAGACATTCAAAATAAAGGTCAGTTGAGCAATAGCCACAGGAAATTGATGTACCGGTGCTCGAAGGCTTGTCACACTGCATGCATAGCTTTTTATCCATCTTAGGCGAACTTCCTATAGACAATAGAACCCAGCAGTCTATGTATGTAGCGAAATGGTAGCTAACCTTGTACCGAAGGTAGGTAGATCCGACTACCTATAGAGCAGACACCCAGGGGAGATCCTCGGGAGACAATCACAGTCGGGATGTAATTGTAATATCAAGTGCATATAACTTCATGTATAACGAAATAGTAATGCATAGACACTGTGTATATAATACACAGGCAAACGAAATTCAATAGAAATGCAATTCAATAGATATTGATTCTATAGAAATTAGTCAATTGCAGAAACACGTCTTTACTGTACGAGAAATAAAACACGAATGAAATATGATAGAAAAGTTTATCCAAATCTTAAATCATACAACAAAATAAGATTAGATATTCCGATTAGATATTTCA
>OZ025241.1:28509498-28791998 GCA_964019155.1 Osedax fenrisi | reverse complement strand
GATAAGTGTTTACAAAAATTGTATACGGGTTAGATTATTTATTAATATTATTAGTTTATATAATAAGTAATAACATTGGTTATATTATTTATAACAGTATTAGTAAATGTAATATAGTTGCATTATATTATAAATACTATATAATTAAATATTATACTAATTAATAAATTAAAATAAAGTCAAACAATATATATAATTATATATTTAACGTAGTAATATACCGTTAGATACCCTTGTTTAAGGGAATATTACTGGCAAATATTTATTAAAATATTTCATGGATATTAATTAATTATAAAATGTATAAACTAATATATATATATATTGATATTAAAATTTTCCAATTTAAATAATTAGATATAATAATTTAATAATTAAATATATACATAAATAATGTTTTTTAAATATAATTTATAAAATGGGTTATTTGAAAGTATTTAAAATGATAAAAATGTAATCATTATATACTATACTATATTATGAATTATACATTAGGTACATTATTATTAAGTTAATGTATAATGGGTTATTTATATATATATATATATATATATATATATATATATATATATATATATATATATATATTATAGTAGTGGTATATAAAATTATAAGACTATATTATTACTACCTTAAATATTATATATAATATACTTTGTTAAAATTAGTCTAGTGTAATATTATTAAATAGTAATCATGAATATTTATAGGATCCAATAAAAATAATAACAATATAACTTAATTTTTTTTAATTTATTATAATATAATAATATTTAATTAATTAAATATAACTATTTAATAATTAAAAATAGTTAATTAAAACTATATTATTATATATTTATAATTTTATATCTTTTATATATATTGATTTAAAGTTTATTTAAACACTAAAATAAATCATAAATGATTTCTAAAAAGTATGTATATTCAATATAAATAATAGATTAGGTAAAACAATAAATAACATTAATAATAAAATTAAATAGAATAAACCGTACGGAAATTAATAAATAAAATAAAAATGACAAACAATATTAGTATTACAGGTTGCCACCTGATACAAATTATTAAATATATTTCTGGATTTCATTATATTGTTTGTTACTATATAAATATATCACGATGAGAAGAACCTATCCGCAGTTTGTTATGGGTATATTCATATTTTATAATGTCTATTTTTATGAAAGTTACCTGATAATGGAATATTATTTACCCGATTATGCTTAATCCATGTAACAGCCCTATATATTTCTGTATATCATATATGTATATATCAATGTTAATATTCACTACCTTTCTTATATTCTATCGTATTTTTCGTGAATATTAATTTGCCAGTATAACTCAAATTTAGTTTTTATATATGTGTATAACGTCGAACGTCCAATGTTATATTAATTGATAACAATTGTTTATATTCTCCATTTTCAATTCTTTATATAGCTAAGTATTTGTTATTAATAGAAATAAAAATATTTTTTCTTTTGGACATATTTATATTCTCGTGTTTATTATTTCATAAAATGAATGATTTTAAAATAAATATAGATTTTAAGTATGTAAAATAACTTGTATTTCATTCGTTTACAATTTGTTAGAAACTTTATTGTAATTAAAATTAATGGCGCCGAATACGCTCAGCTCATTCACTTCATATGAATACATATATTAATTAGACATATTTCATAATAGTTATCTGCAAAATGTGAATTCTAATATAATCACTATTTGTATAAATATAGATTTAAATTATATGCATTAAAATTTGATACTACATATTGTATTCTATTAATAACTATATTATAAATTATTCAAAGTAAACATTTCTAACAATTTATAACAAATCCGACTTAATCAGTATAAAAATCATATAATCAATTATAATATGTGTCCGAATTAAAGAAAAAGCCGACTTATCCAATCCAACTTTTTGAAACTAGATACAAATCCAACAAACCAACAAACTGTATACGAATTATATATAGGTTCGACTTATCCGTAGACCGACTTACTGAGAGTTGAATCTATATATATATATATATATATATATATATATATATATATATATATTAATTAAATCATTAGGTCATAGTGATATAACTGAAGAATGTCAAGGATACTGTGCAACTATTATAACTTATAATGTCAGACAATACACAACGGTATTACATAATATATATTATTACTATTAGTATTAGAAATAACCTATATTTATAAATTATATATATAAATATATATATATTTAATTCATGTATAAATTATTCAAAATAATATTAATATTAAGCTAATATTAATTGCATTCAAAGTCTAGCAGATTTAATTATTTATAACAAATTACCTAGAACCTAAATACAGTCGCATTATTTCCAACTTAGCTTATAAATATACTTTAATTATGTTATTATTATAAATATAAGTACTTTTTTATATTTATATTACTAATTATTGTAATATTATATATATATATATATATTATATCTTAATTGGTATACAAATTTAAAAATTATATTCAATTCTATTTTAGATATAATTATATTAATTTGTTTTTATTTAATAACAATAATAATTAAAAAAAAAAGTAATAAATAATATATTTACAAAGATCATAGACTTATATATTTATTATTAAATTATTATGATCATAATAATACCCCGGACTTCACATATGGGGCCATCGCTTATGCCATCGCTTATGATAGTGTCACATACCTACATTTAATATAAGGTTATATAGAAGTTATCATTAATAGATTCACCCGCCGCTTTTACTATAGTAAATTTTCAATTAGTCACGCAGATGCTGGTAATTACTATAAGTTTGTTTGTTTATAAAAGTATATAGTCGTATTTCATATAGAACCAAGTTCATTATTTGACTAAAACAAATAATATATTGTATTGCAATATCTTAATATCTTGTAATATATAATATGTAATTTGTAATGTAAATATATTGTTTATTATTATTATATTGTATAAATACATGTGGGTATATGCATTTTATGTATGTTTATTATTATTTTTAAATTATAATTGAAAATGCAATAAAAAAGCTATAAAAGATATTTATTGAAATTCCAAGTATTGTTAAATATCATAAAATTAAAAAATATATATTGCATTAATATATTTATTTATATATATATATATATATAAATTATATTTATTAAATATACTTATATTGGATATTTTTATATTGTATTTTTAATATTTAAATACTGCATATTATTTTATTATTATTATTATTATTATTATTATACTATGTTATTTATATAATATTTAATTTGTTGTAATATAACATATAGTAATATAATTTAATTTCTATATATTTGTATATTTGATATAATATATACGGTATATAATATACCCAATATAAACCCTAGGTACTCAATAATAAAGTAGTGTGAAATATATTATATAAAAAACATCTTTTAAATTTATAGAAACTCTAATTATTCATTCAATAAATTACTTTTTATTAAATATATTTTAACAACATATATATTAGTGATATTTAGAATTTAATAGTTAAAAAAACAAACGATATATTTAACAGATGAGCATAATGATGACATAATTGATCTCAAATTGAAAAATTAACTATACATAATGACAGATTAACTATAAATAATGAAAAATTGACTATAGTTATAGAAAATCAAGACAACATAATAAAAAAACTAAATGAAGCAGCTGATAAATCTGATATTAAAACATTAGCTGAGATCACTAAAACTAACCTCAATAATACACTTCAAAAAAATCTATCAACGACTATAAAATTTATAGTTTAATTTATAGTTAATTTTATAGTATAAATAAAACCCTAAATGAAAAAAATGCAAATGAAATAAGAAATAAAACTATTATACTCTACAATGTTAAACAAACGATAGATTCTAATTACGAAACAAGAAATTTTTAAGAAAAAAAAATATAACTGAAATTTTAGACTTAGTCAACACAAATTATAATATAAAAAACTATTTTAGATTAGGAAAATACTAAGAAAATGATAATGTCATTAGGCCCTTAAAAATTATTTTAAACTCTGAAATATAAATTAATAATATAATACAAAATGCAAACAAATTAATAGACTCAAAATTCAAAATATAAGCATATCAAAAGAATACAATAAGGTTGAGTTAGAGACTATTAAAAAATTATCAATCGAGGCTAAAAATAAATCAATAATAAATAATAAATATGTAGTACGGCATAGAAATGATACTTTTAAAATAATTGTACTAAAAAAACGAGATGATTAAATATAATATGATACCAAACAAATACAAAACAACACAACAATTTAACAGTATAACAAAATAATTAATAATAAATAAAAATAAGCTGATAATTATATAAATATTAGAAGTCTTACTCAAAACCTGGATAAATTAAGAGAATTTATAGATACTTTAATAATCAAACCTCATATTATATGTTTATCTGAAACCTGGTTAAATAGTAATAATGACTTCAATAATAATATAACAAACTACACATATCAAACAAACTATAGACAGAAACAAAATAAATGTAGAGGTGGTGGTGTTTCAATATATGTTATAAAAGATATTCAATATGAACTTATAAAAGACCTTACTTTTAATATAAAAGATTATTTAGAAACACTTACAATAGAAATTAAACTTAAACAAAATAAAAAAATAATAATGTCATGCCTTTATAATAGACCTTTCAATAAAAATGCAGATCTTATAAATATGTTATATTGTAAATTTCATAAATATATTTCACACGATTTAATAATTATGGGTGATTTTAATATCATAACAAATGATCCCAAACCATCTCAATTAAACATTTTAATAAATCAATTATGACTAACGCCTCAAATTCTTCAAAACACCAGACCCCAATTCAATAAAGTAACAATTCAACTATATATCAAATTTACACTAATATAAACACAACAAATATTTATAATAGTGGAATGCTCTTAGAAGATTTGACAGACCACCTCCCAATATATACAATAATTAAAAATAAAAACCAAAATTCGAAATAACTCAAATGAAATTAAAACAAGGAAAATAACTATAAATAATACTAAAAGATTTGTAAATGCACTGAAAAATACGAATTGGGATTCGGTCCTTGAAGATAATGATGCTGAAAACTCATACAACAAATTTCATACCATATATACATCACTAATTAATTAATTTATCCCATTACTTAAAAATAAAATATCTTCAAATATTCTACCAAAAAATTGAACAACAAATAAAATAAGAGACATTAATAAGTATATACTATATAACATTTATTTAGATAATACAAATGAAATCAACTAATATAACTACAAACAATTAAGAAATCAAGTAACCTTAAATATTAAAAAAGCAAAGCAAACATATATAGATAGTAAAATAAAATATAGTATATCTACTAAATAAAATTGGAATTTAATAAATAACCTCATAAATAAACATCAAATTTAACAATCTCCAAATTATATAATAGATGAATTCGAAAATATATTCAATAATGATAAACAAATAGCAAATGCATTTAACTCTTATTTTATAAATATAAGTCAATCCATAAATAATCAATTCACATCTCCCGTAAATAACATCAACCCAATTAACATTACACCAATATCTAAATCAATATATCTTCATCCCATATCAACACATGATATAAATTCTATTATACAAAATAATAAAACCAAGAATTCTCTAGACACTGATTATCTAAACATGAAATTGTAAACAATTTCAAATGGATTACATTGACTTTCCATTAAGCCATATTTTTAATCTATGTTTATCGTCAGGAACTTTTCCTCTAAAAATGAAACTATCCTCCATTAATCTAATTCATAAAAAAAATAATATCAATATTATATATAACTATAAACCAATAGCAATGTTAAGTCAACTATCGACAATACTAGAAAAAAATAATATATAATAGACTAATGAAATTCATACAAAATAATAACATAATAAATACTACCCAATATGGTTTCCTTAAAAAAGATAATACCACTCAAGCTACACTAGATATTTACAACAATATAATGGAAAATAAAAACGAAAATAAAGCAATAAATACATTATTTTTAGATTTAAGTAAAGCATTTGATACTATTGATCATTCTATTATAATTAGCAAATTAGATACATATGGAATTAGAGGGATTCCTCTTAAACTGATAAAAAATTATTTATATAATATAACTCAACTAGTTAAAGTTAACATTACCGAATCTGATATTATAACTAATGATATTTGTATACCCCAAGGCTCCATAATAGGCCCTTTACTATTAATAATTTATGTCAATGATCTACCATTATATTTAGAAGATAATAATGTAAAATTTACAGTATATGCAGATGATACTGCTATAACTTTTACAGCTGAAATAATATATAACTAACAAATTTAATTAAAAAAACCTTAATTAAAATAGAAAAATGGTATAAATATAATAAGTTAAAACTCAATATTAGTAAAACAGAAATGATAAATTTCAACTTAAATAAACATCCAAACAATATTATTTCGTTAAATGATATATTAATCAATAACGTATATAATTATAAATATATTGGTATAATTCTTGATAGCAAACTTGATTTTAAAAATCATATTATTAAATTATTATATTATATCATTGATAATTATATATAATAGTATTTTCCTACCATACTTAAACTATGGAAATATACTTTGGGGAAATAGATTTTCAAATAATACTATAAATACAACAATTATTCAAAAAAAAACCTTAAGAATAATAAATAAAAGTTCGAGATCATATAATAGAATTATTCACATCAAATAAAATACTTAGATTAGATAAGCTAACATATTATAATACACTAATATATATGCATAAACAATATTACAATCAATTACAAACAAATTTAACTAAAATACACTCAACAAATAATAATAAATATACTCTACGAACAAATAAAATATATACTATACCAATTTCAAAATCAACAAGAACAATAAATAGTTTACTGATAAAAGGTCCAAAACTTTGGAACTTACTTCCAACAAATATACAAAATATAAAAAATGAAAATGTGTTCAAGAAAAGAGTAAAAAATATGTTACTCAATGATGAATTATATTATAGATAAATTAAAAAATTAATGAATTTAATATTAATTTATTAAAACATAAAATTAACATAATAAAAAAACTAAAAAAAAATAAAATAAAAATAAAAAATCTATATCAAATATATATGTATGTATAAATTATTTTTGTTATTATTATTTTGATTTTGATTTTTGTTAATGTCAAATTTTGTCTGTCTACTTATCAAATTTATTTTATTTATTTATTATTATCTTTTATGTAAATACGAAATATATAGTTAAATATTATTATTAAACAATCAATTTTCCTGTCCCCTGTATGAATAAATCGCTGGCAACAACGCTAAAAGACCAAGGTATTATTTTGAAGCCATTTGCATAACGAAGATAGAAACGAAAAAGAATACTAAATGAAAAAAAAGAACGATATTAATTACTCCAATAAACTATATCTATCTATCTATCTATCTATTTGCATTGTACTATAGGACATTAGTACCACCATGCATTCTAAGTATATCCACTATATCCTCCCTACAATGAAAGATTATTTACCATGTAATTCCTACCAGGTTAACTATTACTTCGTATGCCTTCAACTTCCGTAATTATCTCTAAATCATGTACTCATGTTAAGGTTCCCTATTATGCTATGGTCATATGTCTCACCCCACTTCTAATTATCATACTCAACTTGAATGTTATCTATATTTCTTACCACAACTACTACTAATATACCCTCGCCTAAATCCACACCTCATCCTGATACCTCCTGTTTAACTCACTATATCTCGATATTGCTTAATCCGGCGGCTTATCCACCTATCACTAAACAAACACTAATAGATAATAGTACTTGCGAAATCACTTACTAAAACAAATATACAAAATATTACTCTCCGTTATGACATTATCAACATTCAATAATATAAAATGCACGAAAATACCACACACAACTCTTAACAATATAGAAAAATACTTAAATTATATAAAAATCATTAATTACGTTCCATTAATCTCATACTTTGGTAATTGAACATCTTAGAAACAAAGAATAAAATTTTAATTTTATTTTATCCCTATTAATTTACCTTAATTTCCACATTATTCTATCTTAATTATATATTTAAATGTCGCACAGCCTAATCAAGAAACTAACTTATACATATTTTATTTCAGTATTTTATAAATTATATACAATACTTTATATATAATACTTTAGCATATATTATAGAAATTATTATACATATTTTATTTCAATATTTTATAAATTATATCTATAATAATTTATGATATATTATAGAAATTATTATACATATTTTATTTCACTATTTTACATATCATAAATTATATACAATAATTTATTTACATATAATATGATGGTATATTCGATAATATAAATATATAAATTATTATACATATTATTATACGTTCTCCTATATATTAATTACCTTTTATATAAATGTATATATATATAAATATGTAATTCATAACATAGATGTACAATACAATTCTAATTTCTAAAATAAAAATAAAAATGGAAATTATAAAATTTGTTATCATGATTACAACTAAATAAGTCATTTGTTTTAACTTATACTAACATAGTTATTTACATATTATATTTTAGTATATTATAAACTAACCTTACGCTTAGATTTAGTAATTTTCATCAGTTTAGCACGTTTACTGGGTCGAGTCATAATAAAATTAAATAAATACGTGTTGACAGCTCGGAGAATCTAATAAAAAGAACAACGCAAATAGCTCAATTAGACGCTATGGATTCTAATTGGCTAATATTTAATACGTAGTATTACCACCTATGAGTATATAAATACATTTATTTTCTTGTTATTACAGTTAAAATTTTGTAAATCGCAATTAGATTAGTAAAAATATACGTAAAATACTAAAGCATATTATATTGAATATATTGAATATTATTACGAATATATTTTTGAAAATGATATTTTTAAATCCCACCATTTTGAATAGGTGTATGATTAAACTTCATATTTTATGCACTTATGTTTAATTTTATATGCTATATCATACATCATTTTAAAGATAAATAATTACACTTTCCTATTTCAATGTAAAAAAATTTCTCTAAAAAATAAAAACGAAGGTTACGCCGGCCCTTAAATGGTATAATTCCTATACTATCAATTATAATTCGTAAAGTCAAACCAATCTGTTGATTTAAAAACTTATTCTTCCGCAGCTGTTAACTCTTATACTAATTTATAACAAGATCACAATATACAACTCTCCAATTTTACTAATGATATTAATAATAGCATATTTTTAATAAACGTCATATGTATGCCTCAATAACTATATTGTTTAATATTTCTCCATATTCTACTTAATTCCCTCCTTACATATTGATAACATTGTAATCTCTCCTTACCATACTGCATCCAACTTAAGTTTACTATTTGAATATATATATTGAAGGATATATCCTTAATTATTCATATTACTGCTATCATCCTATTTTCTGTAAATTATCATATTTTAGAATTAGAAAAATACAAAATCAATTACGGTATATCTTACAAAAACGCTAGTTAATTCCCTTACCCTCTAACTTATAGATTACTGTTCCTCATTCATCATCAATCTTCCCTTCTCATCTATATTTATCTACATTCCTATCTACATTTCCTTTATATTCTCCTCTATATTCTCTACATTAAATCTAGTTATTCGTTTATAAATCTGTAAAACATATACCCTACGTATTTTATACCATTCATTTACTTCCTCATACCAACACTCACTGGTTCTTATTTAAAAAACTATCATCTTATCGCATAGTATATATTGTTATTACCTCTATATATCTTCGAATGTTCCTTCCTATATATTTACTTCTCTAGTAAAACGATATTACGATCCACCTCTTAGAAACAATATATTTTATCTTCTATCTACCCCTATTCCCCGTCCTTCAAAAAGTAAATATTCGGTTGATTAGTTGTATTAGTCATAAGCTATGGTATTCACTCTATTCACTCCTATTAAATACATAACATTTCAATTCTCACATTTCATTCAATCTTCATACCATACAGACGTGTTTACCAGCTTAGTAATTTTCATAAATATTTGTACAAATATTTATTTTTATTATATTTATTCTATGTACTTTTATTTTATTTATTAAATATATATATTTGTTTATATATGCTTTAATTTATTTACAAAATTATATCTTATATTCACTATTAGATATTAGTTAAATAATTTACCAACTAATATATATGGTATGTGTAATTTTTAGAATTAATCATATATACTATTTAACCTATTTTTAATTTAAATTCAAATATTGATTTATAATTAAAATAAATTATATGTATACTTCATTCTATTTAGAATTGAATATATATTTTGTCTTTATTTATTTATTTTTATAAATATTCTATGTAATATATATTTAATTTTATTTAATTGCATTATTGCTTAATTTATTTATTTGTTTTATTTCTTATAATTATATATTATATTAAAGTATATATATATATATATATATATATATATATATATATATATATATATATATATATATATATAGTATTTATATGCGTTTTAATGTATATTGATATGCATTGATTTTAGAATTTGTATTTATATATATATATATATATATATATATATTTAAGTTGTATGCACATTAGCTTCTGATAGTATATTATATATACTATATATATATATATATATATATATATATATCTTTCTATTATGTCTCCATACTATTCGTGCGGGGACATTTGTGATACAGATTTCTTATCGTGTGTTTCCTGTTGCAATACTCTTCATTATGGTTTTATTCACGTTGCTGGTATTTTAACATCTTCGTGGAATACTAGTAAACCTACACCAACATATGCTATATATATATATATGTGAGTGTGATAATTTCTCTTTTACTTGTAAATCATGCAATGTTAATAAAAATATATATATCACTTACTTCTTTATCTAAACAAATAGAAGACATTAATGATTTTTTAATTAATAATTCTTTATCTAAAAAACTTGAAGACTTAAATAATAAAGGTGATACTAGAAATTAATCATTTGCTGATATTGTTAAACAAAAAAAATACATTTTCTCAATTAAATGTGTCAAATAATTCTAGTTCACTTAATTCTTATAGTATTAATGTATTAAAAAACACTGTTATAACTGAGTCTAAGATTGATACTAATGTCATGGCTGTGATTGAAAATCTACCGAATTTGATTAATTATACTCTATATTTAAAATATCTTTTTAGTTATCTGGAAATAAATGAATTTACTATTAGTTATGTTTCCTTAAATAAATATAAATATAAATATATGCAAAGAATAACTTTCTTTCATCTAAATCCATGATGAAATCAACTAATTTTCGTTTATATTCTTCAGAAATTACATCAGTGATGAGGAATTTAAAAAAGGAAGGAATTTTTTTCTTGCCATTAAATCTAAACTTATTACTGGATTTAAATCAATTTTAAATCATAAATAAAATACGTATCACTTATATAGAACTTATATTACTGATGGTAAAGATGTAATAAATTGGGAAAACTCTCGATCAGTATATGATGATGAGATGAAGAAATGGTATGACTCTTTTTTAGCTTATAGCAATAGTAAAAAAGCGAGTTCTTCTATTTCTCTAAATTGACTAAACTCGTTATGTACTATTGCCTCAATAAACGCTAGATCAATTAAGAAAAATGTTGATATTATATTAGCCTATATCTCTGAATACAATCCGGCAATCGTTGGTTTTACTGAAACATGGTTCAAATTCTTCAAATGATATTTATACCATTACTATGTTCTATAATTTCTCAACTAATGTACATACTTATTCTTTTATTCGTAGTGACAGAGTTTATGGAGAGGTGGTGGTGTAGGTATTATGATTCATAACGATTTTCTTATATTATCATCAAATTATCTTTTCTTTTCATATAGTGATGGACTATCTATTACTTATAAAATCTTATAAAATCTTCCAATGATATTATTTTTAAAATTATTGTTATATATTGTCCACCAAATAATGATTTTACATCTTTTTTTAATGAATTTTCTAATCATGTTATTAATTCGAATATATATAATACTATATTTGTCAGTGATTTTAATTTTCATGATGGTTCTTTAATATCCCCTCATCTTTAATTCAAATCTGTAATTAATTCTGTATCTCTTAAACAATATGTCCTATGTAAAACCCATTACTAGGGAAATACGTCAGAATTGTTTTTAACAAATTCAGATTCAGATATTATATATGGTATACCAATTAAATAAAAATTATTTACTGATCATTTCACTATTACCTTCCGATTGAAATTATTTAATACAAAAAGAAAACGCGTTTTTATTAATTATAGAAACATTAAAACATTGAATATTAATGATTTTTCTAATGACATTATCAATTCACTTTAAAATTGTAATCTAAATCTTGAATACTTCAATAGATCTATTCTAAATTTATTAGATATCTATTCACCTATTAGGAGATTTTTAGTTACAATACATGATAATTGTCCATGGTTTAATAGTGAATTGCATAAAATAAAAAGATATTTACGAAAACTTGAAAACTTATATAAAATTAAATCTTCTAATGAAACATATATTACATTTGTTAATCATAGGTATTTTTATAGATCATCTATTCTAATTGCTAAAAAAAAATATTAATATAATACTTTTAGTTCCTTTGAAAATAATACTAGAAAGATTTATTCTTTTATTAACTCCTTAACTAAAACAGAGTCGGTTATATGTCATACTCTACCTAATTTAATATTATGTTCTAACTATTCTATTTTGTTTCAGAATAAGGTTTCAAATATTATTTCTAAAATTAAGCTTATAACAAATAATGTGTATTTTATTCCTTTATGTTATGATATTTTACTTGTGATGTATATTTTGACTCTTTTTCTTCTACGTCTTTCTCTGAAATGTTAGATCTTATGTTGGCTTCTAAATCGTCTTATCCTATCGACCCATTGCTTCTACCTATTTTATATAAACTTGCTTTTATAATAACTCCATTTATTTTTAAAATTAATAATATTTCTCTCCATTCTGGTATTTCACCTTCATCTTTAATGATTTTAATCTTTTATTTAAAAGCAAATTCATTATTTGACAGTAGACAAAGTATATATAGGAAATTTTTGGAAATTTCATAGTCCTGAATCACTTCTTCTTTCTATTCTTGATGATTTTCTAATAAGCTTGATAGTAATTCTAATATACAGCTTATTTTATTATATCTATCTGCGATATTTGATACTATTGATCATTCTATTTTAATTAAACGTCTTGAAGATATTGGTATTGTATGTATTCCTCTAGCTTGAGTTAAATCGTACGTATCTTAAACAACATTGACGATACAAATTCATAACCATTATTCATCTACTTGTAAAATGTATTATGGAGTGCCTCAAGGTTCTGTATTAGGGCCATTACTATTTTTTCTGTATATCTTACATCTTAAAAATATTATATCTAATTTTCCATCTGTAAAATATAAAATGTTTGCTGATGATATTAAATTGTATATTGAGCTACCAATAATAGCCAATTCATCTGATAATGTAGCTATAATTGATTGTATTGGTAACAAATTGGTTTTTTACAAAATAGCTTAATGTTGAATATGAATAAAACTCAACTTCTAAATATATCTAGAACATGATCAGTTTTCCTTCCGTCATTATTGATTCTATCACAATTTTTCCTTGCAATAATGTTAAAAACCTTGGTTTTATTTTTGATGATAACCTACATTTCTCAAGATAGCTAATGTGTGTAAATCAACTAATTATCAAGAAAATTAAAAGCAAAATAAAAAACATCTAAATTAAAATAATAATAATTGATATAATTTTCATATTTATATCACAAATTTAATATACACTTACATTATGATAAATTAATATAAATACAATAGAATTTATATAATTTTCATAATATTTATATCACTTATAAATATCATAATATGTAAATAGTATTTACAAATACTTTATATTATACTATATTATAATTATAAAAAAAGTATTATATTTATTATAAGATATCTATTTATTATAAATGTCTAGAAGTTTTAATAAAAATACGTAATTAATTAATAGAAATCTAGTTAGTAAATAATAATTCGATTCAATCAATAAATAATAAATAATTTTATATTTATATTTATAAATTATAATCGATATGATGATTATAATCATTATAATAAACTATACAAATTTAATATACACTTACATTATGATAAATTAGTATAAATATAATATAATTGATAACATAATAAATATATATATTTAATTTCTAACGAGTTATTTTTGTGGTTGATTTGTAAATTTTCGATCATCTTTCGCATTTTTGAATAGCCAACCATACAGAAAATTCTCAAAGCCTAGTATATGTAATATTGATTATATATTATATATTTATAATGAACTATAAATATAAAATAGTAAGTTAAAATAGAAGAAATAGATTGTAAAAAATGGTCATAAGTTACTAACAGTACACCGTCATTAAAAAGACAGCTCAAAATAATGTTTTAAAAAAAAAATAAAAACGAAAATGATCAACTACCGTCGGTAGTCTAGTACTATACGGTAGTCTACCGTATCCCCTTAAATTCAATTAAAAATATATATAAATGTATTAATTAAATATAATCATCTATCCTAAATACCCAATATTAAATCATAATATACCTTACTTCGTAATGTATTGTTTATTAATATAATTAATATTTAAATGTATATTAAAAAATAATTATAAATAATATGATAGTATTATCTTAATTATTTATTTATGTTTAATAATATACATATATATTTAGTCTATTTTCTTCAAAATAAATGTACACATCATATATTTTAGTAATTTATACTTACTAAATAATATAAGACTATAAATAAGTCAAATAATATGTGTTGATGACACATAGTAATATAACTATTTTTTACCATATAGAGATTTATATAAAAATAAAAAACTTTTTATTCTAAAATGTTATTCTTATTGATTTTTATAATACTATATTTTGTTGTTAATAATTTTAGACCACTATATAAAAATGAAACTTATATAAACCTTAATACATATTTATTGTATTTATTCTAATGACATTTATGAAAATTACTTTTTATCACTCTTGACTTATATTAATGTATTATTGGTTTATATATTTTTTTTTTAATTATTTTCAGTTTATTATTATTATTATTTGTTTATTTTATATGTTCGTCTTATCTTCGTAGTATCATAATGTAAATTATGTAATTAATTTTCTCAATGATATCTTCTATTTTATAGTTTATTTAATTATTAAATGATTATTTAATCAATGACATGTTGACAGATATCACTATTGTATACTATTATATGTATATTAGTGTAAACAGGAAGTCAATCTTTTATTAATATTATATATAGTTTATATTCCATTATATTTATATATATTTACATTAATACATTATTTGATATATGTCTACAAGTTAAATTAATGGTAATTGTCTCGACAACCAGCAATGCGTCTTTATTACGAATGACTTATACTTAAATCTGAATATATATATATATATATATATATATATATGTGGTCGCGTTGACCAGTAAGTAATGAACCAGGTTAATTATTCACCAAATTGAACCTTTATTAGTTATACAATTATGATCTATTATAAAATATATAGTATAAAACGAATATATAAAATATATATTACAATTATAAATACGTTATGTAGCGGACCGTGTATAGACATACATGGGATATAATAGGGGATATATAATACATACAAAACTATGATTTCAGACTATTGTAAATACCGCGTGTGTTACATGGATGTTGACCTGTGGATGTATACGTATTTGTATACGTAAGTGTTACGTGTGGGTGTATACGTTTGGTATACAATTAAGTGGTACAATTAGGTGTTATTATAGGTATGATTAAATGAGTGCATGTCGCTAATTGGTTGATCCACACATCAAGCGAGTTTCTGAATGGTTATACAATGGGAACGTGCAAAGCCTAGATCTGAGAATGAGCGAACATTGCATGCTATATAGGTATCTAACTAAGTGCATGTGAGATTCTACTACCTTTTATATATATATATATATATATATATATATATATATATATATATAGATATATAATATACGGAATGAGAAGACAAAACGGGCATATAAATACGGAATACGCTGACACGAAGATTAGGCCGACAATTTTGTGTCAACCACCTACTTTAATTTATGAATTACTATATGTTAGAGAAATAATTGGTATCTAATTAAATAATATTTTAATAATCGTTATATTATAATGAATATATTTAATTATCATTTGGTTTTATAGAGAATAGACTATAAATAATTACATTTTTAGATTTCTGCGTGTATATACTTGGTTACACAAAAAAACGGAATCTGTTGACACACTGTTTTTACCGAAATACAGCAACTTAATGCGTATATGTCAAATGGCAATTTATGAATTAATATATTAAATGTACTTTAGAATAAATATATTGAATAAAAATATAAAAGATGTTATTAATTAAAAATATACATTTTGAATTAAATATTATTATTATTTTGTAAAAATATACATCAATTTCTATTTATAATCAAAGATTTGTATGACTCATAAAAACTTAGGAAATAGTAGTAATTATTTAAATTTCAATATTATTATTTCAGATTATTTCAAAATTTGAATAATAATAAATAATTTGTATATTATTAAATATAGTAGGTATTATATTTTAATAAATTATCTATGTATATATATAGTAAATAAATATATAAATGTATGTTATATATTATTGAATATAGAATCGTAAGTAAGATACTATAGTAACATTTTCGAAATATTTGTTTTTCAATAAGTTATTTATTTTTCATTATATTACATTATTAATTCATTTTAACCTTCCTATATAATATCTAATATTAGTAATATTACTATAATTTTTAATATTTCCAAACTAGTATAAAATGTAAATACTATACATTTATAGTCTACGAATAACCCAACTATAATGTATTTGTACGATATAAATAAAACCATAGGAATACGATTTTTTATATTGATGCTATTATAATAAATTTGATATCATTAGACATATTATTAAATTCTATAATAGAAGTATTTTAGTTTATTTTTATTTAAAAAAAAGTTATGCACAAAAAAAATAGTAAAAATAATACATGGTGTAGATAGGAATTATGCATGTTTTAATTAATTTATAATACTTATACAATCATGATTCATTCAATAATTTATATTTTTTAATAGTATATATTCGATATTATTAACACATAGATTAATAATCATATTTGTATCCGCTTTTTGTATTGTATTCAATAAATATATATTATTATTATATAATTATTATAATATATACACACTTATATAATTATGTAAGCCTATTTATTTAGTATTAACAAAGATTTTGCGAAGCAAAGATATAACACTCCCTATACATGCAACATAATTTAGTAATATCCCCTGCTGCTGCTAGCAGTAGTATCGAAATCACTGAAATAGATTTAGGTTAGGCTCTATTTGCATACAACAATTTTTTCATTGCTCTATTAAATTACATGCAATATAAATTAGCTTTTATTTACTAAATATATACTTATAGCATTTAAAACATACATATCATATTTGTTTATTATATATTAGTAATGAACACTTAGTTTTCATCATATAAATATTAATTTAAAGCATATTATTTAACATTTTAAAAGTGTTTAGTTAAATACGAATTTACATTATAGATAACACATAGTTCCTAAAAGTAACCCGCTATAGGTGGTACTGGGGTATTTTGTATACAAATTCGAAAAACACGATTTCGCGTAAGTGTTATATCTTTCCTTCGGAAAATCTTTGGTATTAATTCAATATAAATATAATGGGATATGTATATAGATATACAAAATGTTTAATCTGGTATATATATATACCTCAATCCAAAGTGGCGAGTATTAGAATCATTTAGAATTATATTTTAAAGTGATGCCACACATGAAAATATACGCACGAAACAACCTCACTTGCGAATATCAAACGTTTCTATAAAAACATAATTATTTTCAAAATGCATGCGAATATTCGTAGGTATTTACGTTTTACTTCTATTTATATACCTCACTTTAACTCTCCCTAATAAATTCAATATAATGTTAACATTTTAATTAATACATGTAAAAATGTATATAATTATACGAGGGATTTCCATATAGTTTAGGTGTGGAATAGACTTTATAGATATAATAGCCATACCCGAGCTAGCTTTGCTATGTTTTTTATTGTTTATCTATCTATTTTTTATTAATTATAGCGATTCCTGATTCTGCATTTCTGCCGTACACGACCCGTAACATTATGTATTATATATTAACTCATTGATAACAAAATTATTGTCTAATTAATTGATAACGAATTATATTGTTGATTTTATTTTATATTGTATAAAATACTTTTACTATAATTTTAAATAAGCATTTTTTATATTTTCGATAATGATAAGTTATTAGTATTTAAATCGTAATTGAACCAAAATCATATTTTGATACCCGAAACCTTCCATGTAGTCAATTACCCGAAACTACCCGACATCATTTACAACACTAATATGTATATTATATTTAAATATTTATAAAAATATATATATATATTAGTCATTAATATTTTCTTGTATAAAAGAATAATAAATTAATTATGGATTCTTACATGTCAATTTTATTTCAAATTAAAATACTAAATATATCAATTGTATCAATTATGTTATATTCATTTAAACAATAATCAATTAATTATTCTTGAAAACTTATATAAATCTTTATATTTGATCAACATTAATAATTTAATTTATATCAAAAACAGATTTTATGTATTTGTATCAAATAATCATAAATATATTTAATTGTATTTCATTTATTTATATTTGTTAGTGTAATTATATTAGAATAATACATTACATAAATATTATTATTTGATTCAAACATTAACATAATTATCAAAATCAAATTTAGTATATTTGTATATGAATCATTAATCAGAAATGTATTTATATTAAAGTATATTTGTATATACAAGTTGTTAAGTTATTAGAAAAAGAATCAATGCGTTAAATACATTATTTATTAACTTTGTACATTTATCACGGCTCTTATAGATAGGCGTCTAGCATTGCTTAATCATTTGAGACGGTGATGTATGGGCATATCACTAGCACTCGGCGTGTATTAGTATAATGCGAGATAATAATAATAATACACAAAGTAATAGTGATAATAACATAACATCACCTCTTCTAAGAAGAAGATATATTACAGGACAAATCGGTAGGGAGTGTGCCTGTTCCTGGAGCTTCGGCGTATAGTTTCCTAAGCTGCTTTTGTTCTATAATAGCTGTGTGTGAGAGGATGGTATTATTATCAGATGGTGGTGTTGGGTAATTAGATAAATGTAGTGTTTGAGTGGGGGTATTCTCTATGGTGGTGTAATTTTCTTGGGGTTAGTTGTAGGTGTTGATCGTATTTTATGTCTTGTACGTCATAGGATGTTTCCCGTATGGGTACACATGACATATGATTCTGGTTCGTTTCTTGACAATGGTAGCTGGGGATCATGTGAATTTTAAGGAGTCTCGAATTTGACAGATTTGAACGTTATGTACGATGTATGCAGTTTTCTTGCAAGTAATGTCATCTAGTTAATTTATGTCTGTTTGATGTTTTTGTAGTTTCGTGCGTTCTGATGTTTGGATTGATGTAAGAGTAGGTGTAGAGGGCTGGGGTCATCATATTTTGAGGGTTATTTCTCTAAGATAGTAGTGCTTTAGTTATCTTATTGATGTCTGTATTTTTTATAATGTTCTTTATGGTCTGAACGTGTCTTTCTATGAATTCATTTGATGCTAGGTAGTGAGGACTGGATGAAATGTGGGTGATGTCCTATTAGTGGAGGACATATATGGTATGCTTCTGATGTTTGGTGGTAGTTTCCAATTGCTTATTGGATGTGTCTGGAATCTTTCGCATTGGTTGGAATACCATATTACATATACTATCATGATGTCGCCTTACTTCTTTGGTGCATATGTTATGCTGGATACCTATGCTGTAGGCTTATTTACCGATATGATGATTCCTTTGGACATCATACGCTATAGTTCTATATATATACTTTAAAGTTGATTTCGACACATTTATTCGCATGTAACAAGGGTCGTACTTATTTGTCGAGGCTTATTTGAAGTGTTACGGGGAATATTCTGGTATCATTTTTGGCGGGTGGTTTTGATATAGGTGGGATTATGTCTGTGCATAATATTTTTATGAGGCTTAGCCTTCTGCAGATGTGTCTATTAGTCATATTATAGGGGGTTGTGGGGATTCGACTATAGTGAAGTTTATATCGTATAATATGCCATTATAATTATAACATATTATTGTTATGCCGTAGGTCGCAATAGGTTTATTTTCATATGCTAAGAGTATGTATGGATAGGGGTTAGTTAAGTAGGCTTTCTAATGTTATTGTATACCTTAAAGGATAGTACATTACTTTAAGACCCTTTGTCAACTTTAAATAATATATATGTTCTATTTTTAAAGGGTATGAATAGTTTAACATAATTTAATAAAAACCTTGTATCTTATGTCCTGGTCTGCTACATGTAAGTTTGATGTAATTTAGTGGACTCCTGTTTCTTATAGTAATGTCTGCTCCTACAGAAGGATTTGAAGTTATTCATCTTGTTACAAGCATTGCATCTGAGTCCGAGAGCTGCTTCCTGTAATTTATTTCAACATAGTTTTTTTTGTAGTTTTAAACTATATAATTGAAACAAAATATTAATTAGTAAATAATTTAAAGTGTTATATATTACTAACGTTAATCAGTACATGATACCGTGTTGAAACTCATCAAATAAACTGGATTGCAGGTATCCAATTCTATATAATTTAAATATATTAATAAATATATATATACTTAATAGTTACTGATATTTTGAGTAACATATATGTATATATGAGTAATTTATATTTATAAAAAATAGTTAGTAGATAATTAAGTATGATAATAAATATTATATACGATTAAATAGTGATATAAAATGAACCAAATAAAACATGCATATTGGAGTATATAAATTACCGGCAATGATCTAAAAATTATTTAGCTGTAGTAAGTTTGGTGGTGGTAGGTGCGATATGTATTTTTGAGACGGCCATTTTGTTGAATTCATATATGTAGAGATAAGGAAGCATTTTCTCTTTTTTTTAAATGTTTCTAAAATACTATTTATTGATTTAAACTATTTTTTTTATTATATAAAAAAGAAAGAAAATCATATCTATTACATAAAAGTAACAAATATATATTTTACAAATAATAATTCTATTTTTGAATATGGGTTTTGTTATATTATTCATATATATGTTAATTATATATAGAAAAATAATTAGGTAGATAGCTTTGTACTTTTATCTAAACATTCATTTATATATGTAAACATAGCATATATTATTTCTAGTAAAATGCATTTGAAAAGTCAACAATAAATAAATTGTAAAGTAATTACATTATGCATTCAGCTAATATAAAATCAATATTATAAAATAATAGTTAATAGTTTATAAGTTAAAGTTAATAATTAATAAGTTTTTTTATCTATATATAAATGTAATTTTTATAGAATTTATATATTAGATATAAAATATTATATAACAATATATTTTAAATATCATGCTATAAAATATGCTTTTTATGTTATTTAAAAACTTATTTAATTGGTAATTTGTTCATAGTTACTAAATAACATATATGTTATATATGCTATATCATCAATTAATAGTACATATTAGTGATCTAAATTTTCAAATCTTTCAATTCAAGTTTCAAATCGAGTCACATCATTTTCAAACATTTATATAAATTATTATTTCAAATCTTAAATCTAATTTTCGAGTCAATTCGAGTCACACCTATTTAATTTTCAAAAATTTGTATGGATTAAATTCACTATTTATCATAGTATTGTAGCCACATTATTATACGTAATATGTAATTTATATACTTATAAATTATATAAGTCATTATTTATATGTATATATATATACAATAAATGCTCCTTTTTTTTCGAGTTTATTCCAAATTATAGTACTAATCGAACTTATTAAATATATTCCTATTATATATAATAGGAATATATTTAATAAGTTCGATTAGTACTATAATTTGGAATAAACTCGAAAAAAAGGAGCATTTATACGATCAGAGTGATAGATTATTAATATAGATGTAGGGAACTAAATTAGTGAACAAACGTATATTAATAGATAATAGATAAGGACAGGTAGCTAATTGCATATCCTAAATTATTATTATATAATACTCATGAATCGATTTTATATGATACATTGGATGGCATTTAGTGTATGATACACTCTCAATATATAACTCTATGTAGAGAAATATGTACACTTATTAACTATTTTAGTGTTTGTATATTATATATGTGTGTATATATGCATGTATGTAGGTAGGTGTTTATTTAGTTAGATAGGTATGCAGGTAGGTATATGTGTAGATGGATAGATAGTCAGGCAAATATGTAGGCAAGTATACAGGTGGGGAGGTAGGCAGTCAGGTATGTAGGACCTACATATATATATACATTGGGAAAGTAGATAGGTATGTATGTAGGTAGATAGGTGGGTAGTATAGTTAGGTAGGTTGTAGGGCAGGGAGGTATGTATGTAGGTAGATATATGGATGGGTGGGTAGATAGGAGGTAGGTAGGTGGGTGATAGGGTAGTTATATAGGCAAGTAGGTTGGTAGGTAGTCATGAAGGTAGAGAGATATGGGTGGGTAGTTAGGTGGGTGGGTGGAAAGGTAGATAGATAGTTAGGTGGGTGGTAGGGTAGTGTATGCATATAGGTAAGTAGGTACTCAGGAAGATATTTAGGTATATGAGTGGGTGGGTAGGTAAGTAGGTTGGTGGTAGGGTATGCATATAGGCAAGTAGGTGGATGGGTAGGTAGTCAGGTAGATATATGTATGGGTGGGTAGTTAGGTGGGTGGATGGATAGGTAGATATGTGAGTAGGTAGATAGATAGGTAGGCGGGTTGTTGGGTAGGGTATGTATATGGGCATGTAGGTGGCTGGGTAGGTAGTCATGCATATACTTAGGTTGGTAAGTAGGTAGGTATATAGGTGGGTAAGTAGGTATTCATGTAGATATGTAGCTATAGTAGGTATGTAGGAAATCTGCAATGGAATTTGTTTATGTTTACTGTGCTCTCACATTATACTTTGTTTGTAGAAGTAAAGGGGATCAACTGTATATTAGATGATGGGAAGTTTTTACTATCAATAAATTCAATAATTTATGTGACAAACATTGTTTTATGATTTGAAAGTCTTCGAATACAGGAATTGGTAAAGATTTGATGTCTTCAAACATTTTTTTGGTGATTTGAATGTCTTCGAATACATGACATGGTAGAGATTTGATGTCTCCAAACATTTTTTAATGATTTGAAAGTCTTCGAAGACAAGCAAAGATTTGAATTTTTAGATCACTAGTACATATTACAATTTGTTCTGATATTAACTAATTTATCCATTGAGATCCTCTTAATTAATAAATATATATATATATTTATATACACAAAATTAATTTACCTTACTATGGCAAGCTTTTTCGGCACTTTATGAATCGCATTCTCAGATCATTTATATCTCTCATCACATTTAGTAGAGCACCAGACATGCATACTATATCGTCCATCGACTGCTGTATATAGTTCTTTATAGGCACCCACGATACGTCATTTATGAGATGACATTCAGAGAGGAACATATCTCGCCAGGTTCACTTTATTGCCCCAACAGTGTCCTGAATATAGAAATTAGAAAAATATAGATAAGTATAAATATAGATAACTATATTTATTAATATATATATAAGTTAAATTTGTTTTATAAATAAAATTACTTATTGGCGGAATAAGTCTTAATAGATTACTAAATAAGTCGTCAGAGATTACTTTAATAAATTAATATGAGTAATTAAGAATTAAGTAATATCACTACTCATTAGTAACCTCGTACCACTTGTAAAGTTAAGTGTTTTCATAATTCTACAATTATTATTCTAATATTTATATTTAATCATTAATTATTGATGGAAAATATAATATATACAAATATGTATATAAATAATAAATCTAGATTAGAAATTAAAATAATTTAAGATAACTATAATGTTAAATTCATAAATAATACTTTTAGAATAAACTAAATTTAATAAGACGTACTAGATTACATAGTCCGAAATGACCTCGTACAAGATTAATTTTAGATAAGTTTTTTTATAGATAAGTTAAATTGGTCTATAAATAAAATTACTTATTGACGAAATAAGTCAATAGATTACTCAAAAAGTCGTCAGAGATTACTTTAATAAATTTATATGAGTAATTAATAATTAAATTATTATGGCACGAGGTAATTAGAATGTACGTAATTTAAAAGTACGACTTATTACTAAGTTATTAAATAAGTTATTAGTACTCTCTTACGACTTGTAAAATTAAGTGTTTTCATAATTATAGAATTATTCTAATATTTATATTTAATTATTAATTACTGATGGAAAATATAATATATATATATATATATATATATATATGTGTATATAAATGATGACTATAGAGTCGAAATTAAAATAATCTAAGATAACTATAATATTAAATTCATAAATAATACTTTTAGAATAAATTTAATAAGACGTACTAGATTATATAGTCCGAAATGATCTCGTACAAGATTACTTTCTACCGTAATTAATACTAAACATGTTATTAAAATATAAGTTATAAATCATACTATAATTATGATGTATAAATATTAATTATTAAACACTATATGATTATACAGATAATAATATACTAAACATAATAATATAATTTTAACACTAAATGAATACGATTTTATTAATTTTATAGTTAATAAATTATCATATTTAAAATTATACTATAATAAATTATTATAAAATAATTATCAACAATTATGTATACATTACTAAACAAGTAATATTATAGTAAATATATTATGTGTATTAATAATACTATTATATTATGAATTTTTATTATATATAATGATTATCATTATGATAAGTAAATAAATATTAAGAATGTAAATTGAGCATTACTGTAATGATTACATCATTTATTTAATTAATATAAATTAATTTAATAAATGATTTATCTAGTTGACAATATTATAAATTTAACAATAATTTATGTTATACAATTATCAATAATCATTTTTATAATTATATTTCATATAATATTATACACAACATTTAAAATATGTCTAGTGAGCATGTTTTAGATTTAGAGTTTAAAATCGCGTTATTGTATTTGTATGGTGTTTATTAGTTATGTGTATTTGCACATAATATAATATATTATTAATATATTGATTAATTCAAATCTAATTTAATACTGTTACTCGAGTAATCAAAATAAAAAGTTTCCATATTTTATTCACAATACTATTATTATAACTTTAATATTCACAATTATTTATTATAAATTAAATTATTGTATTAATAATTATTACGAAAAATAAATTTAATAATATAAAGCAGATTTAAAAACACATGTTATATTCAATTATTGAATATTTCAAATTGTATTTTTTAAATAATTTAAAATATATAGATAATATTAAAAATGTTGTATATAATTAACTGTTAATTCAATTTACAATTTAATTTATAAATATATTATTTAATAATATTATATTAATAAAAAACTAACATATAATTGTCTGTATAACTTGTTTAGATGAATATATTCAAATGAATTAAAATTATAGTTTATTTACATCAATGATTAAAATAACGCATGCGCATTGAATATTCTCATTATAATATGAAACTAGAGTATATGATTCATCATAAATAATGGATACCTAGTAGCGGAATATATGCAATCTTAATTGTAACCCCATTCGTGTTTATTATGCATGAATAAAATTGAATACCATTCCGGTATACTTTGCGTGGGTTTTTTTAGGTTGACAATTATTTTGTATATTTGTCATTAATGATTATTTTATAAAACCAAATATGGAACATTATATTATATATATTAATTAAGTATAATATAAAATTTCAAATTGATACCTATTGTTAAAAAAAGGTATGCCCATTAGGTATATTTTTGATTGTCAGCCGTTCCCGTAAAGAATGACTATATATATATATATATATATATATGTGTGAGTGTATATGTTTTAGATTATATTAAACTATTTCATTATCAATATTAGCGAATGTAAAGATTCGATTATACACAAATAAATAAAAACTGTGTTCATATTTAATATAATATGTTATAGTATTTATTTTTACATATGTATTACAATTTATTATTATTGCGTAGCTAATAATATTTAACTTTAAACTTAATATTTATTATAGATAAGATTCATAAAAAGATGTATTTCTAAAGATAAAATGTATTACATCGGAGATCTAACTTATTTTGATAAACATGCTACTGTTCCATACATTACAAGTTATACATTTTTCAATAACTTTTTATATAATGTATTATATAAAAAAAATCAAATAATATATTATATATACATATTTATTAATATATAATATATGAATCATTATTATAATAATGCTATTATAATATATATATATATATATATATATGAATATATCATCTAGAAAAGGTGTCATATACAACAACGCTAGGATGATAGTTTAATCCCTGACTGGAAAATAATACTTGTCTTAAAATATTATTTAGAAATGATATTATATATTAATATTTATAATTGTATATAAAAATGATCGGCTCTCATTAAAATATGGATGTTTTAATATGGGAAAAGCTTCGAATATATACACATTCATGTATAAATAAAAATGTTATCAAATGTGTTGTTTTTCTTAATAATAATTTTTGCAATAAATGGCTTTTCAAAAAAGTACTTACTTTTACAATCTATGGTAAATATTAATTAATAAATAGATAATATTTGACTACGTATATATTGTGATTATATATTATATTGTAAACAATATATATTAATGTAAATTACTTTGTTATTTTTACGAAACTTTAATCAAATTTGACCGTAACGCGATTAGTAAAATAAAATTAAAATTAAATCTTTAATCTATAAGATAGTTGTATTATTCTTAGAATGAAAATCTCTACAATATACAAAATATCCCTACATATATTTATTACAAACATTACCGATATGAAAATTAAAATTTTTGAGATATAAGATCGGTTATTTTTCCTTATTTTTTGAAAATGGGTGTCATTCGGTGTTAACCTCCAACTATATAAAAATAATATCAGAATTTAGGCATGCTCATGGTAAACAAAGAAGCTCAATACTTATATAGTCGTTTATCCATTTCACTTTCCTAAAGAATATTTATGAGGAGAAAAGTATAGTAAAAGTAAAAGTAAAATAAATATTATAAATTTCAATTGTAAAATTTAAATTTAGTAAAAGTTATATACAAAAGAACAACATTATCAATACAAACTAAATTATTGAATTTCTATTAGAATAATACATTAACAAAAAATCAGAGATATTAAATTATTAAATTTATATCCAATATAGCAAACTATAATTGTAAATAATAAGGATAGATGGTGTATCAACTTCGGGGATATGAGTGTGTCAGGTCTAATTCCTTAAAGATATTCTTTATTTTTTCCAAGAATAAGAACACTGGCAATACTTTCCTCTCACTACAAGTATACCCCTTTCGCCGATATGTACAATACCCTCAATAACACAAAAACATCAGTCAATCTGTCATTAAAAAAACACATTTGATAAAATAGAGTTAATTTAATTAAATGTGTTATTTTAATGGATTACTTTTTATAATGGTATTATTTTATTATAAATACTTAAAATCGATAGAATAAGTTATTAAAACTCCTCATAATGTCATTCATCAAATACAATTTAAGGTAAGATATATAAAATAAAAATAAAATAAAATACGTATAATAAAATAAATTAATAATTCGATAAAACGTAAATAAATATATAGTTTAACTCACTGGTTCACTTCACGGTAAATAAATATATAGTTTAACATAAAATATAAATACAATTAATACAAAATAATAATCCAATACGAAATAACAATTATTTTTATAATTAATACTCTAAATTAAATTGAATTAGTACAAACATTTATTTTTAATTATTTTATAATAAATCAAAAGTTCAAATTTTCATAATTTTAAGTATGTGTTTTTATTAATTGTATATTAAGTCATGAATTAAAAAAGTAAAATATGTAAAATATGTGAGTAAAATATATGTTTGGTAATTTATATTATGTTAAAAAAAACTTAACTAAAAAGTAATTCATTTTTTATTTTAATATTTTTTATAATAATTCAAGTGTAATTTTATATTATGTCAAAAGAACATGAACATGTTTTTGGAACTTTATATTATGTCAACAAATAAATAAATTAATATATAAAAATAAATGTAAATAACAAAAATAAAACTAAAACAATATAAAAAGTAGCGTTTGTCAATTAATATCATTAGTCAATTAGTATAAATTAAATTAAAAATAATAAAAAAAATAATAAATACCATTAATTATCTATTTTATCAAGATAAGTATTAATAAAAGTTAATTATCGTCATAAAAATGTATCAAAACATTTTTATAATTAGTACTAAATGCATGTATATTATTTTTAATTCTTCAAGATTTTATTAAATTGTTCCACAACTGTGGCCCTGAACTAGATAAACAAAGAAGTTGTCGTTGAGTTATAATTATAATTCTATGAAAGAGAAGAATATCATAAGCCTTAACCTTGAATAAATTCTGTAAGTTTAATGGCAGAGAATGATTTCTTGCTCTAAACATAAATTTGGCAGTATTTAATTTAACACTATCAGTAAAATTTAAAGAATCATGTAGTGTATACAATTTTCTGTACATTTTATCACCATTATATATAGTTTTTAGTGATCTTTTTAATAAAATATTAATTTTATTGAGTTTTGTAATACAAATATTACACCAAATATGGGAGTAGTAATTTAAATGTGAATAAAAAAATGCATTATATAGTAAGACTAATGATTTTTTATTTAATTTGAATTTAACTTTTTTTTAAATGCCAATAGCTCATGATAATTTTAACATAAATAATATATTTGGCTGTTCCAGTCTAATTTATTATCAATAATGATTCCATGAAATTTGTTAACTATTTTAATATCTGTATCATCAATTTTTAATTTAATTTTAACATTTTCATTTGTATTTCTGATATTAAATAATAAAATGTTAGTTTTAAGAATAATTTATTAATATTGAACCCGCTATATAATTTATCAATGTCATGTTTTATTTGATTTTCAAGATGTATAATAGATTTATCATTAAAAATTAAAGTTGTATCGTTAGCAAATAAAATTGGTTTAAAAACAGGAGATATATTTGTTAAATCATTTATATACAATAACAACAAAATTGACCGAATACAGATACTTGTGGAACACCACATTGAATCTGATTTAGACTAAATACTAAACTAATACCATTATGAATAACATATTGCATTATACTAGATAACTAACTTTTAAAAAGGTCAAATGAAGTTCCTTTAATACCATAAATATAAAGCTTTTATAATAATATATCATGATCTAATGTATCTAAAGCTTTACGTTGATAATATACATTGATAATATAGTATATTTATTTAAATATTCTAGATGCTCAGATACAGATCCAATAACATCAGCTAAAGCTTCAGATATTGATGTATGCTTTCTGAACCTATATTGACAATTACTAAGTACTATATTACTATATTGAATTTATTTAAAAATTCTAGTAATCTATTTTTAATCAATTTTTCAAATTTTTTAGAAAATTGGGGAAATAATGATATAGTATATAGTTCTCAGGTTTTAATCTATCATATTTTTATATACAGGTATAATTTTTAATATTACAGGAAAAATTCCTTCATAAAAAGAATTGAATTCTATATTGAATAAATGTAATAATATTGGAATGATTTCATTACTGATTTGTTTAATTAACCATTTAAATACATATTTATATCATTGAATCAGTACTATAATTAAGTTTTTAGTTAAATATTTCCTTCTGAATCTCATATATAGATGTCGGTAATAGAAATAATGTACTTTTATTATTAGTTTTCATTGTAGTATATATATATATATCAATATTATATGTATTATATTTTATTTTATTAGATAAATTAATCCCTATATTATAAAAGTAATTATTAAATTCCTCCGATGTAGGAGAACTTACTCCTCTATTATTTTATTTTTTATTAGTATTTTTATTTATTAATTTATTAATTATAGACCATGTATTTTTACTACTGTTATGATTATTATCTATTTCAATGAATAATATATATATATTCTGATTTACGTAATACAGAGGTAAGAATATTTGTATATTTCTTATAATAATTAAATTTCTCCGTTGTTTTATGTTTTATTATTTTGTTATACATTTTATTTTGTTTATTTATACATTTAATGGGACTAGTATATAACCATGGTTTATTCAGTTTATTAACCACAGTTTATTTTTAATACTTCGACAATAGGAAAACATAATGTTTATGTTATTATAATTTGATTATTACTATTATTATTATTATTATTATTATTATTATTATTATTATTATTATTATTATTATTATTATTATTATTATTATTATTATTATTATTATTATTATTATTATTATTATTATTATTATTATTATTATTATTATTATTATTATTATTATTATTATTATTATTATTATTATTATTATTATTATTATTATTATTATTATTATTATTATTATTATTATTATTATTATTATTATTATTATTATTATTATTATTATTATTATTATTATTATTATTATTATTATTATTATTATTATTATTATTATTATTATTATTATTATTATTATTATTATTATTATTATTATTATTATCATTATTATTATTATTATCATTATTATTATTATTATTATTATTACTATTATTATTATTATTATTATTATTATTATTATTATTATTATTATTATTATTATTATTATTATTATTATTATTATTATTATTATTATTATTATTATTATTATTATTATTATTATTATTATTATTATTATTATTATTATTATTATTATTATTATTATTATTATTATTATTATTATTATTATTATTATTATTATTATTATTATTATTATTATTATTATTATTATTATTATTATTATTATTATTATTATTATTATTATTATTATTATTATTATTATTATTATTATTATTATTATTATTATTATTATTATTATTATTATTATTATTATTATTATTATTATTATTATTATTATTATTATTATTATTATTTATTGATTATTTTTTATTTAAGTAAATATACTAGTCGAGCAAGCTCGACCTGGTAAGGTAATTAACTAAATATATATTCGAAATATATAATCGAAAGTATAATGTTTATATATATTCGAAATATATAATCGAAAGTATAAAGTTTATATATTTGCTAACATATGTTATAGAAATAAACAAAGAATAATATGAAATTAAAAAATAAATATATTAACACTTTTTACAGTTACTGTATAAATAAATGAATTATATAGTACAAATAAAAGACAAATTATCCAAAATATAAATGATGATAATTATAATTATATTAGGTTTATTTGCACTAAAATAGGGTCATTGTGACACCTTCGCTCCTGCGGGAAAAAAATAATAAAATAATAGTAATACGATAATAATTTAATAATAATATACATTTAATATACCATGGACAACAATAATATAGAGGACTATTATATACTACAATCTACATTGATATGGTGAGGTATTATATACTATAAACTGCATTGATATAGTGTTGTATTATATAATAATAAGATCATAATAATCCAATAACAATTTAATAATGATATATATTGAACATAACACGGACAAAAATAATAAGTTGGATGATTTAATGATTATGGGTAGAGAGAAAAGAAGAAGTAATATTTATAAATCTTTGGTGGGATCTAATAGAACAAATGGTAGGAGGGAATTCCATAGGGTTGGACCGGAATTTTAAAATCTCTAAAATTTAGGGAAGTTTTACTTGAGTTCTGGGAGATAAGTAAAGGTGCATTTTGGTAACAAAGAGACGGTAAAATAGTACGTTTTTTAATAAGCCAGAGATACAGCTAGGAGTGAAAGAATATATTGATTTATGGATTATAGATAGTATACGTAATTTACACCTGAGGGAGAAGTGTAGCCACATAAGAGATGAGTAATGAGATGTTGTAGTAGAGTGATCCAGTCGTGGTATACAGTAAGTAGTACATAATGAACGGATACTCCTATTAAGTGGAACAGTAGCTTTAGCAGGAAGTACATTCAGTAGGGAAGAACAGTAGTCAATTCGGGAAAGTACAAGAGATTTATTTGAGTTTTAGTAAGATTTCTGGAAAGTGATGTCCATATTTTTTTAATTCTGAAGAGATGAAAGTTGGAGGATTTTGTATTAGATGATATGTGATTCTTAAATGATAATTTGTCATCAAATACTAATCTTAGGTTTTTGGAGGAATGAGAAGGAGAAATAATCATGTTATTTAGAGTAAAGTTTGGAAAGGAAGTTTCAGAAGTAGATATGTTAAGTACAGTAGTCATAGAGGAGTTAATTAGTAGTATATCGGAGAGGAGACATAATCTTATGGAGTTAGCACACTCGATTAATTCAGAGTTAATGGTATTATGAGAATGTATATGAAAAAATAAACAGTTGAATATCATCAGCACAAATATGGTAGTGGATATATGGAAATTTCTTAATCAGATCATCAATACCCAGTAAACCAAACTGTTAATATAATATGCTGAACATATGTAATTGTTAACATGTAGAACATATTAATGTTGTTACATTTGTTGGTGTGGTTGAACATGTTGCATTTTGATTATGTTGAGCATATTTAAAATGTATTGAGTTGAGCAGATGTCCTATATATTAAATTAAATCATTTAATTAAATTACAATTTTATTAATTATAATTTTCTTGCATCTCCTTCTTTTTTCGTTTACAATTTGTAAGTTGAGAGTCGATACATTTGTCTATATCTTTTATTACTGCATGTTCATGAACTCTTAATGTAGCCTCTATGATATATATAATTATTAATATAAATATTAATTAATATATAATTAATATATAAAATAGGGTATGCATTTAAACTTTAATAAATATGAATATGAATATTTAACTTATATTTATCGTATAATACATGAATTTATAGTAAATTAATGTCAATATAATATAAACTAACCAGTTATACATTTATATAATTTTGTTTGGGCAAAATAAATGTATCCTTGTTGACAGCACTGAGAATAATAGCACCATACTTGTTTAGATACAATATATTTAAACATAGAACACATTGTTTCCCCAATTTTGCATTCACCTAATCTTGATAAAACTTCAACCCAAATATAGAGATGTTAAAACACAATATTAAAGAATACACATATGTAACAAAGTGAAGTTCGTATATAACTTTATTTCCACAAAGACCTATATAATAACATACATAATAATAATAATAATAATAATAATAATATAGTAAAATATATAATAACGATAATGATAATATGTACCAACCTGGTGATACGCAGAATCAAAATTGTATCAATCTCAGCGAGCGGCGTTCCTTTTATATGAAACGAATGACACGACATATACATACACGATAACAAATATAAATGATAAAATGAATATAAATTAATACAAATAATAAAACATTTAATTACAAAATTTAAATGTACACATATTAAGCAATCAATGAGTTGAAGCCAAAAATAATGTATGCATGCAAATATATTATTATTACGTAATGACCGACTTGAATTTAATTCAATTCGACATACATGTATATTTTATTAATCGATATATCTTCAGACGTCCCTTTATAACACACACACACATATATATATGTGTATATATATATATATATATATATATATATATATATATATATATATATATGTGTATAGCACATATATGTGGTATACATAAAACAACTTCAGATATTTTATTGGATTTGTAAAATGATTTTATATTTTAACAATTCTAATATTGTATTTATAAGTAGGTATAAGTGGTACGTATTAATCATAGATTTATAGTTTAACTAATATACAAATATATATAGATAAGTATTATAAGTAGGCAATTATTAATAAGTATAAATAAATATAACTCAATTAATTAATTAAAAAATCGTAATTTATATGCATCATTGAATTAACTGAAACATTTATTTCTAATGAAATATATTATATTAATATAATAATAAATATGTATGTTTATTATATATAATTATTTATTTTAATATTTAGAATTTATAATATAATATTATAAATTAATTAATTATAATTAATATCTATATATAGATAATATAATAATTAATATAAATATTATACTCTATATTTAAAATGTTTACAACATTAGTTTCCTTATATTTACACTATTTTCCTAATAGTTAATCATATACATTCAATTACATGGTTATGTAATATTTACATATATGTAATTATATATAATTTAATTATTTTATAAAAATGTTAACTTGAACATGTTCATCATATTACAATTATATAGAGTTCAGCAGATTTATAAAGTGAACATGTTCAACATATTACATTTGTATAGAGTTCAACAGATGTGTAAATTGAATACGTTCAACATATTACATTTGTTAGAGTTCAACAGATGTGTACATTTTATAAGATTAACAGATTTCGATAAAAAAAATATAATTTGTTTTATATTATAATAATTAAATATACAAGGATAGAATAATGTGATTACATATATATATATTAATATTTATAAATTTATATACCATTTTGAATATATAATAATTCAAAACTAAGAATTGTTGAACTGATAAATATTACACATGTTCAGCATATTATATTAACAGTTTGGTTTACTGGGTAGAGCGGATATAAATAGAAAAAAGGGATGGAACTAGTATAAATATAATATAGCGTAAAAATAATCATGTGTAATATATTATATAATGTGAATTTTATTATTTATATATATATAAAATACATTTATAATCATTTATATTATATATATTATAATTATATATAATATTAATATAATATATTTTTGTTTATTATTATGAAATATTATAAATACAATTATATTTAATAATATATCATTTATTGTTTGTTAATACTGAATTTCGTATATTTGTAAGTTATAATATTTACTCCCATAATATTATTGCCTAAGATATGTGAACAAATATTAAATTGTATTCAACATCTACCGTAACATAATTTTATGTTAATATTAGTATTATCATTATAATACATAATGTAATATTATATAATTACGATATAATTTATCTTAATATATAAATTTAAAAATAATATATTTATATAATTATAATAAAAATAGCAAGAAAATGGTATTTCGTCTGTTTACCTGTATATAATGTATTATGTAATGACTTTTATAAAGTTTCTTCAAAAACTATTAAATGTTATTATACAATTTATATATTTATGTAATATATATATATTATTTTATATAATTTTTTAAAATATTATATATAAATATATTTTATTAAGTAAGATAACATTAATTGTCAATAATATATTATAAAAATGTTTATTATAAGAAATTCATAATATAATATATAATATTTATTTCAGACGGAATTATAAAAAAGACAAAACAAAAGTTATAAAATAATAAATATAATTATATTATATTGCTTACTTACTTAATTTCGATGATGATCTTGATCGTATACTCTAGCACCAGTATTAGACATCTCCCGTCAGATATCTCTATCGAGAATGCTATTTATTATCTCTTTCTTCTCTAGAAGACCAGTGTCCTTTTTTCACATCAACATTGTTCAATCTTCGGCGACCTCTGTTAGCATTGCCTTGTGTGTTTTCACATAAAATGAGTGGGTGTGTTGATAGTTCCGGATGCCGTATACAGTGACCAGCCATTCTCATCCTTCTGGATTTTATTTTGGATGAAACAAGAGGTAGTTTACCATACACATTTTTATTTGTGGAGTGTTCTTGCAAAGATATATTTAGGGCTTTACAAAGCATTCACGTGTATGTGCCATCCAGTGATGTCTGCTGTTGAATAGTCAGTTTCCATGACTCATATACATAGGTTAGTATACTTTCTACGGTTGCTACAAAGAGTCTTCTTTTAAGTGGTAAGTTTATCTTAGACTTCCATATAACGTGCATGCTCTGTAGTGCGTTCCATGCTAGAGACTTTCTCATTTTAATGTCCTTTTCTGACGAATTGATCCAAGAACCAAGGTATTTGAAGTCTTTTTCGACTTGTAATGTTTGACCATCAGCTGATTTTAAGACTATTGATTCAGGTGTGTTAAAGGTACTTTGGTCTTTCTAGTATTCAGATATAGTCCTAATTTTTTGCATTTAGACTCTACCCTTAAAATTAACTCCCTGGCTTGACTTACAGTGTTAGATAATAAGGCTATATCATCAATAAAATCAAAATCTGTTAAAACAGTTGGATGCAATCTTCGAATTCTGCGAGGGACAATAGTAAATCCCAATTCCTCTTCATGTCCATTGATTGCTTTTCTTAGTGCATAATCTAGTACACTAATAAATAGATAAGGTGATAAAGTATCCCATTGTAGAACTACTTCTACAATGTCAAACTCTTCAGATACACCATCTGGTGAGTATACTTTGGCTATAGTATTAGCATATCTCCCATGTATTGCATCGACAAGCTTATCAGGTATTCCATATGATCTAAGTACTTTAGCCTTCTTGCCTCTATGTATAGAGTCAAATGCCTTCTTGAAGTCAATAAATGTAAAGATAGCTGGTAAATTCTTATCCTTATTTCCTTCCAGAATCCTTCTTATTGCTAGTATCTTACCGACTGCTGTTATCTTCTGTCTGAATCCATTTTGATTGTATCTAAGTAGAGGATATACTACCGGACGTATTCGATTTAGTATCATACGATTGTAAGATTTGGCCATTATAGAGGTGAGGCTAATCCCACGGTAGTTTTCAGCTTTGGTTAGATCTTCCGATTTAGGTACATGTACTATGTTAGAAATGTTCCATAGGTCAGGCTGTTCACTGTTTATATATGACTTGTTTATGATATCAAGCACAATTTTATCAATTGGAACATATTTGAGTACTTCTGGTATTATACCATCTTTCCCAGCGCTTTTTCCACATGTTATCGATAGTTTATTGATAGTTTCGCTCTCACATATTCATCAAGTGTAAATATGTCATCTTTTATATATAAATTTTCAAAAACTGGAGGTATTTCTTCATTTACATCTGTCACTTCAGGTAAGTTCCCGAGAAGTTTTCTGAAGTGTTAATACCATAGAATAACTCTGTCCTCTGCATTATTACCATTTAACTGTGATGAATGGGTGACTTTCCTGCCAGATATTTCATTTATCAAGTTCTAACTTTCTAGATATATCATACCCAAATCAGCTTTCTCAATTACAATAACTTTCTTTTCCAACTCTTCGTCTTTAATTACTTTATTCATTTGGAAGATCTATATTTTCTTTTGTTTGTATAGAGTTCGATTACTTTGACATTTTTTCTTAACAAATTCTTTATGTGCGGAAGTTATGGCTTCCCGAGCATTAATAATTCGTAGATCTTGAGAATTCAATTTCATTTTTAGCTTCGGAACTTGCATCATGAATCCTACTGCTCTCACATTAATTGCTTCCACAAACCGTTCATACCTTTCTGATATTGTTTCTTCATCTAGTACCTGGATGTTAAACTTATGCAGTACTTCAATTGCATACATCTCTTGTATTTATCTTGATCCCTTAGATCGCTCCAAACATATTTGGGTTTACGCTTCGCAATCTACTTTGATGCTCTGAGACTTAGTGTCACATTCACTACTACTATTCTGTGGTCTGATCCCAAAGATATGAAAGTGTTATATGCTTCGCAGTTTCTTATGCTTTTCCTCCATTTATTTCTCACCAATATATAGTCAAGTTGGTATTTCGTCATGTGTGGTGACACCCATGTCCATAACTTTCCTCTTTTTTTTCTAAATTGTGAGTTATCTGCTAGTAGCTGGTATTCTTCCATCATTTCTATGAACCGACTTCCATTATTATTTGTTGATGTATTGTAAGTGTAAATGCATTAAGTGTATTCTGGTCCCATGCTTGCATCCATATCACTTAATATGATCAAGAAGTTGTGTGATGGTACTTGTTAAATAGTTGTTCGAAGTTGCTTATAGAAAGTATTCTTGACTATTCATCTTTATATTATTATTATTATTATTATTATTAAATAGTTTATTGACTACTAAACATAATATGTTTATGGGCGTCATATAATATAATAATAATGGAGGAAATAACAATTTGAACATACAAAATAAGAACAATAACAAGAAAAAAATATATATATATATATATATATATATATATAAAAGAAAAAGAACAATATTAAATAATGCAGTTATAAAAAATAAAATAATGATATACTTTACGTTTAAACAAAGGTTCAGAATCGGTTGATCTGATGTCAGCTGGCAATGCATTCCAACATTTAGGAGATGCGACAGCAAATGCCGATTCTGCATATACTGTCGTAGTGATAGGTTGGTGGAGCAGCATAGTCGAACCAACACGACGAGATCGATAATCCGTTCGTATAGTATTAATATTCGCGAGATATTTAGGGCTGGCTCGATAGATGGCTCGATTCCTTATGCAAAGGAGACGGGACTTGCAAACTAACCGGAACTTTAACCATCCAAGCGAATGCATCAGAGATGAGACGGAAACCATTGTTCGACGTTTAAGTTTATAGAGGATTCTTACTGCACGAAGCTGAATAGTTTCAAGTATGTGCAATAAATGAATGGGTAGGGTAGTAAATAGGGAACAACAGTACAGAAGTCTACTAAACACAAGAGCATGAATGAGGCACTTAGTGCATATGTAACGATAGTAGTTAATATCGGATTACTTTGAAAGTTAGCTATCATAATTCTATTAGTAACTCGTTTCATGCTTATTAGACTTTTAATTGACTCTTTTCTAATGATGATACCCACGTCACCATTGGCTGCTTGTACTTGATTTATCCATGCTGATATTGTGTATAGATCGTATCCAGGGTCAACATCGTATCAGTTAATTTCTTGTTCCCTATCTGCTGAGTGTACTTTTCTATGTTCTTGTATACCGCATATAGATATATTATACTTTCGCATATTCGATGTCATCTCTTCTGTTTTTTGTTATACCTTATCAACTTCTCTGATAGCTAGAGTTTGTACATTGAAAGTTGCTATTTTTATATTTTTTCTACACTGTAATAATTTCCCTTAGCATCTCAGCACGTCTCAATCTCACCCCTCCCCGTAGGGTTTAAAGGTGCGACGTCATGAAATCCTTGTGGATGTTGCGTTAGCTGGTCTCCTGCGGACTCCCGCCGCTGGAAGTATAGGATTTGTTATTGTTGTTATGTTCATACTTTTGCTATTCATTGCTAGTGGATACAGGTGCACCCTAACGAGGGTCGCAACTCCTTTCGTCAGGTTTATGTTGAGTTTTCCTTCTCATTCATCAAAGATCATCTATGATCTTTTCACGTAACACTGATCGGGTGGCTAACAGGTAATACACCCTGGATTTTGTCCAGCACAACTTATTGGTTATTCGCAGCTAACCATTATATCTAATGGTCATTCCCCTATCCTCAACCTGGGGAGCCGGTGGATGGGAGTTGTCATCACCAGACACCACAGTTATATATTATATAACATTTTTATTATATTATTTTATTATATTATTATATACATATTTACTATAAATTGAATAACTATTATGTTTATTTATAATAAATATATATATATTTAAATTAATATCTAGCAACAACAACTACATTCAAGTAAAATAATAGTATATACAACTATATACTAATATTATATACAAGTTTTAGTATGATAACATTTAATAAAACCAATTGAATTATATATATATATAAATATAATCCAAAACTAACTTAAATCGCGATATATTGATTATCTATTAACAATATCAACTGCAAACTATAATAATAAAATATTATATATTATAAAAACACGAGTATTACAACTAATTGTATACACAATCATTATTGTAATCTACACATTAGAAAATCGAATACTATATTGATTTTTATTTTATTATAAATATATACATATTAATTAATATTTAAACACAATATACTAATATAATTCTATATATTTTAATATGTTATTTATATAATAATAACATGGTAATATTGTAATCAATAACACTATCTCATAGAATAATATGTTATACTTGTTATAATGAACGGATAAATGATTCTAATATATCTTCATGCGAATTAGGTATTATCAATACTTAATTTAATTTAAGTATATATATGTATATTATATGTATTGATTGGCAATAATTTATGTCATCGTTATTAAATATAATATATACATAATATTTAATTAGTATATATCCAGGATATAATTGTTGTATTAATACATAGACTATGGTTCCATAAACATAACATGCGGAGATTAATTATAATTATACAACAATTTTAATAAATATGAATATAAGTTAAGTTAAAGAGAGAGAGTTGTAATATATAATGTAATGAATTTATTTTAAGAATATTCCTATTATTCCTATACAAAAATAGTATTATCTGTTTCATAAATATATTAAGGAAATCATATTTAATATAATACAAAGGTACACGTAAGTTAGGGTCACTAGAAATAGTTGTTTAATATTATTACTATTAATGATAAATAGTATGTAATACTAGCATTGGGGAAATATATAGTTTCGTTTAAGATTAATTACTAGATTATAAGTTATTATATATTAGTGGTTAACATATAAATGTGAATATTATCAAAATAATACCTATATATAGTAAGGTATCTATGAGTTATATTATGTAACTGAGATAATATGTATTATTATTATTATTATTATTACATTTTATTTAAACACTTTTTAAACGGAAAAGAAACGTTAACACAAGTGTGTACACATTCATAAAAAAATATGTGATTAAATGGATTACATTAACGATGGAAAATAAATGAGGTTTAAATGTATCATTCATAAGGTGAGAAAAGGTGAGTTTTTAATTCTCTCTTGAATTCAGTTCTTGATGTGGTGCACTGCAGAATATCGTTAAGTTCGTTCCATGCCTTTACTCCATATTCGACGAATGAGCCAGTATTACTGTATGCTGGAACTTCTATAGCCTTTACTCGGAATATGTGACGAGAACGGATACTCCTATGTTACTGAATTACGGATATTAACAGGCATAAATAATCGGGTGTTCCATGATGGATATCCGCGTGCATGAGTGTGCATCATTTGTACACGATTCGTTTCTTTACCGGTAGCCAATATAATCGCACATTAATGATGTGATGCTAATGTGCTTTAGCGTGGTTAATGTGGTTATTATCAGCTCTGTGTGATATGTCGTAAATGATACGGACGGCATAACGCTGTATTGTTATACTCGGCTTGAATGTAGATATAGGTGAATGGCATATAAGTAAATACAATAATCAAAAACCGAAAGAAGTATACTTATCACTAACATTTTACAAGAAAAAAAGTTAAGACTTTTCTTAATTTTTTTTATACAATAAAGTTGATGGTTATGTTGCGTATTTTGTGTGAAATAAAATTTTTCATATCAAGCGAATGGTCGAAATTGACGCCGAGGTTAGTAATAAATGGTGATGATTTAATGGATGTGCCGGCAAATTTAAAGGTGAATGGTAGTGGCTTACTGGTGTTATTCTGACTGATATAAATTATTTGAGTTTTCGTAGGGTTAATTTGCAACGAGTTAATCGTGAACCAGGTAATTAATTATAGTATACAACTAGTTAGACGTGCATTTGCAGATATGTTGTCATGACTATTGACCTGGGTATAAATTTGAAAGTCATCGTCGAAAGTGTGGAACAATATCGTTGGGTGATTTAAGAATATTTTAAAAATTGGAGATAAGTAGATATTACATAATATCGTTCCGAGTACTGAGCCTTGGGGTACTCCGTGTGTTGGATACGTGGTTTTGAGCATTCTGATCCAATTTTTACTTCACTGAGTCTATTTTGTATGTATGATTTGAGTAAGGATAGCGCTTTTGTTCGGAAGCAGATGGCAAATAATCTATTGATCAGTGATGGTGATTTAATGTGTTGAATGCTGCAGACATATCTAGTAATACAAGATGCGTCCTATGATTATTAATTTGAATATCGCTGACTACTTTGCAAAGTGCGGTTTCAGTGGTTTTGCATGTTGTGTATGCACTTTGATGAGAATGTAGAATATTGTTAATCGTAAGATAGGACATTATTTGATGGCTGATGCAGCGTTCGAAAATGTTCGAAACAATTTTTAATTGCGATATTGGTCGATAGTTTTTGAGATCATTAGGATCGGACTTAATGTTTTTGATTAGCGGGGTTATAATAGCATTTTCCATGCTTTCGGGAAATTATGCTGTTAACAGTGATCTGTAGATGATAGATTGAAGGTGAGGAGCTATTAACCGTGATAATTGGTGTAAAATACTTATAGGCAGAGGATCATTTAATGAAGTAGATTTGCTAGATTTAATCAACTTTACGATGAGATCAGTTGTTAGTGGGATAAATGTTTCGAATAAGCAAGTATTGTCATATAATGAGTGTGGTGTCGTAAAATAATGTGGTAATGAGTTAATAATTATATTGATTTTGCTATTAAAAAATAAACTAAAATTCTGTGCACAATTCAAGTCAGTTTCATTATTTGGTAATTGAATTTTAAAATTTCTACCTAGTAGATCATTGGTGTGTTTAAATAACTTTTTCTGATATCTGCCGGTGTCTGTGATCAATTGAAGGTTGTAATTAGATCTTTTTTTCTGTAACAGGTGATTATGTTGACATTGTAATTGTTGGAATCATGTAAGGTTCTGTATGGTATTAGATGTGCGGTAATTTCGTTCAAAACTACTAAGATGTCTTCTATTGTTCGAACATTCTTCATCGTACCATTCCTGTTTTTATCTTTCAGTGATGGTTAATGATTTCAAAGGGGGAAATATATTTAATTGTTTGCTTAGACTGCAGTTTAATGTCTCAATTGAGTAAATGGCAGTTGAATTAGAGAGTGAGTTTGCAATGCTAACTTTAAATTTATCCATATCAATAGAAGATAGCTTTCTAAAGCTGATTGTAAAGATACTTGTGATGGTTTTGATGAATGTATTAACAACGTAATAGCATAATGATCTGAGAAAAGAATTGATTGCTCGAAGTCTGATGCCATAGTATTATTTGTTCTAGTAATTATTTGATCGAGGATATTTCCACATGTATGTGTGGAAAAATCAATATGTTGTTTCAAATTGTTATTCTCCAATATATCGAGGAAAGCAGTACTTGACGCCAGACTGATTTTGTTGACGTGGATGTTAAGGGCTCCGAAGATGATTGTATTTTGAGTTGTGTTTTGTGTTACATGTTCTATGAAGTCACTTATACAATTTTTTAAATCGAGTTAGGAGGTCGATAAATAATGAAAACTTTGATGGCTGGATGATATCTTATTGTGATTATACAGATAACCAAGTCCCTAGATGTTGTTACAATATGTTTCAGTTTAGATATAGTGATAGTTGAATGATATTTATTTTACCTTTACCTATCCCATAGTATTTAGATGCCGTAGTGGCGCAGTAGATTTCGTCACAATTTGTTTCCATCCCTCTCTATTTTCTGCAACTCTCATCGCTTTATTTATATCAAGAAATGTTTTGGACATGGAATTTGATCTTATCACATGACCAAACCATCTCAGATTCTTCGTGATGACCATTGCTAGTAGTTCCGAATGTGGACCGATTTCTTTGGTAACTCTATTGCGTACTTCAATGTTAGTAATTCTATCTCTGTATGATATTTTTCAATAATCACTTAAGCACCGCATTTCTAATGTTGTTATTTTTCTTTGCAGTACCTTCGTTATTGTCCATGTCTCAAACGCATATAAGAAAATTGAGTTAACTAGTATCTGTAGTAGTCGGATTTTCAGTTTTAGTTTTAGTTTTTTATCGTACAATATAACATTTAGTCTAGATAGAGCTGCAATCGTCTGTCCCGTTCTAGATAATATTTCAGCCTTTGACCCTTTATCATCGATGATTGCTCCTAAGTATTTAAAACTGTCAATTATTTTAGTGGCTCGTTATTTATTTTTATTTCTGTTGTGAAACTACCTTCAGAATTTGCCATTATTTGTGTTTTCGTAGAGTTTATTTCCATTCCATATGCAAGTGCTGATTATCTAAAGCATCGTTCATTATTTGTTCAAGCAAAATATTGAATAATGTGGGTGAAAGTAAACAGCCTTGCCTAACTCCAGTTGTTGATCTGAACTATTCTCCAATTTTACCGTCAAAGTTAACTGCACTTTCTGCTTTATTGTATAGATGTTATATAGATTATATTAGTTTTAAATTGATGTTAAATCTTTTCATTGCCGACCATAGCGTGTTATGCCATATTCTATCAAACGCTTTTTTGAAATATATGAAAACTTAATATAATGGTTTACTATGCTGAGAATATTTCTCTGAGATTAATCTTAAGTTAAATATCTGTTCGCTAGTACTTCTACCTGTTCGAAAACCAGCTTGTTCTTCAGAAATGAAGTCTTCCGTGTAATGTTTCAATCTGTTTAGGATTATCTTTAGCATTTTTTACTAGAATGTTATATAAGGCTTATTGTCCTATAATTTTCACATTTCTGTTTGCTTCCTTTCTTATGTAAACTTATTATAATTGATTTTGTCCAGTCTGATGGCCAGATTCTAGTTTCCCATATTTTGTTATATATATCTTGCAGTATTTGAATCACTATATATCCTCCAGCTTTAATTAATTCGGCTGGTATATTGTCAATACCAGCTGATTTTCCCATCTTTAATGCCTGGATATCAGTCTCAACGTCACTTTCCAATATAGGAAAATTATCCTGGTTTGATGGTTCATTTACTGTTAGTACTGATATATCTCCTTCTGCGTTATGTATATACATTTCAGAACAATATTCTGTCCAACGTTTCAGAACTTCTTTTTTATCTGTTATGCACTTTCCATCTTTATAATGTACATTAACTATTATTTTGTCCTTCTTTTAAGTTAACTCATTTACAATTTGGTAGGCTTTCTTAGTATTTTTTCTAATTAGACATTCTCCAATATCAGTATATTTGTTATTAATCCAGATTTCTTTTGGTATTCTCATCTCCTTTTTTATTGTGTTATTTATTTGTTTGTACTTACTTCCTGATTAAAATTTAGTCTTCTTCAGTTCTCTTCTCAAGTTACACATATCCATCAGTTCATTTGTTATCCATTTTTTTCTTCTTTTCTCTGAGTTTTCCTAGGATTTCAGTTGCTGTCTCTGTCATAGTTCTATTTAATTTCTGTAACATTTCTTCTGTATTTTCTATTTCTGTTAATTTTTTGGTCTCTGGATTTTTCAGCTTTTCTAGATCAAATTTATTTCGAGTAAACTTATTTTTCTTAGGGTTTTTCAGGTGTAGACTAAAAGTCATCATCAGCATGTCATGGTCACTACCTATATCAGCTCCAGGGAATGATCTAGTCTTATTTATAGTCACACTTATGGGAAAACGTTTACTCACAAAAATATAATCGATTTGATTATGATATATTCCTCCAGGGCTATGCCAAGTATTCGTGATATTTTGTGCGGGCCAAATGTATTAACAATTTTTAACTCGTTTGTTTATGCGAATTCCAGAAGTCGATATCCTCTTTCGTTTGTTACTGAATTGCAAAATATTCCAGAAGTTGATCCTCAATTTGTATGTGTATCCTTAGCAATTTTTGCATTGATTTCACCTTGAATCACCATTATATCCTTCTTTGAAATTTTTGAGATTGAGTTTTGCAATTCATTATAGAATATTTCAATTTATTGATCTGTATTATCTGTTGTCGGTGCATATACTTGAATAATTAATATGTTAAAAGTGGTTGCATGCAGTCTTATTATTGCTATTCTGTCATTTATCGTAGTGAAGCACATAACCATGGGTGTTACTTCACTGTTTATCAAAAATCCATCACCATTAATGTGTTTGTTATCATTTCCAATGTAGTAAAGTTTGTGACCTTCTCTGGTTTGTATTTCGTTCACTCCTTTTCTGCGTAGTTCACACAGTCCTACAACAGTCCACCTATATCTATCCTCGTAAGTTCTTCTAGTTTACCTTCTTCTCGTAAAGTACGTACGTTCCAAGTACCTATATACGTGTTTTTTCTTCTTATCTTTATTTTCTTTTGTTCATCACTTTTGACCATCTTAACGTTATTATCCTGATTTGCAATAAATAACATGGACCTTATTTTTCCGGGCGACGTCCGAGCCGGTATGATGTTTAAGTTTTGTTTTGAAATCATTTGCGTATTTTGGGCAGATAATATCAGCGGAGCACATCCCTCTCTGAAATCCCCTATAGCATTAGCCTACTAAAAGTAGTTTCCAGGGTGTGGCACGAGGAGCCTGCTGTTAGAGTTGAGTACTAGGTCTGGTTGATTTGACTGTAACTAGTACCCCAACAACCCCCAGTTGTTACAATATGTTTCAGTGTAGATATAGTGATAGTTGAATTATATAGAATACCTAAACCACCACCTCTACCGGTATAGGGAAATTAACAAAATCATAGAGTGGTGCCGATAGTAGTGATTATGTAGGCTTATTGATCTCTCGCATCCATGTTTCGGTGATGAAGGCAATGTCTATAGAGTTCAGAGTACAGAAATTCAATAATAAATCGGTTTTGTTACATATTGAGTGGGCATTTATGAGTACTGCCTGCATTAGTCGCGGGCAATTGTCTCTAATTTTCGTTCCTGTTCTTCGTATTGTGCGGATTTGTGAGTTTGTTCTGATTGGTTGGCTTGTACTTTTATCGTTTCCGAAGATTTTTCCGATTCGTTGGATTGTACCGGTTTGTCTGGTACTTTTATCGTTGTGATATAATGGTTTTTTGAGATATGATTATAATGTACAACATGTTTTAATGTTGAGTCTTCATTATCGTTATTTAGTTCGGTTGCCTCATCTCTTAGTTTTCTAAGTTTATTTTGATCTTCAAATGTTAGATCATAGGCGATTCTGATTTTCTTAAATTTCGAGGGCGCGGTTTTAAGTAATTTTAGTGAAGATGATATTTTTGCTTTATCAGTGTATGACGTATATCTGATCCTAATTAGATTATAATTATTTATTCCGGGGGATCCAATGCGTGTTATACTGCTAGGCTTGATGTCAGTCTTTAGATGAATTGAAATAAAGTTATTTGACAAATTCATCTCCGTTTATCAAGTTACTGATGCCGTGTATTATATGATTCAGTTGCCGGTAGTTTTTTTCTTTATTATCTTCTGCTACTTTAATTGTGTGCATGGATAGTGACGATTATACGATTTCTGAGAAGGATGGTGGTTTGCTATTTGCTACCGTAGACGTGCCGGCGAGATTAGATAGAGAGCTTTAAATTGATGATAGTTTTTCATTTATGGCTTCGAAACGCCTATCAATATTTTCGCGATTATCAGATCGACAACTCAAACATGTCCAAGTTATACCATCATTCGAGTTTGATGATGGGAACTTGCCTGACTTTAACGAGAGATCCGTGCATTTGTGGCATATGTTATTTTGACACAAATTACATTTTATTAAGAATGAATTAGTTGACGGAATGACAGTAGTATCACAGAGATTACACAAGTTGTCTATGATAGGTTAAATATCAGATAAATACTTTAAAAGACTTATACTAAAATACTGGTAATATAATAAATAAATAATAAATATAAAAGGTACCACGTGATAAAAATACAAATTCACATAGAATACAATAAAAATGTTAATACGAAATTAACGGAAATAATATATAGAATGTTAATGTAAATAAATAAATAACTAACAAATATAAAAGAACGACGTGATACAAATACAAATTGACGTAGAATACAATACACATATTAATACGAAATTAACGGAAATAAGATTTAGAACATTAATGTAAATAAACAAAACAACAAAAAAATGATAATTTTGAAATGAGAAAAAAACCTACTTAAATGACAAATATAATTCTAAAGGCTAGTAACTAAAAATCTTATCACATACATCACTATATATTTACAGCTGTATCTAAACTTAAGCTAGCCTTTAATCGCAGTAAAGCTGATATATAAACTATTAAAGCATGGTTTAGTTCATAAAATACATGTATAGAATAATGTTAAATACTCTCGAGTTTATACATATTACATGTAAATAATAATAAACGATAGTAGATAAGTATACTGAATAATAGCGAGTGAATTAAACATGTGATCATGATATAAGTAATTTTATAACTAGATTGTATAATATTATATACAACATTTTTGGTATTACTTATCATGTTGTTAATGTGTGTAGATTATCTGGTTACTGGTTATATATTTATTTACTGAATATTTAATTAATATACAGAAGGATATTCAGAAGCTATACGTAGCTTATATTAAGAATATCCTTATAACAAAAATATTAAATATTTAATATATAATAATAATTATGAAATAATAAAATGTAATAACAAAAATGGTGTAATACAAGATATTTATATCGAATATACATATTAATAATAATAATAATAATAATAATAATAATAATAATAATAATAATAATAATAATAATAATAATAATAATAATAATAATAATAATAATAATAATAATAATAATAATAAATGATAATAATAATAATAATAATAATAATAATAATATAAATAATAATAGTGCGCATATTAATAATACGTATGTACATATATTACAAAATATTATAAAAGATATGAATTTTTAATATAGATTAGAGATTACATGATATTAAATATTTAATTTTTGAACAAAATTGGTTAAGTGTGGTTTGACTATTGTATGATTTTATTTGTATCGGTAGATTATTCCAGCAAATGGGTCCATAATAAGTTATATTAAACTTTTTTGCATTGATATTAACTAAAGGTATTTTAAATTTGTTATTATCGCGCATATTATAAGTAGTGTCTTGTAATTTAAATAAATTTATAATTGTTGTTGAAATTTGATAATTTTTAATCCTAAACATAATTTTACAGGCATTATAGAATATTATTTCTTTAAAAGTTAAAATGTGTTGTCCTTTGTAAATATTATCCACATTAGTTCTATTTTTTTGACGATATAATATTCTTATAGCTTTATTTTGAGCTATACTTATTTGTTTTGATGTTACATCATAATTATTCCCCCATATATGTGTACAATAAATAAGATGGCAATGAAATACAGAATAATATATTAGTTTTAAAATATTGATGGGTAAAATATTATTTAGTTTTCTTATAATTGATAATCCATAATAAAGTTTAGATTTAACCATATTAGTATGTAGTTTCCAATTCATGTTCGAATCAATAATTACACCAAGGAGTTTTATTGAGTTTTTTTGAATAATGACAATATTATTTAATATAATAGATAATTTTGCTTTATTATTATTAAATATTAAATAGTTAGTTTTGCTTAAATTAATTGTCAATTTATTTAATGATAGCCATATATCAATATTTTTTAAAGTTTTATTCATGGAATTTTCCATAGAATCAATATTATTTTCACGGAATATAATAGAAGTGTCATCAGCGAATAAAACAAAATGGCCTTGTGTTTTAATATTGACTATGTCATTTATAAATATTAAAAATAATAGGGGACCGAGGACAGATCCTTGAGGGACCAAACTTAATATTCTTTATTTTTGATTTAGACTTATTGAATATTACAAATTGATTTCTATTATTAAGAAAAGATATTAATAATTATAAAGCAACTCCTCTGAAACCATACTTCTCTAACTTATTTATTAATAGATCATGACTGATGGAGTCGAATGCTTTCTTTAGATCTATAGATATAGCTGCACAGTATTTCATTTTATTTGAAGCTATGGTTCCGGTTAGGTCAGTCAATGCGTCGGAAGTTGAAACTCCTTTTTTAAAACCAAATTGTGATTTATTAATTATTTTATTTTTTTCCATAAAATCTATATATCTAGATTTTAAGACTTTTTCTAAAATTTTTGAGAAAGATGATAATAGAGAAATTGGCCTATAATTAGAAGGATCATCAATATTACCAGAATTATATTTAGTTACGACTTTAGCAGTTTTTAGACAATTAGGAAATATACCCTGTTGTATACATAGATTAATTAAATATGATAATATATTAATTATTGAAGAAATGATTTGAATAATTAGTTTAAATGAAAAGTTATGAGAATCAGTACTATTTGTTGGTTTACTTTTTCAACAATATTAGTTATTTTAATTGGATTAGTGGGAGTAATAAATAATGAATTTGTATAATTATTATGTATATAATTAGATGTATTATTGGTATTACAATTTTTTTCTGATTTAGAAGCTAACTTCTCACCTATGTTACAAAAATAATCATTAAATTGTTCACACCATTTTTGTTGTTATGTATAATAGTATTTATTTTATTCCATATCTGCTTAGGGTTGTTTCTGTTAGTAATAAAATATTGACTATAGTAATAGCGTTCAGCTTTATTTATGATTTTTGAAAGACAATTTTTATATTTTTTATAAATAGTTTCATTAGATACATAATGTTTTTTTTTTAAGTTTTGGTAAAGTTTATTTTTTTTAATTATACATTTTTTAAGGCCCTCTATTAGCCAAGGTTTATTTAAATAAGAATTTTTTGTATATATTTTTTTTTTAGAAAGGAATTTTTGTTTAGAGTTTTCTAAAGTAGAAATGAATAAGTCAAAAGCATGATGCGCATTATCTATTCTGTATAAAGATGACCAATTATAATTTAGAAGATAGAGCTTAAACTCGCTTATATTATTCTGTGTCATATAATATATGAATTCATTATTTTTTTTAATAGAATTGTTAAATTTATTTAATTTATAAATACAAAAAATGGGTAAATGGCAACTAATTTGTGTATATGTTATCAATTAAGGTGGACGTTATATTAGTAATGCGTGAGGGTTTGGTTATATTTGGATGTAGACCTAATGAAATAAGTATATCAATGAAATGAGAGACTTTAGGACAAGTTATTTTTAATATATCAATGTTAAAGTCTCCGCAAAGAAATATTGTATTATCAGTAGAGAGTGTATTAAATAAATTATATATTTAATCTGAAAAATTAATGATATCAAATTCGGGGCATTTATATATACCACTTATTATAATATCTTTAGAATTGGGAATTATTAATTTAATGGTAACTATATCAAATTTATTTGGTAATGTTGTACTGAGTGTATCAATAGTTATATATTTAAAAGATTTTTTAACGAATATTGAGGTACCTCCACCACGTTTATGATTTCTGGTTATATATATATTATTATAGTCTAATATAAAATATAGATCTTTATTATATTCATTTAACCATGTTTCACTTATAACTATTATATCAAATTTATGGTGTAAAGAATATAAATAATTAGTAATAGAATTAAAATTGTTTACCAGACTACGTGCGTTAAAGTGTATGATGGATATATTACTATTCGTGTGTATTTGGTTTGGTATATTATAGTTACATTGATTATTTATACTATTATAAAGTTGTTTTTTATGATGATAAAGAATACTATCGCTAGAATTGAAATCATTATCGAGATTATCTAAAGTTTGTTTATATAAATTATTTTGAAATATATCTTTTCGTGAATTATCGGCATTCATAATTATTGGAAAAATAAATAATATGAGATTAATATAGAAAAAAAATGTATAAGATAAAAAATAAATAAATAAAGATATATGTTTATAAAATACTCTGATGTAAGTTTTCAGATGTAATTCATTTTATGATATTTTATATCTATGATGTGACTATCTAACGTTTAAATGTTCTATAATTGTATGCATCTATAGATGCATATTATAGTCTATATAATCAGTATAATCTCATTAATCTACTAGTATAGTTTTCTTATTATATGATATATTTCGTAAAGGATAACAATTACTATATAGAAACAAATTTTATAGTAATATTATAAATTAAAAAAAAAAAAAAAAAAAAATTATATATAAATTTTTAAGAATTAAAAAAAAAATATATATGTACATAAGTTAATAGTAATAATAATATGAATTAAATAATAGTACGGGATAATAGTAATACGAATTATGAGTGTAGATCTTTATATCAGGGAGAGTGGTCCTCCGATACAGCAGATGATCATAGATGCCGAGCCGTGTAAACAGAATGTCGTCGAGTATTCGCGTATATTCTGGCTGATTCACTTTGTATGTTCTTGTAAGTTCTTGTAAGTTCTTGTATGTTGTATTCAGTATTCGTATTCCAGATAGTACCACGTTTCAGATTGACTAAATGTATAAAAGGTAGAGCAGCAGGATGTATCCGTTAATGGTTAATAGTGGCTAACCTTATATTGAAGGTAGGTAGGTGACACTACCTAAGGCACGGCTCCCAGAGGATATCTCCGGGGTATGAAGATTATAGATCGTATGATATATTTTAATTATAATTACCGAGTATAAAAGTTAATTATAATTAATGAGTGTAAAATATAATTCTATAATCTTTGTGATTATTATTTATTTGTTTATTATTTATTTATTTATTTTTTTTTTTTTTTTTTATTAAAACAAATCCTAAATATAATTGTATCTAAATAATAAATGAATATACATTAAAATGCGTTATACGCTACGATATATTTCAAACATGTAGGATAATAATATTTAATTAATATTAATATTATATATACTATAAAAAATATATAAATAAAGGTAATCTAGGTTAAAGGTTATAGTAAAATACAGAATAATTATAGATTTAAAAGTAGGAAGAGATAGTAAAAAATGTTGAGTTCTAGAAAATGGTGTATATATTTTAGAAAAATAGATTGTATATATAGAAAGAATATAAATAATATAAGGCCAATAATGAAGACCGATGATCTAGAAAGATCAAGAAGGTAGATTAATTAGTATCACCGGCAAGTAAAAATAAAATAAAATTATAATTTGATCAGATATCAGGGAACTTTGATTTTGAGACGAATTTAAATGATGAGTATAATCAAATATAAGTCCATTATAAGATAATGACACATAATTATCATTGTTAATTTTAATAATATGTAGACTAATAATGAATATAATAAATAATGATATGTTAGGTTTTTATTGGAGGTAAAATATACTATATTATAATATAAGATTGGATGATCAATATTAAATATAGAATGAAGGTTATGAATAGTAGGTGTAGAATAGTACGAGGTTAGATTAGATTTAACAATATCAGAGACAAATTAGATGTTGAATTATTTAGAGTATCAGGTAAAGATGAAATATCATATGAAATTTAAGTAAGAATGCTATAATTATCAGTGTTAATATTAAATAATGAGAATTATCATTTCATTTTATAATCGTCTTATAATTGAACGAGTTTTTCAATAATACAATAATATCAATTTCTGATATATTGTTAACTGTACTATAACAATTAAGAAAAATCAAAGTCCCTACAATTATTACAATGAAGCAAATATATAACCTGAATGATAATATATTTAAAGTAATTTTATATGAATTTAATCAGGAATAATGTAGATTATTATGACATTTAAATTAATTGATAGAATCCGATATATCATAAATAAACTATGAACAGGATATGTAAATTATATGTATGTAGTAGTGAAGGTATTACATATATATCTATATATATATTTATCTAAACATACTTTAATTAGATGGTGCGCGGCGGGCTCGTACGCCGAGGCCGCAGGCCGAGCCGACCCCACCTCGACGTTAACGGATAGGAAAATAATTTTTTTAAATTGAGGTGTGATTTTTTTTCAACATTTTTCAAAATCTCTTTCCCATAAAAGTCTTTTTCCGTCAAAAATCTCAAAAAAGTGTATACTTAAATTCAAATAATGCTCGATTTGAAAAAAAAAATTGGCCAATGTATATATATGAAATTAGCTACCCGAAATATATTTAGGAATACATAGTATGAGCACACTCATTTTCATCTACGGGCAATATTTCTGGTAGTATTTTGGGTTTTTATCGTTAAAATTTAATATTTAATATTTTATATAAATTCAAATAATTAAAATTCCCCGTAAGGAAAACGTAAGGAACACGTCGGGAGATAAAGTGGGGCAGCGGGGGTAACATGAATGATTTACTTTTTTGAATATGTATTCACGCGATACCAATAATCGTTAAATAGTGTCATTTTTTAATCGATTTACGTAATCGAAAAATTTAAATTCGACGCAAATTTTTAATAACAAACATTATCGTGGAGAATTTTATCGTAAATAATTTCGTAAAAATAAGTTTCTTTAATTTCGAATACATTACGTAGATTTACGAACTACAACATCCGGTTTGAATATCAAATTAACAATTGGTAAATCGGAATTTATTTACCCGTATTATTGAGAAAAATTTCACGAAGGAGTAAAATCGAGTTAATATTTTTTACGTTACGAGTTTATATTAATTATTTCCTATCTACGCAAACTATCTATGTAAACATAAATTATTAAACATAGGTGATGTAAAAAATCAAAATCTACAATAATTATTCGATTTCAATAATTTTACCTTTATTAAATAGTTAATTAAAATAGAATATACTTTGATAAATTGTGATATCTTATGTTTAATATTCTTCGAGCTACGGCCGAAAAAGTGAAAAATACATGATTTTAGAATAGTCTATTTACTGACTTCCGGTAAATTTTTCGTATAAATTATGAATTCATCAGATTAGGAGTACGAAAATACATTTAATAAAATCAGAAAAATCATGAAAATATGAATAATAGGGTTTCCATCTCTGTTTTAATATTTCGCCAAATGTCATCATATGGTCAAAGAAAAAAATATAGATTTATAAAAAAATATTTTTTCTAAAATCTATTCTATAATTATATATGCATTACATAACGAGTGAGTCTATACAAATATATATATATATATGTGTGTATGTGGTAATTGATATTTGTAGTTATATTTATTGTCATTGTTGTGTTTAGGTTGGGTTAAGTTTTAATATTGGTAGATTTTGTTTAGCTGCATTACTTCCCGTGTGAGCCTATAAAGCATATTCATTTATATTGTTATTTTCACATTTGTGGTTAGGTTGGGTTAAGTTTTAATTTGTATAGGTTTTTTATATATGCATTATTTCCCGAGTGAGCCTATACAAGGATATTTGCACAGTTGTGTTTAGGTTGGGTTAAGTTTTAATTTGTGTAAGTTTTTATGTAGCTGCATTACTTCACGAGTTAACCTATAAAAGCATATTCATTTATATAGTTATTTTCACAGTTGTGGATAGGTTGGGTTACGTTTTAATTTGTGTATGGTTTTTTTAGCTGCATTATTTCCCGAGTGAGCCTATACAAGGATATTTGCACAGTTGTGGTTAGGTTGGGTTAAGTTTTAATTTGTGTAAGTTTTTTTTAGATGCATTATTTCCCGAGTGAGCCTATACAAGGATATTTGCACAGTTGTGTTTAGGTTGGGTTAAGTTTTAATTTGTGTAAGTTTTTATGTAGCTGCATTACTTCACGAGTTAACCTATAAAAGCATATTCATTTATATAGTTATTTTCACTGTTGTGGATAGGTTGGGTTACGTTTTAATTTGTGTATGGTTTTTTTAGCTGCATTATTTCCAGAGTGAGCCTATACAAGGATATTTGCACAGTTGTGGTTAGGTTGGGTTAAGTTTTAATTTGTGTAAGTTTTTATGTAGCTGCATTACTTCACGAGTTAACCTATAAAAGCATATTCATTTATATAGTTATTTTCACTGTTGTGGATAGGTTGGGTTACGTTTTAATTTGTGTATGGTTTTTTTAGCTGCATTATTTCCCGAGTGAGCCTATACAAGGATATTTGCACAGTTGTGGTTAGGTTGGGTTAAGTTTTAATTTGTGTAAGTTTTTTTTAGCTGCATTATTTCCCGAGTGAGCCTATACAAGGATATTTGCACAGTTGTGTTTAGGTTGGGTTAAGTTTTAATTTGTGTAAGTTTTTTTTAGCTGCATTACTTCACGAGTTAGCCTATAAATGCATATTGATATATATATGTGTGTGGTCATTGATATTTTGAATTTTATTTATTTTCAAAGTTTTGGTTAGGTTGGGTTAAGTTTTAATATTGGTAGTTTTTTTTAGATGTATTACTTCCCGTGTGATCCTATACAAGTATATTTATTTATATTGTTATTTTAACTGTTGTTGTTAGGTTGGGTTAAGTTTTAATATTGGTAGTTTTTTTAGCTGCATTACTTACCGAGTGGACCTACAAAAGTATAGTGATATGTGTGTGTATGTGTGTGTTCAGTAATATTTTGAGTATTAGTTATTTTCACATTTGTGGTTAGGTTGGGTTAAGTTTTAATTTGTGTAGGTTTTTTTTAGCTGCATTACTTCCCGAGTGAGCCTATACAAGGATATTTTCACAGTTGTGGTTAGGTTGGGTTAAGTTTTAATTTGTGTAGGTTTTTTTAGCTGAACTACTTCCAGAGTGAGCCTATAAAAGTATAGTGATATATGTGTGTGTGTTGTCATTGATATTTGGAGTATTAGTTATTTTCATTGTTGTGGTTAGATTGGATTAAGTTTTAATATTGGTGGGTTTTTTTAGCTGCATTACTTACCGAGTGAACCTATAAAAGTATAGTGATATGTGTATGTATGTTTTTATTTATATTTTGAGTTTTAGTTATCGTCATTGTTTCGGATAGGTTGGGTTAAGTTTTAATATTCGTAGGTTTTTTTTATCCGCATTACTTCCTGAGTGAGCCTATAAATGCATATACTTTTTTTAGTAGCATTACATATATATGTATACTATATACCTATATACCTAGCTCCATTACATCACCAAGTGAACCTTATGATCGAACACGGGCGAAGCAGGGCCCCGGCCATCTAGATTTTAGAAATACTTTTACTAATTAGTAATAGTAGACCAAAGTAGTTAAAGTTTTGTTTTAATAAATACATTATGAAATTATCATTGTTTTTTTTCATTAAAATAAAAAAAAGATAAATAACGACCCACTAACTGCTAGAAAACATTATATAAAAATCTAAAAAAGACCCAATGATCTGAACTAACCCATTACACCCACACCTAAAATAGTCTCATTCACGAGCAACGCCGGCCACCCACCCTAGTATATATATATATATATATATGCATACAATTGTAAATAAACTCGTTCTGGTAATATTCCAAATTTTAAATTATAATATCAATATTTTAAAATTGATTTTAACTTGGATATTTTTGATCTATTTAATATAAAGTTATAAAATTATAAAACAAATTTAATATATTATAAGATATTCCATATGATTTCAGATCATATAAATATTATGATATGTGAAACAGAATCGAATGACTTCTTATAATATTTTAATAATATATAAACACATATTAGGTATTTATTTAATTATTATAATTATTATACTAACATTAATAACATGTTGATAATTGATAATCTATTTTTTCCATATTTTACATTATATAATATTTAATTCATATATTCTATATAAATTAATACATTTAATCCATGTGTATATATTATATTTTGTAGGGAATATCGATAAAGAATTTGAAATTATAGCATGCGCTTTTAGATGTTTTACCATAATTAGGATGTTTGACCAGATGGTATAGTATATATATATATATATATATATATATATATATATATACAATATAATAATCATAATATTTATTTATTGAAATCTCATATATATATATATATATATACATTGAATTTATATATATTAAATATAATACAAATAGCGAATATAAGTAGACCTATCAAGAAGTATTAGAATAATATATAGTAAAATAAGGTAATATAGTTAATACTAACTGCCTAGAGTCAAACCCAAGACCTATGGCTTAATAAGTATATGCCCCACTGAGCCATATACCCCAGACATATAATTTATAATAAGTTATCAATATTATCAAATTATATATATATACATATACAAATTACAATATATGATATATAACAATAAGATAAATCATAATTTAATATTAATAGTTATATCAGGTAATAGTACTATTAATATAAATATAATTAAAAACAAAATATTTTATATATATATTATTAATTAAAACTGTTTTATTCATTAACTGAAATAATATATTATGAGATTACAAAAATATTAGTATATATACGCTAAATTATAATATTTGTTTATGATGATTATAATATTTATGTTTATTGACAATTGTTATATATGTATACCAATATTCGTTAGTTTAGAGAACAATAAATCAATCTGAATAAAACCGCAAACAAAATAAAATAATAATGACAATATTGATAATCATAAATAACTAGATCTATAATAATAACATAGTCGAGTGATATCAAGAAGAACAATGCTGATATATAAATTATATTAGGCTAATATGATTGAGCTTGTTTAGCATATATCAATATGTCACCGTATCATTGATGTGTTATATGCGTAAATATGAATCAATCAATGACCATGGCTGCAGCAGATATTCATTTAATACCTGCAAGATTATAAACACCGCCACATTATACTATTATAATATTAATATTATAAATAATATATATATATATATATATATATATTGATGTTATTTGTTTTATAATATTTTGATTGATTTAGAATTATTCCTTCCAGGAATGTAGATGAAGTATAAACTCATAACTATATGCTCTATTATTTTAATTTGTAACTGTTTAAAGACATACATAGTTTTAACGAGTACCGATATTTTATTTATAAATATTTATATAAGATCACTTCTAAATATCATTTTGACTTATCCTGATGGGGTTTGAACCTTCTTATTATTACATGTAGTTCTGAAAGCCAACTGACTTATTTAAATTTAAATTAAAAATTAAAAATAGTTTATTGACTACAAAATCACATGGTGGTTATCGGCGTCATGAGAAGGAAACAAGAATACAATAAATAAAGTACAATACAAATAAAGGAAAAGGTAGGGTAGGTTACAATGTTAATAGGTGCGTGGAGAGTTTACATTTAAATAGTGACAGTGATTTCAAACACCTAATGTCATATGGTAGAGCATTCCAGTATTTTGGAGCTACCACAGAGAAAGCAGATTCAGAGTGAGCAGATATAATCGAGCGTTGCACAATTTTCATCGTGTGACATTTCCTGCTAGCTCGACTAATGGTCTGCATACTGATCAAGTCTGCTAGGTAATCTAGATATCTAAGATTTATCACCTTATGGGTGATGCGTAGTAGTCTGTACCTGCAGATATACCTAAACTTAAGCCAGCCGAGTGATCGCATTAAAGTCGATATTGATACTATTGAAGAGAACTTCAGTTTATATAGGGTGCGTATATAACGTCGTTGGATCATCTCGAGTTTAAGCATAAGCTTTAGGGGAAGATTACATAGAAGTGAGCAGCAGTATATACGTCTACTGAAGACTAGTAAGTGTATTAGACTTTTAGTCATTGAAAAAGTCAACTTATTGCGTGATTTTCTAATATTATAAAGAAAATAGTTGGCATTGCGAATCATTATAGATATGTGGTCAGAGTAATCTAGGTGGGAGTTGTTGGTGAAACCAATATTTGTTATGGATTGTGAGGTAGGGAGGGATAGTAGAAAGGGGTGGGTGATGATTAGGGGGAAGTAGGTCTGGAGATATTGATGGTGTTAGGGAATTCTATGATTTCTATGATTTCTAGGAATTCTAGTAATAGGGAATTCTGGGAGAACCAGACAGTAAGTTCTGTGAGGCAATTAAAAATAGACAGTTAAATAGAGTTGGAGTCACAGGAAATGGGAAAAGAAGTATAAATTTGTAGATCGTCGGCAAAGAGATGGTAGTGGATGTAAGGATATTTATTAAATATGGATTTTATGGGTAAAATATAAATAATAAAAAGTAAAGGACCAAGCACGGAGCCTTGTAGAACGCCAAGAGTGCTGATAAAGGGAGTAGAGAAGGATGCGTTAATTTTCACTGAAGAGGACCTTAATGAAAAGAATGATATAAACCAGCTGTGTACTTGACCATGAATACCGATTTCATTGAGTCGTAAAGCAAGAATGTCATTGTTTAGAGTGTCAAAGGCACTGGATAGGTCAAGTGCACAGCTGGTTTATATTATTCTTTTCCTTAAGGTACTCCTCAGTGAAAATTAACTCATCCTTCTCTGTCCTCCCTCGGCTGTCCTCTGGTGGTGACGTGATGAATCCTACTACGGTATGTGAATCCTCGCTCGTAATTGGGCGGGTTTTTGTTCAAGGTCTTTGAATGGCCCGATTAGGATGTGTCACGTCATTGTGTACGAACGTAGAATCCGGCACGGGGTTTCTATTTTAATGAGGATGTTGAAGGTATTCCGTACCAATGCTACCCTTATTACTGAATATAGATCTCAACCCAAAGATCTTGACATTTTAATCGAGATAGGACCTTATATAGGATAAAGTTGCTACCCGCGCTCCCTGTATTTCAGAGTTGTGTTTTAGCCCACAGAGACCGTAGACGGATGGTAGAAAACAGTGCGTTTATCTGTTGGACACCCCTGTCTATCGTGGCATCAATAACTCATACAGGATCAAGTGACGATTGCTCCCCTATATATTGTGTTACGTCCCGGTATTTATTAGCCCAGGGGTATAAACTGTGTAACGGATATAGTACTACACTAATCGGGGGATTATACGATGTGATAACTGCCCAGTGCTCGAATGTCAAAGTGAAGAAATTTAAATAAGCACGGGTAACGGCGGAAGTAACTATGACTCTCTTAAGCTACGAAATCGAGTTACATTCGATGTAACACTATACGACACGAAGGACGATAGACCTCAGCACACATTACGACTAACCATCGTCTTGGGGATATGATATAGCTATCCATGCTAAAACATCAAGCCCTTGAGCTGATCCCGATAGTACCCTTCGTGGCGTAAACCCCATTATCCCACCAATATATTGTCATCCAATCGTTTCCGATAACGGTATATTATTATGAACAAACCTGTATGTTCCGGGTTGCCGGATAAGTTAATAATCCGTGTCCCTAACTCCAGCACTAGATGCTCGCGAGTCTTCATATGTATAACGGTGTCTCCCCACCGACTATGTATTACCTATTGTTATATGCGTTTTACTGAATAAACGGGATAATAGATGTCTATTCATCCGAAATGGTAGCCTTGGGAGCTGAATTAACTAACATTGTATCGCTAAAAATCCAACCTTCGCCTCCTCGCGGTAGTAGCTGGATAGGTTACTAATCTTGTCTTCGGCAAGATAAAATAACTGAACTAAATAAAGGCTCAGGTAAAAAGTCGGAGTTGATTAAATCTCCTCCGCGACATGGTGGCGTTGCTAGGTTAAGATTTCGGTGACCTTCAATTCCAAGCTGACAACAAGGCTATGTATAAGTTTGTTGGGTTTGGTTTAATAATAGGACCTCGGAATTGGCCAGCATACTGACCTAAGGATGACCTAAGGACGACAATGAAAACGGAGTGGATTCTGGATCGATATAATGGATCTCTAGTTGACTAGGCTAGTAAAAATATAGTATGCTTGGGAAATACCCACAACAATAATATGACAACACAATTATTAAATCAGGTAGGAGCACCGATTATTGCACCCAAAACCGTAGGTGACAGACTAACCGCCTGCGACATGTATGAATGCGAAATTTGTAAGGAACCGTTTGCCTCTTCTAAGGGCTTGGGGCTTCATAAGAGGAAGATGCATGCGAAGGATATCCATTCGGAAGGTGCTGCGGAAATTAACGCCAGCCAGGTGAGAAGATGGACGAGTGAGGATTTGAGGGTGATGGCAACCATGGAAGTGGAAATTATCAGCAAAAATCCTAAGACTTTCGTGAATAAAGAGCTGGTTAAGGTCATCGAGAATAGGACCCTCGATGGCATTACAGGTAAGCGGAGAAGCCCTGTTTATAGGACTCTCCGGGATGAGCTTAAAAACTGCCTCGTTTCTCAAGAGATGGATACTATATGCGAATACAGATCAGAAGTGTCAAATTCCTCTTCGGAAGAATGCGATACTATTCCTGAAACGGGTGTGGGGTGGGATGAGGATCTTCGGAAAATCATCTTATCCAGCTCAGTTCAGGCCGACCTAGACCCTATACTAGTATCTTGGCTTAGAGAATGGGACTTGAAATGTTCGCCGCCCACTGATATAAGAGACATTATCGAACAGGATCTAGACTCGATCTTCCCGAAGGGAGGTTTTGATGGAACCAGTGCCGACCGGGCGCATCGTAACAAAAATAATAGGGTAAAAGACAAAGTGTCAGTAAAAGTAACATTTGAACAGAATGGTGTTAAGCTAAGTAAGAAAAACCCGAGACGATGTAAGAGATCTTCTAATAGAGTAAACCGAACTGGGCTGCGTAAACAGCAGTACGCGATAATTCAGAACCTCTATAAGAAAAACCGGATCGTAAAGTGGTGTCAGGATCATGGAAGATGGTACAGGAAAAGTCTGCGTTAAGTTCGCTTGACGAACAGACTTCTTTCTGGGTTCCGTTGTTCGAAGGCGTATCTAATGGTAGAATAGATGTTGGGGTGATGAATGCGACCCTATTTACGAGATGGTCAAACCCATTACCGAAGACGAATTAGAACGAACCTTATGTAGGCTAAACAATGGAGCTCCTGGCCCTGATCGCATCAAGAAATCCGGGATCCTTTCGTTATCAAAAGATAGACTGTCGGCTCGTTTCAACTTGTACATGCTGGTAGGTATATCACCTGTAAGATTTAAGAGGGGTACCACGGTACTGATCCCAAAGACTTTGCATGCAGAACAACCGAAGGACTTCCGACCCATTACACTGGGCTCAGTGGTTGGAAGGCTTTTCTATAAGATCTTAGCGTACCGACTGGATCTATGGTCACGAATGAGTATCCGGCAAAAGGCATTAAGGAAATTCGACAGACTCGCCGAGAACCTTTTTATATTGAAGGCAATATTAGAGGATTCGAAGCGATCACTCAAGGATGTTAACGTAATATTCTTGGACGTCGCTAAAGCTTTTGACACGGTTACTCATCAGCAGATCGTGAGGTGTGCGATTAATTGTGGCGTCCCTAGGCCGCTACTCAAGTATATCGCGGATTGCTACTCGGGCTCAACTACTCGTCTAAGGATTGTTCGGAACATTCTCGGTTAATCAAGGTTGGAAGAGGTGTACGGCAGGGCGACCCCATGTCTCCTGTACTTTTCAATTGCGTTATTGACAATGTTGTTAAGAATCTGGGCAAGAATATTGGGGTCTCCGTCGGAGGTGTGTTACTAAACTGTCTTGCATTCGCGCACGACCTTGTACTAATGGCTCAGACGAAGGCTGGAGCGGCACTGTTATTGTCACGGGTGGAAACATCTATGATGAGTGCAGGGCTTAACTTTAATTCGTCTAAATCGGCATCCATGTCGATTAAGGTCAGCCAAAAGCGCAGGAAATGGTTTTGCGATCCTAAGAGTTATCTTAAGACGGCTAGAGGTGCCTGTATCAAGGCATTGGAAATTGATGAGACGTACAAGTATTGGGCGTAGAAATCGGTCTGGAATTGAGAGGTGAAAACGTATACGAGAGGTTGGAACAGGCATTGGTTAATCTGACGAATGCTCCGCTCAAACCTCAGCAGAGAATTTGTATGCTCCTAAACAATTTATTACCTTCTCTTAATCACCTTCTGGTGTTAGGAGTTTCGTATAAACAGACCTGGATTAAATTGGACTACCTTGTACGGAGATTCGTTAGAAGATGGATACACTTACCGAAAGACGTTCCTATGGGTTTCTTTTACGCTAGTAACGACAACGGGGGATTTGGGTTTCAGTGCTTCACTGATACGATTCCGATTCTTCGTGGGAATAGGAGGTCTGGGATATTGGGTTCTTCGGACCCGGTAACTATAGCTCTTACTTCCCTCTCCACTGACCTACGAAAGTCAACCGTTATTGAAAGATCGGGAATTGAATGTACTAGTCTAAAGATGGTGAAAGTTGCTTGGGGTAAGGAATTGGTATCTAAGTACGATGGCCTTGGTATGAAGGATGCTTCGATTCTCGGGTTCGTTAACAGCTGGATGGTGGATGGGACATCTCTGATGCGGGGTAATGCCTACATCGGAGCTCTATCTCTGAAGTTCAATAGCTGCCAAACTAAATCCAGGATTAAAAGGTATTTTTCTCTATCCTCAAACAGGTGTTATGCATGTAACAGTACAGAAAAATTAGGACATATCTTACAAAGCTGCTCAAAAACACATTATGCAAGACTGCGAAGACACGACTCAATTGTGAAATATCTGGAAAAGGAACTCGTTAAGAAGGAATACACTATGCTGGTCGAACCAAGAATTAAAACGATCGTCGGCCTAAGAAAACCGGATCTAGTTTTCTGGAAGACAGATTTGGGAGTGGTGTGGGTAGTGGATATCTCGATTGTGGCGGAAAATTCTCTCTGGAGAATCCTCACATCGATAAGGTAAACTACTACTCGAAAGAGTGCATCACGTCTTGGGCTAAAGCCGAAAGCGGTATGAGTAATGTATTAGTCAGTGCATGTATTCTTAATTATCGGGGGACTTTATCGAAAACGAGTTACGATGAGCTTTTACCGATTGGTTGGTCTAAGCGTATTTGGATGATTATGAGTGTCCGAGTTTTGGAAAAGGGTAGATGGATCTATGATGAATTTCGCAAGAGTATGCGCCGTAGTACACAATGGCGGCAGCCCGATCCTGATTGAGTCCCTACTGATTGATAATATTGATAATGAATCCCCGGAATTGTTTTTGATTGAAATTGGTTATTGTACGTAAGGCACTCTTGGGTGAGGACCCGAGTGGCTTAGTTAGTCAACTACTCAATACAAGAAAACCACTTTCTTGATGCGCGTGTAACAATGCGTATCGAATGTATCATGTCCTAAAAGGACATGAGGCTTGTGGAAATGGCAACTACCTTTACGGCTTCATGCCGTGATCCGGAGGGTCCTTGTTAGCACGGGGCTTTGTTGTCAAGGGATATGAGTAGATCATTAATGATAAGATTAAGTGCTGATTCAGTGCTCCGATGGGGTAAGTAAGCACTTTGAAACTTATCAATAATTTAATTGGTAGTGATATAGTGTATAAGTTGAGCAGATACAATTCGCTCCAAGGTCTTAGAGATTGATGAAAGCTGGGAGATAGGTCGATAGCTCGACAGGTTCGAGTGGCTAAGGGTAGTTTTTTTTATAATTGGGGTGATATATGAGTGTTTCATAGACTTTGGTACGATGGATGTAATAAGGGACGCATGAATGATCATTATTATCGGTTCAATTAACAATGGCGAAAGGGACGAAGTAAAGTAAGAGGAATAGGGTCGAGTGGGGAATTGGATTTTGGGGATCCCATTATCGAGAGCACACAACAGAAGGCGTCAAAGAGAGTGTCAGGATCAGAGAGCGGAGATGTAATATTATTTATATGATCAAAAACGGAGTTAACAAACAAGGGTTGATTTATAGAGGAGATGTTTCGAAAGTATCTTAGAGGTCGAGAATTGTGCACTACTGATAACTGTAAATCAAATAGGATAGCGAAGTGATCAGAGATTAGAGTGCTTTGGGTGGGAGAGGAAATTAAATTGGAGTCAGATGGAGATAAAACAAGATCAATGATGTTACCATTAGATATAGTTGGGAAATGAATGTGTTGTGTTAAGGAGTGCTCAAAAATAAGTTTCTTAAGAGAAAGGGAAGCATGATTATCAGTATTCACTTGAATATTAAAGTCACCAAGAATAATTGTGTTGTAAGAAGACATGGATTCTAAAATGGTAGAGAGATCATTAAGGAAAGACCAAATGCTGGAAGATGGTGGGCGATAGATGATTATAAACACAATGGTAAATAGGGAGGGGAACTGAATGTCACATATCAGCAATTCATAAGAGGAGAAATTAGGGGTGGAAGAGGAAATAAGTTTGAGCTCAGTAGAGAACAACAGGGCAAGACCACCACCACGGTTATGTGTGGGTCTGTTAGCGAGTAGTAATATGAAGCCATTGGGAATTAATTGAGAAGCTAAAGCAGAGTCATCATTTGTAAGCCAAGTCTCGGTGATAGCCGATATGGAGCAATTAGAGTCAATGATTAATTGAGTGATTAAATCTACTTTATTCCGTACTGATCTCGCATTGAGGAGTAGAAAGGAGTAGTTATTGGGAGAGTATGTATTTAGTCAATTCGAAGGTTTAACATTAGTGCGGGAGGATTTACAGAAAGAGTCATAGGATTTAGACCAAGACTCAATCTCAACATCAGTAGGCAGGTAGGGATTCGATTTCCAGTCAATTCTACCAGAGGTGAGGGGGGATCGAAGTTGATAAGTAAGGGTTCGTCTATTAAATACACACTTTAGGTCATGACAGTGGGCTTTCGATGCATGGAAGAGAATTCGACCAGCCTTGATGGTTGGAGGGTCAATATATTGACGTATGAATAGAGATTTATAGTTAGATGACTGAACTAGTGACTTAGAGTTAATAAGGGTATCGGTCGCACATGACGAATATAATACTAGGTTGGTATAGTGAGAGATGAAGGAGTAGTCAGTGATGGTGATGGGGTCTAGTTGAAGGTGGGCAAATAGTGATTTTATGTAGGTAAGGTTTCTGTCAGCAGGTAGGATATGCTCAATGATTATTGATGGTTTGGAAGCGCAGGAGTGAATAGTGGGTGGATTAAGTTGGGTGGAGGTAGAAGGGGATGGAGGTAAATTTGATTTGACAATGGCAGAGAAAGATTTGGTTGTTGATTTATTTAGGGCATCAGGAAGAGATGAGATAGCGGAAGAGAGTGACTCTAGGATAGTGGAGTCATTAGAATAGGGATATAAGGAGGATAATTGGGCAGTAAGAGACTCAATGCCAACTTGTAATTTGTTAAGTTTATCATTAATAAAGGTATTACCAGTGGATAGGTTAGTATTAGTGCATACATCACATTTGAACACAATATTAGGAAGGGAGAAACTAGCCCTGAAGTATTTTAGCATATTCTGAGATCGACACTCAGCTGGCAAGGATAGGTATAGGCATTTGTAATGAATCATGTTGTCACAGCCATCACACAAAATGGCATCATCAGGAGTGGAGATTGAGTACATCATTGCACTTCAGGCAGGACATTGTAGCCATGAGATGGAGCAGGAAACACGTTAGAGAGATCTAACAATCGATGCCGCAACAGGAGCAGTCGTGATTTAGAAACTGTTATGAGGAAGGCCAGTCGGATGATGCAGCACGTGATGGTAGAATCAGCCGTGCAGGTAGCTGTATGAGTATAGATAGACAGGAGAGTATATGCGTTCTATAGTAATCAAGGAGGTAGTAACTAACCGAGTATGGTAGGTTGGTAGTCGGCTGACTACCTTGTTGAATACTGCAGTGGGAGGTCCATTGAGTTCGATTAGCCAGCCAGTAATCGGAAAGTTTAATAATATATACAGGGGTCTGTATTTAAAGTTACAATAACAATATATACATATATTTCTACAATAATCTACAAATACAAGTAGTAGACAGTTTTTTTTACTAAAAACCCATATTAGTAGTACATATGAGTGTATATCAGTATATTAAATTAGTGCACATAAAATACAAATATATAAATACTTTAATATAATAAATAAATTATTAGAAAATAAATATGTTATGTAATAATGAAATTAAATATATAATGAATATAAGATTTAAAATTAACAAAATAAAAAATAAAAATAAGTAATAAATAAAAATAGATATAATGCAATTATGAATTGAATGAAATGTACAAGTAATTTAACTTAATTAAAAAATTAATATTTTAATTTAGTTTAAAACTAGGTCAATTTGTACATTTTATTTACACTAAAATTACACATATAATAAATATTAGTCGGTAATTTATTTAATTAATATCTAATAAAGTATATAAAATATAATTTAATAAATAAATTAACGCATATATATAAAAATATATATATTTAATAAATATAATAAAATTACATAGAATCAATATACTCAAAATAAATATAAATATATATAAATATCAAAATAATATTTATATATAAAAAAAAAAAATAAAATAAAATAATCTAATAAATGACTTAGCTTATAAACACGTCAGTATGGCATGAAGGTTTATTTAAGAATGATTATTTAAGAATTTATTTATTGATTGGCTAGCTGAAGGCTATTCATATATTCATATATGTTGCTATAATTCGACTTTACTAAAATATCAGTAAAATGAAACAAACTTCTTCCTTTCATATATATAATTTAAAAAAACTAAGACCATACTTAACCAAACAAACAGCTATAATTCTATCAATTTCACTGATAATGTCTAGATTTCTATACTGTAACTCTTTACTAGCCGGAGAAAACAAAACAGTTACTAACAATATTGACCGATTAGTAAATAGAACTACTAGAATTATTTTTAATCTAAAAAACACAGATTACACTACTAGCATTACGAACTTACGGAAATCACTAAACTGGCTACCTACAATTGACAACATCAACATTAAACTACTAACTATACTTTACAAAACTACAAAAACAACTCAACCTCATAATTTACATACTTTACTTCACAAACAAACCACTAACAGACAACTGAGACAAACATATAGACTTGACATACCGACTACACGATTACGAAAGTACGGTAACAAACGATTTAGCTGGAGAGGTGCAACTCTCTGGAATAAACTTCCCCAATCCATACGCAAAGAAGATATGTTAATAACAACTTTCAAATATAAACTCAAGGAGCTATTTAAACGTTCCCCACTAAAAACTACTTATCTAACCCTCTTTGAAATGTAATCGTGTTATTATATTATTATTATATTATTATATTTAAGAATGTTATTTTATTATATTATTTATTTACGGATGATCGTTAAATCATCCGGGAACCCACACCTGTAAACTGTTCGACAAACAGTAAAACACATTGTAGAATTTTATATTAATCTTTGTGTATAAATAAATACTATGTCTACTACTACTACTACTACATATATTAGTGTTGCAATCTGACTTCGGACTGATACATTTGGTTTTCGGACTCGGACTGATACCTGTTTTTTTTTAAATATATACTGATTCTGATACACCTACAATTTTTTAAGAATCGGACTGATACACTCAAATTATTACTAAAAATCGGATTGATACTATTTTCATGTTATGTGATACTAAATGTGAGCTAAATGTGAGCTAAAAAATGAGTTAGAAAACATATAAATTCAAATAATACAAATTTAACATCTAATTTAATCAATGGACTTTTAGTTAACTTAAATTATTGTCTTCGGAACAACATTTTTAACTCTATTAAATATTATTTTATATAACTTTATTTAATTAATTTAAGATAAATAGTGATTGTATATAAATAATGTATGAGCATATTGATTTCCACTATACTATATTATATTATATTTTTTTATATTTTTAAAATATTTTTCGATATTTAAAAAAATATATTCTGTAATATTTTTTTATATTTTTTGTATTTTTTTTATATTTTTCCTCTAATTTTTGAAATATTATTTTAATATATAATATATAAATATTATATTTTTTATATTATTTTTAGAAAATTTTTTAAAATATATTTTGTAATATTTTGACATATTTTTTGTATTTTTAAATTATTTGTCCACTAATTTTTGAAATATAAAAAAAATATTTGTCTACATTTGTTTGTATTTTAGCTAACATTTATTTTATTGTAATACTAGCAATGTTGAATCATGAATATATATATACTTAATAAATAATAGATAGGCAAACAATCTAAAACTGTGCAATGTCTGGTTGGGTACGACTAGTATTTACTATTTGAAACTTTCATAATGAATATTTTTACTATTTTAAGCCTTTGAAATGAACAAGTTTACTATTTGAAACCTTCGAAATAAATAATTTTACTATTTGAAAACTTCGAATACTTAATTTAACAACAATAATACTATTTGAAACCTTCGAATTGTATATAATTACTATTCGAAAACTTCGAATGAGTGAAAAATCTGAAAATTTCCAACACTAGTACTAATACAATACTGATACTTAAAAAAATTATTTATGATACTGATACGATACTGATACTTTGATTTTATGAACTGATACGATACTGATACTTTGATTTTATGAACTGATACGATACTGATACTTTTATTTTTTGAATTGAACGATACTGATACAATGAAATGAAGGTCCGGCTGCAACACTAATATATATATATATATATATATATATATATATATAAATAATACAGATTACTATAGCTAAAGGATGTAGAAAACCTAATTCAAAAAAAATAATGATGAATCCACAAATTATGATATTGTATCATGACATAATTACACAAGGATTTAACAAAAAACTGGCATGCTTTGAAAATAATAGTTAGTATAACTAATATATAATGTTATTTTATTATTGTTATATTTATAATATTTATAATATATCTATTTATAATAATGAACTTTTATTATTAAATTATCCCAGTAAACAACAACATATAAATATGAAAATATTATGAACATACAAATATGAACATAAAAGTATGAACATATTATGAAAATAATATGCACATTAAGATATGAACATAATATTCACATACAAATATAATCATAGAATGTTAAAAATAATTCGAATTATGCACATTGATATTTATATTATATCTATATATTATTTATATATATATATATATATATATATATATATATATATGAATGAATGAATGAAATCAGTTTATAGACATACGACATACTATGTATATCATACGTCTATGGAGGATCAGTGAAAGCCTAGGCTTTATTTGGTCGATACCTCCAATATGTTCATGTACAGATTACAATATTGGTAAAAGTAATAATATAATAATAATGATTCATGTGTTAGCATTCTTTGTAATAAAATAGAAGATACATATATATATATAAATTAATAAAAATAATAAAATACTGTTCATGAACATAAGTTATCATCATATTTCAATCCATTACATTAAAGTAAATAATAAAATAAGATAATAAAATAATTGTATAATATTAAAATGTATTAAAATATATATTAGTAAAATATGTAAATTTACAATATTGAGAACTTGTAAATAAAAATAGTAAATTATTATAAATATGTGTAAAATAAAAATATCTAAAAATATGTTATAACATTAAAACTACTAAACAAAAAGTAATCATCTTTCAATAAGACGTGCAATGGCGTCTCATTCCTGTCAAATTACAGATGACTAATAATACCAATAATAATTTTAACAAATATTTAAAACAATAAATGAAACAAGATGTAAAACAAATATAAATATTAAAAAAAATAAATATTATAATATATAAAATATATAAATAAAAAAAACTAATATTTACTTATAAATGAATATTTTAATGTTTTTTTTTAGAATAAATACATTATTAATATTCTTTTTTCGTAAAAGATTATTAAACATTAATTCATTATATAACTTTGGTCCTTTAAAAAATATTGTATTTTTTAATTTATTTGATTTCATAAGTGGTAGAATAAATTTATTTTTTAGTTTATTTAACTTGAAATATGAGTTATAATCTAATTTATATTTATTATTTAAGAAATTATAGATTAATAATGTGTTTCTATATATAATTAGATCTTCAAATTTTAAAATATTATTTTTTTTAAAAAAGGACCAGTATGTGTTAGACGTATTAATGGTAATTTTGATTTATATATTATTTGTTTATTAATAATTCTTATAACTTTTTTCTGTAACATAATTAATTTTGTAATATTTGATTTATAAGTATTTGACCATACTTCAATCCCATATGATAAATTAGATAAATAGAATGAATTATATAACAAAATTAAATTTTGTGTAACTAAAAAAGATATTTTTTTTATAGTATATATAATTTTTGACAATTTATTCGATAAATAATTTATATATTTTTTGTAGGTCATTTGGGAATCTAAGTAGATCCCAAGAAATTTATAATTATTAACTATATCGATTTTAATGTTATCTATTGTTATATCTTTTAATATACCAGAATTTATATATGGTAATATTTTAGTTTTTTCGATATTTAACTTAAGCTTATTTATATCAAACCATTTTTTTAATTTATCCATGTAATATTGCAAATAATATGTTAATAATGTATCATTTTCAGCAAATATAGTTATAGATGTATCATCTGCATATAAATTGATATTAATATTATTTACTTGTTCATTATTAAACATATTTGATATGTCATTTATAAAGATAATAAATAGTAGAGGTCCCAGAACAGATCCTTGCGGCACTCCATATCTAATAATCTTTCTTAATGATAGAGTATTATCAATTCGTGTTATAATATTTCTATTTGTAAGATAACTTTTAATAAATAAATTTGTATCACCTCTAAACCCTATACATTCCAATTTAGCAAGTAAAATATCATGATCAACCACATCAAATGATTTCTTGAGATCTAAGAATATAATAGCTACTTTTTTTTTTTGAGAGAGTTTATGTAAAATGAAATGCTGAATATTTAATAATGATAAGGTTGTAATTGATCTGGGAACAAAACCATATTGATTTTTGTTAATAATATTATGCTTAAATATATATTTTGATAATCTATTAAAAATAATTTTTTCAAAAATTTAGATATTTGTGGTAGTAATGAAATTGGCCTGTAATTAGATATTTGTTGTTTATCATTAGTTTTATATAAATGTTTAATAATTGCAATTTTCATATTGTCAGGAAATGTATTTGTTTGGATACTTAAATTAAATATCTTTTTTAATGGTTCTAAAATATATTGAATAATATCTTTTATTAAGGTCATGTCATGATTATTTATATCTAATGATCTTTTTGATTTAATATCCGCCTCTCTTTTTATTGGATAATATTCTATTTTTTATAAAAATATTATAATTAGGGAAATATATATATGGGTAATCATTATCAGTAAGCCATGTTTCCGTTAATATAATAATATCAGGTTTATGGGTCAAGTTATCGATAAATATTAATAATTTATTTATATTTTTATTAAAACTTCGTATATTTAATTATATCATAGATAGGCTTGTATCTTTATAATGTATTTCATTATATTCATCTATATTTAAAAGATTCATTTATATTTATAATATTTTGTTATTGTATTATAGATTTTTTTATCTGTATTATTATATATTAATTTAAATTCATTGTTTATAAATTGAACTTTACAAATAGTATCAAATTTACATTTGGCTTTAGCTATTTTAAAACATTCTTTTTTTTGAATAAGTTGTTCTATACTATATTCAATAGATATTCCTACTTTATTAAAAGATGAATTTTTAATTTATATGCATTTCTGATTAATATTGATTTTGATTCTTCAGAATCAAGTACAATTTTCATCGGTTTTATTTTTAGATAAATTAGTAATATCATTTTTATTAAATTTACCAATTCTATGGAATTTATTTATTTTTATATTTTTATTTAGATTAGATACTATATCTATAATATTTGATATAGATTTAAATTCAGAATTTTCTTTAGAATTGGTGTCATTAAATATCTGTTCTTTTACATTGTATAGAATAATAGTTTTTTTTATACAATTTACATTATTAGTTTCAGATATATTTGTATTGACTGATTTAATTATTGTATTTTCAATAGTTTTTTCTAAGTTTTTATTTAATATATTTGCATATGATTCTGTATCATTACATTTATCATTATTAATATTTACACTATTTATTATAGATTTCAATTCTGTGATATTATTTTTTAGATCATTTATTACTTTCGTATTTTCATCAATTACTGATTTTATATGTTCATCAAATAGTTTTTTAATGTAATTTTTAATTGTCTCAGACAACTCTAAATTAGACATTCTATTTGCCATATTTTATTTCGTATTAATTTATAATATATAATGTATTCAATACTTAAATAAGCAAATTAAAAAATATATATATTATTTAATTATACATGATAAATATATAAGTATGTGTAATTAATATATATCTATATAAATATAAATAAATATTGATAATAAATAATGTAAATAATATACACTATTATACAATTTTTACATATAATATATAATGTATTCACTATTAAATAAGCAAATTAAACAAATATAAATATATTTAAATAATACATGATAAATATAAAATATATGTAATTAATATGTATAGAAATACTGATAATAAATGTATGATATAATATTAACATATGTTTTATAATGTTATATAGAATATGATAAATAACTTAGCTGTATTATTTACGGTTGAGTGCGTTTATAAACACGTCCGCTCGCTATGAATGCTAACACATGAATATATATATATATATATATATATATATATATATTAATATATTATTATATCTGCTAAGGCTCATGTTTTATATTTATATTTTATTATAGCTATAGCTAAGTCATTTTTATATATATTGATTTTTTTATCAGTTTTATGTTTGCGAAACTATATATCTATAGTATACTTATATTCTACATCATCCATGATATAATTTATAGAAATATTCCCTATGGGGGAGTAATATACTTATATGTGAGTATATCCATATATACATGTATGATCTTAATTATGTTATAAGTATGTATAAATATATGATATTTTATATATATTATAGTTATATATTGTTATATATAAGTTCAATACATTTTTTTTTTAAACTTTTAATATGTTAAATTTATCAATAAATATATTCAATATTTTTTATTTATTTTTATTAATTTATATTCAATAGATATACCTAAATATATTAAAATAATAAATTGTTAAATATTGGTAATATTTATAGATACATATTTTAAAGAAAATAATATTTGTTTGTGATAAGATATACATATGAACATATTATGCACATAATATGTTCATAGTAATATGTTGTTATATATAACAAAGTCGGGATGTAGTTGTGGCATACACATCCTCGCATTAGCCATCGAAAAGCACAATGTACAATTAAAAAAACATCCATGCCGCCTCGCTCATCGCGCGAATTACCAAGGAGCGCATAATGAGGTATCTAGTCAGGCCTCTGTATACGAATAGCTAGCTACTGACTAACTCTCTATAAATATACATCACATACGTCACAAGGTAAAAAGACAAGAATATACTCATTTAATGTTTGGACATTAAAAGGTGCATGTCAATCAGCTGAATTAGTTAGAGCATCAATCGAGTTTAACATTGACATCATCGCAATTCAATAACACGGGTTTACCATAATGAACTTGACATATCATAATATCATGATCTGTTTCACGGATGGAAACTAGTTACAGTATCAGTATGTGCCAATTCCTCATTATCAATCATTGAAAGCATAAACACACGTACAATCGCAGAAATGTTTGTTTGAAACCCCATCACTACTTTCATATCCTGCTACAGCCCAACAAACGTATCGGAAGAAAACGATGTAACTAACTTTTACAAAGAATTATCAATTTATATTCGCTTATTTCCAAAACATAATATTGTCATAACAGCTAGAAATGTTAACGTCCATATATGACCCTATGTTTTTAATAGATTTGCATATCATGATACAACCACAATAAATGTCTAAGAATATCTTAACAGAAACAAACTCCAATGTCTAAATTCAAAGTATCGGTAAAAAGAGGTAAATTCTTGACTCATACCAACCCAAACTGCGTAAAATCACAGATAGACTATATAATGATAAATACAAAATTGATCATGTCTGCACATAATTGTGAAGCTTATAATTCATTTTAGACTGTTTACACACATTACCACAGAAACATTCAAATTAAGTTTTAGTGCAAATAAACAGATGAATAAAAATATAAAACCATATAAGATAAAAGATATTACTGATTGCAATAAAATATACTAGGCTTTTCTAAGACAATTTCGGAAACCGCGAATGAAATTTCCCACTAAATCCATAACTAAATAAAATAATCTCGTGGGAGAATAATAAAATTTCAGAAAAGCGTGAATACCTTAAGCGAATATATCTTGTTAAAAGAATAGCACCTGATACCTACAATATATAGATGTATAATATAGCTAGAAAAGATCTAGTAATCACATACAACTCAGAACAAGAAACTTTTCTTCAGCACCAAATCAATAATATAAGTGATCAAATCAGATCAAATCAGTTGCCGACAATAAACAATCTACAATAGCATGGGATAAAGTAAATAAAATAAGTGATAGAAAGAGTATCAACAAAGCAAAATTAAAGGCTAATTCCCAAATAGAAAAGATACATATATTGAAAGACTATTTCTCAAAACTACTAGGTTCCAATCCATCATAAAATATTCAACAAATAAAAGCTATTCGAGAAGAATATCTTCAAATCAAAACAAGGTAATTCACAATGAACGAATACAAAAAGAATTTACAGGGGAATCACTCTAACATGTATAGCTAAAATATACAACACGGTGTCACGAAACAGAATACCACCTGAAATCGACACAGTATTGCGCCAAATCGAAATGGTATCAGTCAGAGTATATCAATATTGGGACAAGTCTTAACCGTTTGTATTATTAATGAAGAAGTAAAAGATAAAAATCCAGAGGATGTGATTATTTTCGTAGATTTTTCAAAGGTATTCAATTCCATTGATAGAAATAAACTATTAAAAATACTAAGAGCATACGGCATTCCCATCGAGAAAATAAAGGCAATCATGATGTTCTATAATAACACAGATGATCTTGCACTCTTTGCTGATACATGTGCAGATGCATTAGTTCAAGTACTAGAAATATGATATCGTACTATGTATTAACAATAAAAAGACTGAATGCATGCTCCTTAACCATAAAGATATTGTAAAATCTCTTAACGCCAATACTTTTAAACAGTTGGAAAACTTTAGATACTTAGTAAGTCAAATTTCATCGACTGTAAAATATGTGTCATCAAAAATTGGTAAAGATTGGATTGCATTGAGTAAATTATATACAATTTGGAAATCTACTGCAAATATAAGTATGAAAAGGAACTTTTTGCGAGCTATTGTTATTTAAATTATGTGCAATATATGTCATGATATGTATGTTAATATGTACATATAAAATGTTTTGATATAATACGTTCATATATTATATAAATATATGAATCTATTGGAAATTATTATATACATTTTATTACTACAGCCAACATTTATTAATTATTTTTTATAATTTGTTATAAGTGATGTTAATAATTTTACTTTAGTCCTGATAGATTTGTTTAATCTTAGTTAAGCCTATCCTTTTGATATTCTCCCATTATATATAATAATCATATAATATATATTAGTAATTATAATTATAATTATTAATTCTATATAAAACTCATTATATATTATTTGTAGATATATGTCATTATTATATAATATTGAGTTATGATATAAAATGACATACTTTAATTACATAACATCTATATAATAAGTGGAATGTTATTAAATAAATATAATCTATTAGTTATTATCATTAGTTGATTGACGATAAATTTAACATATAACTTAATAATCTTATTATGGTTAATGTTTCGTGGTATGAAATATATATATATATATATATATATATATATATATATACATATTAATATAGTATTACAATATTAAATTTATTTATTTTTATTATAGCATGTATTAGAATTTGCAATACAAATTATTGTAATAATATAAAATATGAAATTCAAAAATGTTATTATAATAAATATTAAGATAAATACAATAAATACTTATCTATATAACTTATTAATTATGTAATATATATATATATATATATATATATATATATATATATATAATATAATATTATATAATATTAGATACAGAATCAGAAACTTTAGAAGAACTTTTAATAGAATACTGGAATGTTAGTGATACATCAATTAATGTTAATATATAATTATAAATTAAAATTATAAAGTATATCATATATATAATTATATGATATACTTATTACTATTACATTGTATTAAATATTCACTAAAAAAGTCCATATTTATTTTATTTGAAATATATTTAAATATGTTATATTTAATTTAAATATATTATATTCTGTAATAAGCAAGTAATGATTTTCAGTAATTTTATTTGTATATTATGAGATATATAAATAGAGGATTAAAATGCATATGAATAAAAAATTAAAGTTATATTAATTTCCATATCGATAAATCATATTTATAATAAAAAAATAATATTTAAATTTAATATTGCTAATTAATGCCGATACCAATGTATAATTATTTAATAATAAATATGTAGTAAATATAAATTATATATGACAACATATTTTACTTATAAATATGAAATAAATTAATTAATAGGTATTATAATAGTTATATATAGATTATTTATTAAAGTTGTGATATGCATTGAAATATATTTTTGTTAGCATTAAGTATATAACTATTGTAATAATAATATATTTATGTAACTATTTATATATATATATATATAAATATTTATATATATACATTTAAAAGATTTACAATAATATTTTTGAATTTATTGATATCATAATTTAGAGTTTTAGATATACCAGTTATGGTATAAACAATTAATAATTTATAATGTAATAATGCAATACAATTTGATGTGATATATAATGTATGATAAAATGTAAATACATATATACATAATAATTAGTAAATTTCATTTTAACTTCTATAAATCTCATATATGAGTTTAGTGTTGCAACCGTACCCTTATTTCCATGTATCAGTATCGTTCAATTCAAAAAATAACAGTATCAGTATCATATCAATTCAAAAAATCAAAATATCAGTATCGTATGAGTATCATAAAATCAAAGTATCAGTATTGTATCAATACTAGTGTTGGACATTTTAAGATTTTTCACTATTCGAAGTTTTCGAATAGTAATTATATACACTTCGAAGGTTTCAAATAGTATTATTTTTGTTAAATTAAGTATTTTAAGTTTTTAAAACGTAACATTATTCATTTCGAAGGTTTTAAATAGTAAATATTTCATTTTGAAAGCTTCAAATAGTAAATAATAGTCGTACCCAACCCGGCATTGCTCATTTTGTGAGTGTTTGCCTATCTATTATTTATTAAGTATAGCTATTCCTGATTCTACATTGCTAGTATATACAATACAATTATTTATCAATAAATGTTAGCTCAAATTCAAACAAATGAATATAATATTTTTTTATATTTTAGTGGAAAAATAATTTAAAAATACAAAAAATATATAAAAATATTACAAAATATATTTTAAAAAATGTTATAAAAATAATAAAAAAATTATAATATTTATATATTATATATTAAAATAATATTTCTAAAATTAGAGTAAAAATATAAAAAAAAACAAAAAATATAAAAAAATATTACAAAATATATTTTTTTTAAATATCGAAAAATATTTTTATAAATTTTACAATATTTTTAAATATAATATCATATATTATAGTGGAAATCCACTATGCTTGTACATCATTTATATACAAACAATATTTATCTTAACTTAATTAATTAGTTATTTAAAATAATATTTAATAGAGTTAAAAATGTTGTTTCAAAGACTAAGTTAACTAAATTTCAATTAGTTAAATTGGATTTTAAATATTTTTTTTTATTATTTTAATTAATATGTTTTCTAACTAATTTATTTAGCTCATTTACATGAAAATAGTATCAGTCAGATTCTTACTAATAATGTTAGTGTATTAGTCCAATTCTTACAACCATTTTTAATTTCATAAAATGCTATCATATAAATTTGTAATTTAAATATATTTAAAATATAAATATTTATATACAAATTATATAATGGTAGTATAATTTTATATAAAGGATTTAGTTTCATTAACATATGTACATTTCTATAAAAATGTTCTTTATAAATATTCTATTTTTTTTAAAATATATATGGGTCATATCATGTATTCATGTAAAATTATCTTAATTATTCGTGTAATTTATTATTATAACGTATGTGTAGAAAATAAATTATTATATTAATTTAATTTTTCATTATACAATTATTATATACATATAAATAAATATATATATGTGTATATTAATTATTATATATTTAAATAAACAATTGTTATACAAAGTATTTCCTATAGGATGCATAATATTAAGTGTAATAATAATTATTATAATTAATATATATATAAAGAAAATGTATTATTTAATTATTAAATTATATATATATATATATATATATATGTATATATTTAAATTTTGACATGTTTATAAATAAATTATAGTTTCGAATAAGTAAGAGTTAGTAATATATATATATATATATATATATATATTTATGTTATTATATATTTATGTATATATTATTTAAATCTATTTATTTATAAATATTTATATTTCTATTATAAACACCATATCCACATTTATAAAATATGTTTATTTCTATCATAAAGCCTATTGAAATCAAAAAATATAAAAATCAATCTATATATATATATCTATATAATTATATTTGTTCATATTTTAAATACAGTAATTTCATATATATATATATTTTTTATGTAGTAATCATTTAATATATCATATATCAATTTACCATATATAAATACAATATATATATATATATATATATATATATATATATATATGTAAAATATATATGGAACCAATATATTTGTTATATATATATATATATATATATATCTATATTTATTGTGTACAGCGGATTGTACACACCACCGATTTGCGATCCACGAGTTTAGATAATTGGCGTGTCGCGCGCTAATTGACATCGCTCACATTTGTTATCTCTTTCAAAAAAAATGTTTACATTAATGAATTTGTAATTAATATATAGAAGTCATTGTACTTTATAACGATAGATGGCGATAGATTATAATTAAATTATAATTTATAAATAAATGGTTTCGATTTGAACTTTTATTTAATTTGTTTATAAATTAAATGATTGATATAGACTATATCATATAGTATACTGAAGTTATTCTATTTATTTGACATAATCACTAAATCTAGAATAAAAGATAACAAAGAGATAGAAAGATAAAAGTATAATTATATATAAATAGACTTAATAAGATAACTATATACTGATTATAATAATAACCAGAGATAACGGAGTTTTATAAAGTTCTTAAGAATGGATATAGTTTATACTATATGAATAATATAGTATATGATATATCATAGTATATTATATAGGATATTTCATCTTCATATATTTATTAGATTTATTTAATACATTTGTAAACAATTGATTCAAATTTTAATGAAGTAATATTCTATATTGAGAAAGGGTATTTCAGTAAAAGATACACTAGCGGTAATAGAATATAAATTATAACATATACCATATAGCACCAGGTATACATACTATTATAGTAACTATATATATATATATATATATATATATATATATATTGATTGATTCATTGAAAGTTTATTTAAACACATAAATAAATCATAAATGATTTCTCAAAAGTGTATATATAGAATACAAATAATAGATTAGGTAAAACAATAAATACCATTAATAATAATAAAATAAAATATAATAAACCGTACGGAAATTAATAAATAAAATAATAATGACAAACGATATTAGTATTACAGGTTGTCATCTGATAAAAATTGTTGTATATATCTCATGAATGTTTTATGCGATTTTATGGATCTAATATAGGGTGGGAGTGATATATATAATTATATATATATATATATATATATATATATATTTATGTTTGTTTGTATGTGTATCGCGATAATCTCGAAAACTGTACAATGGAGAGCTATACTGAAATCGGGTTCGGTTTCGTGAGGACCTCACAATTTTGTTGGTCTATCGATAACAAGACATTTTTGTGTAAACAGTTTTATCAAAATAATTATTGTAAAAATTAATTTCTTTAATTTGAATAAATCGCAAGTATTACGAAATCATTATTACCTAAATACGGATGGAATTTCGAAATACAAATAATTGCATCGGAATCAACTTAACCTTATTATAAGGACAACATCTGCATAAAATTAAGTTATTTGTATTCATTTGAGTTAATTCGTTTTTATATATCAATAATTTATTCTCTGTAATGTAAAGAGAATAATTAATATGTTATATTTATATTTATGTTACTATATATGGGTGTGATCATACAATATGTTGTCAACATTGGATAATATAATATAATATAAGATAATATAATATTATATGGGGTAAATGCTTTTCAGAAATAAAAATGTATTTAAATTTGGTCAATAAATCAAGACATTTTATTTTAAACAGTTTATTTATAATTATTATTTATATAAAGTTTATTTTTTAGAATGGTTACATGTATAATTATACGTATGTAACTATGGGTAATACATAAATATTATTAATATTAATTATATAGATTAATATTATAATATTTGAAATGGTGAAGTGGAAATATAACCTATCGATACATATATATATATATATATATATATATATATATATATATGTAACAGAGAGGTAGAGATTCTTTGTTGAATACGTTTATTAAACTCTAAAACATATATACATTAAACCTTGAAAGATACAAAAACAAACACAAACCGTTGTGATAAACAATAATAAGTAATTCGATGCTTTAAAGTAATATAATAATAACACAATGACGAAATGTGGCGACACCCACATTTCGTCGAACGCCGTCACGTACCAATGAACACGCCGCACGCACTAATAGCACTTAGCAACGGCCTACCTAGATGCGTCATTGCAGCTTCTCTCTAGATACCCGTCCCGCAGCCTAAACATTCGCTTCACCAGCTCTACCACATACACCCCCCACGAGTTCTGAGGAGCCTCTCATCTTATCCCTAGACCATTGATCTTGGTTAGTTATATGGATTTGGATGTTTACCGGCGGTCGTTCTGGTTGTCCGCCTCAATAATGGTATATCTACCAATTCTTGTAATATACTTTCAACTGGTTCTTCTATTACGGGGTTACCGATATTATTGTTCGGAGTACTTTCTCCTTCAGGAACGTCTACTAACTCATCCATCCAATTACCATCATCCACATCATTCCCTCGTTTATCCATACGCAATAACCCCGTTGCGTGAACTACTCGTCGTTTCCCTTTTCCCACCGTTTCTAATAAGTATAATTGGTCATTTAACCTCTCGACTACTCTATAATCTATTTCCCCATACTTATTTTGGATCCGGCAACGTCCTAGCGGGTGTTGTTTTATCCGCACTAACTCGCCTAGTTCTAGCTCTACATGCTCCTTAATATCACCTTCCTTAATTTTTTCCTTAATTACTATGATATATGCCTCGCATAAGCTATTAACTACCTTGCTCATAAAGTTTACTCCCTGGTCCGAGTGAATTCTGGAGGGTAATCCAAATCTCACGAACCATTCTTTTTCTAGAACACGTGCTACCGTGATGGCCTTTTGATCTTTAGTTCCCACGGCTAAAGTAAACTTAGAGGCCACATCAGTCATGATTAACACATGCTCGATACCGCCCTTGCATTTCTCTAGCGAGGTAAAATCTATCGCCAAGATTTCTCCAGGGATCTCTGAGGTCAAAGACCCCTGGATGACCTTCAGAGGAGCTGCTTTTGCCACCCCGCATATTCTACACTTATCTACATAACTCCCCACATCTTTCCATAAACCTGGCCAATACCCTCTCTTTCTTATCAGTCCCACCGTCCGATCCCGACTCTGGTGTCCCATCTCGTCATGTAAACGTGATAACATTATCAGTCTCATAGAATCTGGGATTACCAGTGTTAGAGAACCCCGTTGACCACTATCTCGTCTATACAATACTCCCTCTACTAAACTTAACCGGTTCCAATCCTTCAATAATACTTGTGACCTCCAATCCCACGCTTTCGTTACTTCCCCACTAGGCCGCTTATTCTCGCTCACTGCTCCCATTACTCTAGCCATTCCTATGTCCGCCTCTTGTAGCCTACTTAAATTGCTTGCCGCTATAGCTGGCCACATGTTAAATGAGTTGTCTGCATCAATCATTCCTACCTCTACTAGCCCCGCCTGATCCCTTATTCTACCATCTACTCGCTCTTTCCTGCTCAAACTATCTGCATTCCCATTTTCTCTACCTGGCTTATATTTGATTACTATGTCGAATTGCTCTATCTGTGCCACCCATATCATGTCGGTAGCTGATAGTTTACATTCCTTAATTCGACTAAGGGGGTTATTATGAGTGTACGCAACTATCTTACTGCCTAGACAATAATCGCGGAATTTCTCGGTTAGTGCCCATTTCAACGCGAGTAGTTCTAACCGCATACTACTATAATTAGCCTCATTCCTTTCTGGTCCCCTCAAACCCCTACTCGCATATGCAATTACTCGCCTCTCTCCTCCCTCCCCTTGAGAAAGGATTGCCCCCAATCCTAATAAGCTCGCATCCGTTTACAGGATGAAAGGTTCCTGGAAATTTGGATAACCTAGAATAGGTGAACTTGATAAACAGCTCTTCAATTCATTGAAAGAACTACTACATTTGTCACTCCATATGAAATTTTCATCCTTGGCTAACAATGTATTTAAAGGTTTTGAAATAGCCGCGAATCCTTTAATGAACTTCCGGTAATAGGATGCCAGTCCCAGAAAAGATCTTACATCCTTCTTATCAGATGGAACTGGCCAATCTTGTACCGTCCGTACCTTTTCCGGATCAGCAGATATCCCTTCCTTAGATACAACGTACCCTAAATATATAGTTTTTTTTGAAAAAATCTACATTTTCTTACTTTCAATTTCAACCCAAAACTACTTAACCTTTTAAATACATTACCAAGTCGCTCTAACATTTCTCCCCAAGACTTACTAAATACCATGACATCGTCAAGATATAGCACCAGCGTTCGTAAGTTTTCCTCCTTTAGACACGCTTGCATTAAACGCGAAAATGTGGCTGGAGCGTTGATCAATCCCATCGGCATCCTGGTATATTCATACAGACCATAAGCCCCGCAACTAAAAGCTGTCTTTTGTATGTCCTTTTTGTCTAGCGCGCATTGCAGAAACCCATGGGATAAATCTAATGTCGAGAAATACTCAGCCCCGCTTAGACAATCTAGGGCTTCCTCGATCCTTGGTAGAGGATGCGCATCCCTGATTGTCTTTGCATTTAATTGTCTAAAATCTACGCATACTCTAATAGATACATCTTTCTTTTTAACGAGAACCATAGGACTACTGTACGGTGAGGTACTTGGTCTGATGATTCCCGCTGATAAATGCGCCTCTATATAAGTCTTCACTTCATCCCATTGGTTAGGTGGAATTCTCCGATGTGGTAAACGTATAGGTATGTTATCGGTTAATGCAATGCTGTGTGGGACTTGGTCTGAGAACCCTATATCATGTTCTCCACTACTGAATACCCTACTATGTCTAGTCACTAACTCCCTAACTTGGGCAGTTTGTTCATTAAACATACGTGATGTATCCATAGCCGTCATAGCCATTTCCACACACCGTTCCACACCACCTTCATCTTCTTTCACCACTGTCACCCCTGTCGTTAGAATCGCTATTCTTTTTCCCGCCTTTATCACTACTTCCTTGTCAGAATAATTACTCATATCCACCCATACCTTACCTCCCTCCACTTGGTTTAAGCCCGGACTAATGACTGCACTATCTCCCCCAATACCCTCAATTAGGCCCATACAACATACTTTCCCACTATCACACTCTACCATTTGACTTACACCCGGTTTAATTTGTATCTCCTGTACCACCTTAACCTCCACCACCCGTTCTACTCCCTCGCCTAGCGCCCTTTTCTTATTCCTATACAAGTCCAAGAACCCTAACCAAGGTATATTACTTATCTCATGTACCTGAAAGCTATCAGACATATACTGAAATATGTTACTCCCCAGTATTACGCTGGGTTGTGTTATTCTATCTATAAGCAGGAATCCCATTCCCTTTAACTCTCCCTGAATTCCCGGAATTAATACATCTAATTCCACGTAGCCATAATATCTTATCTCCTTCCCACCAGCACCTTTCACTACCACATCTAATTGACGCACCTCTACCCCTCTCCACGGTCACGCGGTATGAAATTCATAATATTTTCAGGACCAAGACAATTCAGGTGAAACTTTATATTTATCGAGTTTAACAGTTTTTCGCGACATACCTCGGATCTTGAGTTATCAACACATATACAAATATATATATGTATATATAATTAAATAGAGTTTATTTTATATAGTAGATATTTCATTCGCGTACCCTTATATACCTTAATTACCAAGTCGAGTTTTTTCGATAATCTATGAATATTATCCTTTAGTTTCACTATCATACATGTACGTTTTTAATTTATCGGAGATACATCAATATCATCTTCCAGTTGCGTATTTGAAAATTATCAATATTTTCGCATCACATGCTATGGTTTCATACGATTTTATATTTTAGTTTGATTGGCGAGAAATATCCTGATACACATAATCGATGCTATTGTATAGTTATATAGATCATAGTCATATTTCTATATAGTTCCTTGTTACAACGTTTCTTATCAGATTATATTTAAATCTGACACAAGTATCCGTACATATGCTCATGTTTATCTTTTTCCCGAGCTTATTTGTTAAAGACCAAGTTATTGAACCGTATACTAAATCAGATACTTCAATTTCTTCTCTAAAAAGTGTTTCTTAATAAGATTTCATTTTGGGTATATATTAGTCAGAATGTACTATTATTCCTATGTATCTTCCAAGGTATTTATAATATATGCATATATATTTACATATTTATATATATATATATATATATATATTTATATATATTATTATTTATATTATATCACTAAATGATTAACCACATTAAAATCATACAATATGTTTTATTTATATCATGAATATTATTGAATTCAAATATTATATTAGATTAAAATAACTACACTATTCTATATATATATAATTATATTTATTCATGTTATAAATACAATAATTACATGTATTAATATTATATGTAGTAATTATTTAATATATCAAATATGATATATATATATATATATATACATATATATATATATATATATATATATATATATATTTATATAAGTATAAGATATGTATACTATGTATAATATACTTATTTTATGTAAATATAATCGATAATATTTTAATGTTTTTTATACTTAATAGGAAATATATAGATAATTACATTAATTAAATTAATTAATAGTATACATATAAGAAATAGTTAATTTTTCCGAATATTGAATAAAATATATGAAAGGATATTGAGGCTATGCATAGCTTAAGCTATAATTATATTAAGCATATCCTTATAACAAAAATATAAAAAAGTATATGATATAATCTCATTCAAAACTAATTTTACTATCACTCCTAATCAGAAAACACATATTAAATACATGCCCATTAAGAATATTAATTCTATGATATTATTAGCTGACATACATTCTGATTTAGGTGAATACTGTTATTCACAAGTTGTATTCAATTCCATACTATTCTATTTACTCGATAAACATGCTCATTAAAAAAACCATATCAGTAACTATACATCCTGAAACCCCATGGGTTACTTTCCACCTCATGCATGTCCTAAACGATCACTTCTTAAATCTGAAAGAATATACCTATCCATGAAATATTCATCTTCTAGAGATTCATTCATTGAGAAACGTAATATCTATAAGATAGACATTTCCTATGCCAAATCTAGCTATTATAATCGGATTATTAATGATCTTTCTTCTGAAAACCGACGACTTTTCAAACTGGCCAATAAGTTGTTATCTCCCCCTTAATCAGAATCACTACCATATATAACTAACATTTCTTCATTATAATTAGGATGTATCTTCTCCAAAGCATTTTATAAAAAGATTTACTCCATTATAATAAAGATCAAAAACCATAACCCTACTGCCAACTATCCTTCAATCATAGTTACCCATCCTATATCTGCTTTATTAAGTGTTATCGTCCGCTACATACATCTCTTATATATCCCAGTATTCAATACTCGTGTTTAACTTGGATTTATCTCGAGTTTAAACTCGTGTTTAGCCTGCTAATTTGGTAACACTATTAACACCAGATAGATCCAAGTTTAACTCGAGATTAATCCCAGATAAATTCAAGTTAAATCCAAGTTCATTCGAGTTAAATCCCAGTGAAATCCAAGTTTAACTCTAGCTAAATCCCAGTTAAATCCAAGTTTAACCCGAGATTAATCCAAGTTAACTCGAGTTAAATCCAAGTTTAAAAATAATTCAAATTTATATTTATATTATATCTATATATTATTTATACCTATTAATATATTATACCTGCTAATTCATATTATATTGTTATCTATATTATGGCTATAGCTATAGATAAGTCATTTACATATGGGTAATTTTATATCAGTTTTATTTTGATGAAACTATAGATCTATAATATTAAAATTATATGTTACATCATGTATAATATGTCCCTAAAAATATATATATATATATATATATATATATAAAATCCCTAAATACTTATATAATATTAATTATTTTATAAGTATTTATAAATATATGGTATTTTATATTTATTTTTATATATATATATATATATATATATATATATATATATTATAGTTATACATTGTTATATATAGGTTACATACATTGTTTTTAAAAAAAAAACATTTTTTTAATATGATAAATTTATCAACAAATATTCAATATTTTTTATTTATTTTTATTAGTTTAGATTCAATAGATTTACTTAAATTTAATAAAATAATAAATAAGTAAATAATTGGTAATATTATAGATAAATATTTTGGACGAAAAAAATAACTTGGATTAAACTGTGATATAATGATACAAGTTGCAACTAGTTAAATATGGATCAGCTAAATCCAAGTTGATCTCAGTTTAAAACAGTAACTTGGATTAAACTGGGATATGATGATCCAAGTTTCAACTAGTTAAATATGGATCGGATAAATCCAAGTTTACACCGCCTAGATCCAAGTTTGGACCAGATTCCCAAGTTTCCCAGTTAGATCCAAGTTAAACACGAGTATTGAATACTGGGATAAACTACTACATGCGTCAACTTCGATATCTCCGTCCGATACTGTTCCACTATATATTTTTAAACTTTACTCCGATTATCTATGTCCAACTATCTGTAACATCATTTCATATTCCTTAAATTCCGGTACTGTCCCTTCTACTTTAAACTCTCATTCTTAAAAAAACCTTCACTCGATCCCGAATTCACTCCTAAAATATATTAGATCCATAAAATCGCATAAAATATTCATGAAATATATACAACAATTTATATCAGGTGAAAACCTGTAATACTAATATTGTTTGTCATTAGTATGTTAGTTATTAATTTACCTATGGTTTATACTATTTTATTTTATATTAGTAATGGTATTTATTGTTTTACCTAATATATTATCTATATTCTATATATACACTTTTGAGAACTCATTTATGATTTATTTAAGTGTTTAAATAAACATTCAATCAATCAATCAATCAATATAGTAATATTCAAATAAGAAAATATAATAATTATAATATAATACAAAAAAGATTAATATAACATATATACATCGATAATAATAATAATAATAATAATAATCGTTTGGTAAATAATAATAATAATCGTGTGATTAATAATAATAATACTTAAGTTCATACAATAATAAGTATAATAATATTATAAAAGCGATGAATTTTTAACAGAAATTACATATTAAATAATAAATTTGTGGAAAAAAAATGTAAATATGAATAGACTGTTATAATATGATTTTTTTTTAGTAGTTTATTTCAGCAAATACGTCCATATTAGGTTATATTATATTTGCGATGATATACACTAAATGAATTTTCTATTACTATTATTTCGCATTTTATAAGTTGATTAATTAATATATTATTAAATTTAATAAATAATCATTTTTATAAAATGTTATAGTAATGTATATTATAATGAGAACACTACACTATATAAATTTATATATATATAATTAATATATGTATGTGTATTTTAAATATTATAATGTTATATGTGTCTATTAATATATACAATACATTTGAAATTATTATATATTTAATTAATTACTAAAATCTCTTATAGGAAAAACTAATAAACGAAATTTTAAAAATGATGATACCTATAAAGAGGTATTACAGATATATATATATATATATATATATATATATATATATATATATATATATATGCATTGTTAATTCATAGTAACATACATTTAATAAATATATTATAGAATATTTATGAAACACAACAATGTATATAATATTAAAATTGTTAATTTATATAAAACGATGATGTGATAAAGAAAATAAAATATCTATATATAAAGTAAATACAATATTATTAATCTATAGATTATTGATATAAAGAAAGATAAATTTTATAGTTAGTACATTATGGTAACATATTAATGATCATTCTTTTAAATATTCGATTAATATATTGTAGGATTCTAGTTAGATTCTACTTAAACGATTACGTATAGTAACAATGAAGAACATGATTTATTAACTTGTGGCGAGATAGTAATAACGTGGTTATATCATCGATATAAAGAAAGTGGATAAGCAATTGAATGTAGTGTCTGGCCCACTACTTTTTATTTATAATAATATGTATTTATCATATATATATATTGATAATCACTACCAATTTTATGTACTATCGATACTAAAAATAAAATTATATATTTAAAATACATAATATCAACATTCCTCGTAATTTTGTGTATTTAAATTGAAGTTATAATACTATTTTATTGATTTTATTGATATTTATAATTTAAATCCATTGATATAGATAGAAGTCACTTTAATCTATTTCGAAGAAAAGCCTACTGTTTTAATATTTGACATATATAATATGACTAATATCCAATCAAAATCACTGATACCATTTTGTTAATTTATCGATAAAAGTGTCATTCACGTGTCTATCTTTTACATGCATTGCGTGCGTCAATTGCTTATCCACTTTCTTTATATCGATGGGTTATATATATATATATACAGGTGGACGCACGCACGTAGGCGTGCGTTGATTCTTTGTTCGTGTCTATTATAAAGACGCGAACGCGATACGTGTTTCGATACAGCGTGACGACGTTACAGGAATGCATCTTGCTGTGTAGTGTGTGCTAGGCCGCTACGGTGATCCCCCAAGTCGTCTAGCTCCGGGAGGTCGGCCGCGTCTTACGAATTCTAGAGGCGTGTCTTTCGTAACGTATGCTGGTTTCAGTCTGTCGACGGAGATGCTATATTTCTTCCCGTTCTTTTCTACGACGAAGTATTTGTCCTTCCTTTCTATAACGCGATAGGGACCATCGTAAACTTTCTGAAAGGGTGAGCGGTGAGCATCATTACGTATAAATATAAAATCACATGTGGTTAAAAATGTGGGAAGTGATTTTCCTGGTTTGTTACCGTGGCACGATGTTTATGTTAGTCGTATTAGTTTGAAGGTTTCTTGTAGCTCCTTTATATAGTCACTTTGGTCTGTATACTTAGTTTGTTGGTCGAAGAACTCACCGGGTAGTCGTAGCGTTGTTCCATAAATTAACTCTACGCTTGAGCAATTCAGGTCTTCTTTTGGAGCGGTTCTGAGTCCAAGCAATACTAAGGGCAATATGTCTACCCAATTATTGTTCTTTAGTTTAGCCTTCAGACTGGCTTTCAGTTAGCGATGGAAGCGCTCTACTAGTCCATTACAATGTGGGTGGAAAGAGGTAGTGTTATTGATTTTAATACTAAGCAGTGATGACAGTTCTTTCCAGAGGCTGGATATGAACTGTCTTCCTCTGTCTGACGTGATTTCCAATGGGATACCAAATCGCGATATCCATGTCATTAGAGCTCTCGTGCAGTCTTCGGCTGTTTGGTCCTTCATGGGTATGGCTTCAGGCCATCGTGTGTATCTATCTATGATCGTGAATAAGTATTTGTTCTCTTTAGATGTCGGAATGGGATCTACAATGTCTACGTGGATTTTAGTAAAGCGATGTGATGGTGTTAGGAATGATTTTAATGGGGTTTTTACATGTTTGTCAACTTTGGATTGTTGGCAAGGTAAACATTCCTTGGACCATTGTATAGCATCTCTCTTGATGTTGTGCCATACGAATCTTGCTAATAGTATACGTCGGGTCGTTTTTCTACCTGGGTGGGATAAATTGTGTATTAAATTTAATACTTTCCTTTTTAAATTTTCTGGGATTATAGGTCGTGGGAGATCCCTGCTTGTTTCACAGTATATTTCATTTCTTATTTCACTTGTATTCGGTTGTTTCTTAATGAAGTCTAGTATCTCTTCGTCATTCTTCTGTTTCAATTTCAGTACGGCATATATGTCTTCAGATAACTTCTCTATGCCATTTATGGTTATTCTGGAGAGTGCGTCAGCCACATGATTAGATGTACCTGATATATGTCTTATATCATTTGTGAACTCTGCGATGTAGGATAGATGTCTAGACTGTCTCGGTGATTTTTCAGCCTGTGAATTTAAGGCGTGGATTAATGGTTTATGATCAGTCTTAACGTGGAAAGTTCTTCCTTCTAGGAAGAATCTGAAATGTCGGATAGTTTCAAATATCGCTAAAAGTTCGCGGTCATATGTACTGTAACGTGTTTGGGCTGGGTTTAATTTCCTGGAGAAGAAGGAAATTGGTTTAGTGATGCCTTCTATTTCTTGTTCGAGAGCGGCTCCAATAGTCATATATGATGCGTCGACAGTTATCTGCAATGGAGAAGTAGTTGATGGATGTACTAACATTGTTGAGTTTGTGAGAGCGAGTTTAGATTTAAAAATACCTCGGACATTTCGGTAGTCTATTCTAGAAGTTTCGGATCTTTTATTAGGTCGTATAGCGGTTTAATAATGTTGGCCATCTTGGGTATGAAACGGTGGTAAAAATTCATCATACCTATGAATTTGTGTAGCCCTTTGATGGTAGATGGTTTCGGGTAGTTATTTATAGACAATATCTTATTTTCTGCAGATCTAATTCCGTGTTTGTCGATATAATGACCTAAAAAGTTAATTTCATTAGTAGCGAAAATACACTTACTTTTGTTAAGCCATTTTCTTTCAGGATAGTGCAGACTCTGCGGATGTGGCGTCGGTGTTCTTTCTCGGATATTCTGGCTATTAAAATATCATCAAGGTATATAAAAACAAAGTCTAGGTCTCATTGATAATGTCGTGAAAGGTTGTGTTTGAATTTGTGGATATAGAATGTAGAGCTAGTGATGGTTGACTAGTCTTAAATAACGGTTCTATTTTAGAGTTATTTAAGTTAATGAGTTTTTTCCCTACACTATCGATAGCGTAGTGGTGTTTTAAGAAGAAATCGTTGCCTATTATAGGTTTTGTTACGTCTGCTAACATAAACTCCCATTACATTTTTGTTCCTCCGATTGTGATGTCAATCTTCTATGTTCCGAAGGTGGTAATGACAGAGCCACGCTGCACCTAAAACTGCCGTATTTGTTCGTTTCCTCTCGTTCCTTGTAGCTGTAAAAACGCTGACTTCAGCTGCCGTATCGATTAGATATCTATTATTCATGCAGGTATTCTGTAAATATAAGAGATTGGTATAGCCGGGAATACAAATGTTATTGAGTTCCGGGCTTATTAGCTTCCCTGGTATGAGCAAGGTTTGCGGCACTTAGTAGCCTTATTACCGAACTTACTGTGGTAGTAACAGAGTCCGATTTTCTCTGTTCCTGTAGAATTGGTTTCTCTTCTTATAATGTTTACCGAATCGAATTTGATCATAGCATCAGCGCGTTCTGCTAGGGTATCTAGTGATAGGTCATTAGCTAAACCTGCTAGTATTTGTCGTGTGGATATCGGTAGTTGTTCTAGGAATAACTCTTTGAATAATTCTGTCTGCTGTTGACCGTCGTTTAGTCGTCGCATTGAATTTAATAATTCTGTGGGTTTTCTGTCTCATAGGCCAGATGTGTGGTAGTTTGATTGCGATCGTTGATATACTGGGTTGTGGTCGTATTGTTCGGGTTATCGGTTGTGTTCATATTTGTGTCCATCGTTGTCAAAAACTTGTCGGGGTCACCAATGTAGGATTCTAGTTAGATTCTACTTAATATATTACGTATAGTAACAATGAAGAACATGATTTATTAACTTTTGGCGAGATAGTAATAACGTGGTTATATATATATATATATATACAGTTGGACGCACGGCGTGCGCATCGATATAAAGATAATTTACGTATATTTACGGTACTTTATAGGTACATTCACGGTACATTTAAGGTACTTTCATTATATCGATAGGCGTGCGTTGATTCTTTATTCGTGTCTATTATATAGACGCGAACGCGATACGTGTTTCGATAGAGCGTGACGACGTTACAGGAATGCATCTTTCTTTGTAGTGTGTGCTAGGCCGCTACAATATATATATATATATATATATATATAATTATTAAAACATTTAATAACTTATATTACAAATAGTATATTTAACTTTATACATTTATTTAGATAATTTGTTAACATATTTTATCAATATAATTAGGATTAGAAATATTAACTGAACACGATTGTGATTTATGTATTATTTAATTATTATCATCGATACTGTAATAACTAATAATTTAATAAATATGAATGTATTATATTAACTATAATACAAAGTAATTTTAATATTTATAAATTGGTATATATTATATTAATTTATGTTTTCAGGTTACCTTATAATTCTACTTCACATATTGTATTATATAATTAAATTATATAAATATAAATTTATATATTTCATTTTGAAAATTATTATTTTATTTATTTTGTTTAAAATAGTAAAAACATGTTTAATTATAATATATTTAAATTAAATCACCATTATATTTGACAATAATCTATATAATTTACTTTTAAATAATTGTATTTGTAAGATGCATGGAATAACAATAATATGAATGAATTTGTGAATATTAATAATGATGCTTTTAAACATATTGTTAGTATATATATAAATATATATATATATATATATATATATATATATATATATATATATATATATTTAATTCATATTATATATTTATATTAATAAAGTATAATTATTTAAAAAAATATATAATACATTTTCCAATACATTTCCAACTAATGTTAGAGATTTAGTCTAATAGACTAAACTTTATTTAATTATATTTGTTATTATTATATTATAATATTATATGTATAATTCAATGTAATCTATTTAATTATTTACATAATTAATATGTTTTCCTTGTTTCTAGTTTTAATGTATGACTTAATATTTCTTGATAGATATTTTTTTAATATATAGATAGATAATCTATAATTTAAATATATTAATTAATTAATATAATTGTATCAGTATATATCAATATATATATATATATATATATATATATATATATACTAGCCGTTTTGGCCCAGTGTATGTGCGAATAGTTGAGAATTATGAGTTATTATTAGAAAATTGCATGATCTAGGTGTATTTTAGAAATAAGAAATATATTATTTATTTAATTTAAATTAATTATGTTATAAAAAATAAATATTGAGAAATTAATATAATATACATAATAAATGGGAGTTAGCCCTATCGGAGTTACCTCTATCTGAATTAGCATGATCTGAGTTAGCCCTATCTGAATTAGCCCTATCGGAGTTACCTCTATATGAATTAGCACTATCTGAGTTATCCCTATCTGAATTAGCCCTATCGAAGTTAGACCCATCTGAATTAGCCCTATCGGAATTAGTCCTATCTGAATTAACCCTTTCGTAGTTAGCCCTACGGAGTTAGGCCTATCTGAATTAGCCCTATCTGAGTTAGCCATATCTGAATTAGCCCTATCGGAGTTACCATTATCTGAATTAGCCCTATCTGAGTTAGACATATCTGAATTAGCCATATCGGAGTTAGACCTATCGTAGTTAACCTTATCTGAATTATCCCTATATGAGTTAGCACTATCTGAATTAACCCTATCGTAGTTAACCATATCTTAATTAGCCCCATCGGAGTTAGCTCTATCTGAATTAGCCATATCTGAGTTAGAAATATTGTAGTTAGCCCTATCTGAATTAGCCTATCGTAGTTAACCCTATCTGAATTATCCCTATATGAGTTAGCACTATCTGAATTAGACCTATCGGTGTTAGCCCTATCGGAGTTAGACCTATCTGAATTATCCCTATCGGAGTTAGTCCTATCTGAATTAGCCCTATCGTAGTTAGCCCTACGGAGTTAGGCCTATCTTAATTAGCCCTAGTATATGCTATATATCTGAACATGTACATACTATTATATATATATCAGCATAATGTCATAATATCTATTAGTATCATTATCCTATATAATATGTATATCATATATGATATGTCTCAATATATCACATGTGTCAATATATATATATATTATCAGCTTTTTTTTATTTTCAGAATTGGTTTTAACAACCGGGTAATTATAGAAGCAGAGCTTATCGAGACAATTATCCTGTATCATTTTGACAAATCCTAAAAAGTACAGTTATAATTGGAATAATACATTGTAAAGAACTTGAACAAATTATCAAAAATCATCATTTATATATAAAAATAAACAAAATAAATATTAAGAAAACTAAAAAAAAAACTAAAAACAGACAAAAAAGATTAAGAAGAGTAAATATATGAAAATTGTATATAAAAATAATATATATATTTATATAATTTGGCAAATATTCAAAATAAATTTATAAATTATCTACACAAAGTAACAAATATTTAGATAGATTTCATAAGTCGAATTGTAGATATAGTATAAAATATGGAAAAAAAGAAGAAATTAATGTAAAAGTCTGATTAAGATAAAATGTATTAAAAATATTATATAATATTACATATATATTAAATGATTATAAATAAAACTATTAAATTATAATATTATAATCAAATTCAATATTTATAATTGTTTTTAATAAATATAGGAAAAGGAGAAGAGATTAGGTATATAGTATATATTACATATATATATATATATATATATATATATATATATATATATATATTATATATATATATATATATATATTCATATAAATATAAATATTACTATAATATTAATATCATTCTAAACTAACATTCTAAAAAATAATAATTTATTAAGTCACTATTTTATTAAATATTAAGATGAGAAAATAAAACAATTAAAATAAATTAAATTATTGAAAAAATATGAATTTAAATCAAAATAAAATAAAATGAAAGAATCTAAAATATTTAATAATGTATTTATAAGGATATCTTTACCTAGTTCTGAATTAGAGAAGAAGAAAGTTTTAAGATATGCCATTAAGGCAAATATTATAAAATCAAATACCACACTTAAATGTGTTTTTAATAATTACTCATTTAAATATGAAATTCACGAATTAAAAAATAATAAAATAGACTGGCGTATATATACTAAATATAGTATCTGAAAAAGATTTTTCAAACTGGGCAGATTCTTTTAGTGATTATAAAAAATCTTTTATAACACAAACTAGGTATTCAAACATTAATATAGGTGCTAAAAGTACTACAAATTAATGACATAATATATGTAATAATAATCATTTGACATACAAAAACCGAGTATATTTCTTTAACTGTAATAGTATTAGGAATAAATTATCTTATTTAGAAATGTTATTAACCTGCGATAAATATTCTTTGATCTGCTTGGTCGAAACTTATCTAAATATTAATGATGTTAGTGCACTTTTGCTTTTTAATAGTAAAGGGTATACATTATTTAGACTAGACAGACATATTCATGCAGGAGGTGTACTTATAATCTGTAAAAATGATTTAAACCCTATTAGAATATTTTATTCTACGCATCTTAATATTGAATACAGATGTTTAGATATTGATTGTAGCAACACACAAAAAACAAGAATAATTTGCATGTATAGACCACCATCAACAGATATAGCTAATCACCAGGAAATATGTGATTTAATATCATCTTTATGTACTATTCACTACTCTAGTATATTATTCGGAGACTTTAATTTACCCTTAATTAATTGGGATAACGTGTCTTGTCCAAACTACCCAATGTGTTATAATAAGTTTATTAAATGCATCACAGATAATTCTCTTTTACAATATATAAATTTTCCAACTAGATTAAATAATATACTCGACTTACTTTTGACCAAAGACTCAATTTTATTATCCAATATTTACAAAGAACCCAAATTTGGTATAAATAAACATATTAGCGATCATTTTTCTTTTTCTTTCAACATTTTATCCATGTCCACAAATTCGATAAACCCAATACTACCAAATTTTAAAAAAGCAAATTTTATTTTAATGTATTCATTATTAAAAAATATACAATGGGAAAATATATCATATGGTAAAGATATCGATGAAACCATAAATATCTTTTACTAAACTATGTTATATATATTTAGTAAAACCGTTCCAATGTCAACATTTTCTACCAATTCACATAAATACCCCAAATATATACACCCTGTTCAATCAAAATGTTTAAGAAATTTTTAAAATAGGAATAAGTAAACTATTCATAATAATAAATGGAGAGACTCACAATCACTTCTACATTATAATATTCACAATTATGTCTTGCAGAGAGAGTACAAGGTTATTAATTCTAATAATAAATATTTGTTCTATAAAGATGTTAATTCAAGATGTTCATCTCACAATGGGATATATCCATTAATTAAATATGATAATTCATATGCGTCGATTGATTATGATAAAGCTGTACTACTGAATGATCAATTCACATCAGTATTTACAAATAATAATGGTATAATTCCAGATCATACACTAAAAACAGAAAATACTATAAATGATATTATATTCACTAGAGAAATGGTTAGAATATGCTTATGTAAACTTTCTAATTCATGTACAATTCCCCCAGATGAAATACCATCTAATATGCTACAAAAATTCTTATATGACTTATCATTACCATTATCTATCATATTTAACAAAATCAAATTAATTATTTCATGACACTTAAAATGGAAATATAGTTTTATAACACCGATTTTTAAGAAAAACATCAATTTGGTTTTATGAATGGCAAGTCAGTAGAGTTACAATTATTGTCGTGCCTAAATAAATGGACTTCTGCCATAAATGATAACAAATATATTGATATTGTATATTTTTATTTCAAAAAAGCGTTTGATAAAGTCTCGCATATAAAACTTTTAATAAATTTAAAAGATATAGTTATAGCAGGTAATATATTAAAATGGATTGAATGTTTCCTAACCAATAGGAAACAATCTGTAAAAGTAAATCACTCATATTCCAAATTCAAAAATGTACTATCAGGTGTGCCCCAAGGCTCAGTTATTGGACCATTACTATTCATAATCTTCATCAATGATATTACTAATCTATTCACTGAAAAAATTAAAATAGATTTATTTGCAGATGATACCAAAATACATCTACAATCAAATACTATATTGTATAGACTACTGATGCAATTAACAATTAATCAATTTCTATCATGGAGCAAAAACTGGCAACTTGATATAGCACCAAATAAAACTAATCTAATGTCATTAAATAGTAGTGTAATACCAACATATTATATAGAAAGTAAACTTATTAATAACTGTATATCAAATAAAGATCTAGGTATAATATTTGATAATTATTTGTATTTTGATAAGCATATAATAGAGTATTGTAGAGGTGCTCTAATGACTATTAATAATTTATTTAGATGCTTTATAACCAGCGATGTTTCAATGCTTTTAAAAGCTTATATTACATTAGAGTTTGCCACAACTGTTTGGAATCCTGGTATTAAAGCAAGACGTTACAATGGACTAACCGACAAGCTCGAACGTGTTCAGAGATTGTTCACAAGGAGGCTATTTGGTACTTGCAGACTACAATATTCTATTTATAATGAACGTCTAAAATAATTTGGAATCAGATCTATCGAACTACGGCGTATGCACAAAGACCTGATTATGATATTCAAGCTAGTAAATAATCTATGCAAGGTTGATTACTCTGATATATTATATGTTACCAAGACAAATTCTAGAACATGTGGCCATGACTTAAAAATCCTGGCAAGTAAGTCACGAACAAATGTTCACATGAATTACCTAAATAATCGTATCATAAATATATGGAACAATCTTGATTATGAAACAGTTCATTCTCCATCTTTGAACTGTTTCAAATCCCGTATAAATAAAATTAATTTTAATAGATACTCATCTATTATGCGATCTATCACTTAATTTATTGTCATTTTTATTATTATCTTATAGCATGTAACCGTTCCACGTAATTCGCAAATTCAATATCTTTATATAAGATATATCATGTAAATATTATCTAATTTTATTTTAATCTTATGTATTGTGAACGTTTGATATTTATTTTATATATGTTAATTTTATTAAATTACTTATTTCCTATTGTTAATTTAAATGTTTACTGTATACTTTAATATTTATATTTATGAATTATCAATAATAAAATTCAATTCAATTCAATTCAATTCAATTCAATAATAATAATAATAATAATAATAATAATAATAATAATAATAATAATAATAATAATAATAATAATAATAATAATAAAAATAATAATAATAATAATAATAATAATAATAATAATAATAATAATAATAATAATAATAATAATAATAATAATAATAATAATAATAATAATAATAATAATAATAATAATAATAATAATAATAATAATAATAATAATAATAATAATAATAATAATAATAATAATAATAATAATAATAATAATAATAATAATAATAATAATAATAATAATAATAATAATAATAATATTAATAATAATAATAATAATAATAATAATAATAATAATAATAATAATAATAATAATAATAATAATAATAATAATAATAATAATAATAATAATAATAATAATAATAATAATAATAATAATAATAACTTTCTAGGTTGACATTATTTAAATTTCCGATGAAAGTATTGATATTTAATTAAAATAATGTTAATAATAAATATAATCCCATTCAATAGTATATGCATACATATTATTTAACATATCAATATTTATCATATATATTTGTTTATATTTATATTAATTTGATTTTTATTTATATTACATTTATATTTATATATATATATATATATTTATATATATATATATATATATATATATGTGTATATATATATGTGTATTTATATATGTATTTAATATATACTATTTAATTTATATAATTTAAATAGCTGTATTCTGGGATTCTTTAACATGTTATTAATATATTATATAATATATATATATAATAATAATATTTATTTATAGAAATCTCATATATAAATATATATATATATATATATACTAACTTGAATATTAATAATATTAAATTTCGTTACCCCTAAGTTCTGTTTTGTGTCCATTGTATATAAACAATATCACAAATATATTTAAAAGTTTTGGACCAGTTTGTTTTGCTGATATTCCAAATATGATTTTATCCAATAAATAAATTATTTATTTAAAAACTAACATACGATTAGTAAATCTAGTTTATTATTGATTAATATTCAACATAAAAATAATAATATTAAATTAAATGTTAATATTAATTATATGCAAGTCATACTTTTAAAATATTTAGAAATTATAATTAACAACAACTTAAATTTGAAATTACAAGTATCTATGTATCAATGCAAGTATCTAGAACCTTTAATATTTTAAATAACGTGAAATTTAAATTTAATATTAAATCTTTAATATTGGTATATATTCGTTCTATTGCTTCGGCTAAATCTACAAACCTATGTATTACAAATTACTAATATTAATGGCAACTTTTATGATCAACATGCATAAATTTAATGTTGTTATTTTTTTAAATTAAATTGTTTTTATAGTTTTCGTTTTTATTTTGTACTTTCTTTGGGTATTTGATCTTACCTGCTGTATATTTATTTGATATTCTATGTGTGGAGAAATTTCAAACAACCATTATGCATGGACCTCGGGATCTATGGGTATATGATATTATAATGAGCATTGGAAGTAAAATAAATAATTCAATTAATAATATAAATAAAAATGATTTTAAAGAATTTGTATCTAATAATTTTAATAGTTTTTACTTTTTACCAATTGACAATGATGAAATAATTAAAGTGACTAAGGATATTAAATCAAAAAGATCATTAGATATAAATAATCATGACATGACCTTAATAAAAGATATTATTCAATATATTTTAGAACCATTAAAAAAGATATTTAATTTAAGTATCCAAACAAATACATTTCCTGACAATATGAAAATTGCAATTATTAAACCTTTATATAAAACTAATGATAAACAACAAATATCTAATTACAGGCCAATTTCATTACTACCACAAATATCTAAATTTTTGAAAAAATTATTTTTAATAGATTATCAAAATATATATTTAAGCATAATATTATTAACAAAAATCAATATGGTTTTGTTCCCAGATCAATTACAACCTTATCATTATTAAATATTCAGCATTTCATTTTACATAAACTCTCTCAAAAAAAAAAAGTAGCTATTATATTCTTAGATCTCAAGAAATCATTTGATGTGGTTGATCATGATATTTTACTTGCTAAATTGGAATGTATAGGGTTTAGAGGTGATACAAATTTATTTATTAAAAGTTATCTTACAAATAGAAATATTATAACACGAATTGATAATACTCTATCATCTAGAAAGATTATTAGATATGGAGTGCCGTCAGGATCATTTCTGGGACCTCTACTATTTATTATCTTTATAAATGACATATCAAATATTTTTAATAATGAACAAGTAAATAATATTAATATCAATTTATATGCAGATGATACATCTATAACTATATTTGCTGAAAATGATACATTATTAACATATTATTTGCAATATTACATGGATAAATTAAAAAAATGGTTTGATATAAATAAGCTTAAGCGAAATATCGAAAAATATTGCCATATATAAATTCTGGTATATTAAAAGATATAACAATAGATAACATTAAAATCGATATAGTTAATAATTATAAATTTCTTGGGATTTACTTAGATTCCCAAATGACCTACAAAAAACATATAAATTATTTATCGAATAAATTACCAAAAATTATATATACTATAAAAAAAATATCTTTTTTAGATACAACAAATTTAATTTTGTTATATAATTCATTATATTTATCTAATTTATCATATGGGATTGAAGTATGGTCAAATACTTATAAATCAAATATTACAAAATTAATTATGTTACAGAAAAAAGTTATAAGAATTATTAATAAAAAAATAATATATAAATTAAAATTACCATTAATACGTCTAACACATACTGGTCTTTTTTTTTTTAAATAATATTTTAAAATATGAAGATCTAATTATATATAGAAACACATTATTAATCTATAATTTCTTAAATAATAAATATAAATTAGATTATAACTCATATTTCAAGTTAAATAAACTAAAAAATAAATTTATTCTACCACTTATGAAATCAAATAAATTAAAAAATACAATATTTTTTAAATGACCAGGTTATATAATGAATTAATGTTTAATAATCTTTTACGAAAAAAGAATATTAATAATGTATTTATTCTAAAAAAAAACATTAAAATATTCATTTATAAGTAAATATTAGTTTTTTTTTTTTTTAATATTTATATTTTTTTTATATCTTGTTTCGTTTATTGTTTTAAATATTGTTTTAAATTATTATTGGTATTATTAGTCATCTGTAATTTGACAGGAATGTGGCGCCATTGCACGTCTTATTGAAAGATGATTAATTTTTGTTTAGTAGTTTTAATTTTATAACATACTTTTAGATATTTTTATTTTTACACATATTTATAATAATTTACTATTTTTATTAACAAGTTCTCAATATTGTAAATTTACATATTTTACTAATATATATTTTAATATATTTTAATATTATACAATTATTTTATTATCTTATTTTATTATTTATTTTAATGTAATGGATTGAAATATGATGATAACTTATGTTCATGAACAGTGTTTTATTATTTTTATTAATTTATATATATATATATATATATATATATATATATCTTCTATTTTATTACAAAGAATGCTAACACATGAATTATTATTATATTATTATTTTAACTAATATTGTAATCTGTACATGAACATATTGGAGGTATCGACTAAATAAAGCCTAGGCTTTCACTGATCCTCCATAGACGTATGATATACATACTATGTCGTATGTCTATAAACTGATTTCATTCATTCATTCATTCATTCATATGGACTGACTAACGCGAGACCTATTCCCTAGTAATTTGATGATTGTATTCAGCTCATTTAATAAAAATCAAAAATATTGACTTTATTATTTTATTGTGTATAAATCACAACTTATTTATATGTTGTACTATTCTTTATGTATTTTTGTCATTATTATTTATTGTTACCCATCGTTTTGAATCTATTCAAACTATTGTCTATATGTCTCTCTATATATCTAGATAATTATTTTGTTATTCTTATCATAGTGATACATTCCAAAAATAACAACAACACGGTATACATATAAAAATAACATTAAATAAATTAGAAAGGTATTATATCTGCCCGTGATATAACCAATTAAAATTTATAAATTAATATTAATATTTTAAAAATTATATATATATATATATATGTATTAATAAAGATTACATTATAACTTTTTTTAATATAAATTGAATATATATGTTCTATAAGGTCCTTTATATAATCTAGATTTAGGTAATTAATCTTTCCTTATTAGGTTTATAAGGTAATCCACATCTCTCGATAAATCTTCGCGTAAATAATGTGTGAATCTTTTCAAGTTTTATCTTTAGTCCTTAAAATTTCCTAGCATCTAGTCCCGGATTCCAGCATGTCGAAGTCTATTCAAGGTTGGGTCTATATTATTATTATTATTATTATTATTATTATTATTATTATTATTATTATTATTATTATTATTATTATTATTATTATTATTATTATTATTATTATTATTATTATTATTATTATTATTATTATTATTATTATTATTATTATTATTATTATTATTATTATTATTATTATTATTATTATTATTATTATTATTATTATTATTATTATTATTATTATTATTATTATTATTATTATTATTATTATTATTATTATTATTATTATTATTATTATTATTATTATTGATTGATTGATAATTTATTTAAGCAAATACATAGCCGAAAATATAATCGAAAGTATAAAGTATAGATATTTTCTAACGATAACATACGTTATAGAAATAAACATAGAATAATACGAAATTAAAAAATTAAAGAAATTAAAACGTTTTACAGTTACCGTAAAAATAAACGAAAAACAATCGAAAGTAGAAATAAATCATATAGTAAAAATAAACTAAAAATGATAAAAATAGAAATAAAAGATAGCGTAAAAATAATCGAAAATAGAAATAAAATACATTATTTTGTAAGTGGCATCGAAATATTCAATTTCTACTTTATCTTTGTAGAAATCTTCTTATCTTTGTACCCTGTTTTAGTAATAAATTATTAGTTATATAGTTTAATATTTAAATGTTAAATTTTAAATATATTATAATTATATAATATATATTATTATTATTATTATTATTATTATTATTATTATTATTATTATTATTATTATTATTATTATTATTATTATTATTATTATTATTATTATTATTATTATTATTATTATTATTATTATTATTATTATTATTATTATTATTATTATTATTATTATTATTATTATTATTATTATTATTATTTGTTTATTATTTTTATATTTTATTTATATATACATATATATATATATATATGTTTTTTAAATGTATAGTTGTTAGTATATATTGTTAGTATAGTTGTTAGTACAGTGTACAATCATTAATAAACAAACATATATACTACGGTTGTTATAGCTATTACATAATGTTCGGCGCTGTCATGTATACAGAGGCCGTATACATGACAGCGCGGTATACATGATATTATACTTATGGCCGTTCTGAATTCTATACATTAGTTTTAGAATAATGTTTCCTATATATAAAATAGTGAAAGTATTACATATCTTGTTAATATTAATCATATGCTATATTTTTAATTTAATTTTGCAATTTTGCTGTGTTATATAAACAAGTGTTAGAGTGGATTACACAATAGTGGATTACAAAATAATATAAAACATACATTATATAATTTTTTATATATTAATATCTTATATATATATATATATATATATATATATATATATATATATATATATATATATATATATATATATTTCATATTATTATTAAATAATTAATCTAAGACATTCTTATATAACATTGGTTGAATTCTGAATTTTATAATATTTAAAATATCGAAATACTTTATTTATTAAATAGAACAGTATTTTATTTTTTTCTTCATATATGTATATATGTTTATTTACATATATAAATAATATTAAGGTCGATAATGGTTATATATTAATAAACCTTTATCGAAACACTATATTATTTTGAAAAAATAAAATAATTATTTGGATTGGATATTGTGAAATATTTTAAAAATTAATATAATTACGAATAGCTATACATTTAATTAAAATGGTAACTAAATACTATCGTGATTTATGTTTTATATACATTTTATATGTACTATAATAAATTATAAATTATTAAACATGAGTGTATTATATTTATTATAAGACAAGGTAATTTTTATATTTTTACATTTGATATATATTATAATAATATTAAGATTGCTAAATTATAATTATGTTAATATATAATGCTATTTATATAACTTAATTATGAAAATATAAATTTATATATTTCATTTTGAAAATTAATATTTTATATTTATTTGTTTATAAATATAAGAACATATTAAATTAAAAGTAAAAATAAGTTATCGAACCAAGTTCAAAGTTATTAAACGAACATTTTATTTTATAATATTCTTTATAATTTACATTTACATAATTGTTGTTATAAGATACAAATCACACTGATATTAATGCAATTGAGCATATTGACAATGAAGTTTCAACAAATATCGTTAGTATATATATATATATATATATATATATATATATATTGGATCCATAACTATAATTATATACACCAATTAAATATATTGTATTATTGCATATATATTTACAGGGTATTAGTATATTTCGAATTTTATATTATTTATGGATAATATATATTATATAATAAAATAGAATATGACATTCATGATCACTATATATCTTTAATTCACAATTAAATTAATTAATTTATATGTTTAAAAATAATTGCACATACTCGTAATTTGTATGTATAATTAATTATAGAATATATCTCAGAAAATTGTAAAGCAAAATCAAATGATCTATGCTAAATATCACTACAAAATGTATTTTAATATTATTGTCAAATTCATTAACTTAAAATAATATATATATGTTAGACATCATTTTTATTGTTTTTTTTTATTTTGTAATTGTATATAACATTATTATATATATATATATGTTATGAAGATACTATAGCAAGTTTTTGACCTTCGATAACTAAAATCTCTAGTAAGGCACGACCAATTTATATGTCATGGGTATATTTTATAGCTATTAGAATGTATACTGATATCCATACTCCCCAATACAGATAACAATATGCTAAACAAATTATCACAAACATGCCACAAAGACGGAGCTAAATATACAATTATAAAATTATAAATATCCTATTATTGAGAAACCAAGACCTAAAAAACAAATATATATGAATAATAATATGCTTATATTTCAAAATCAATATGTAATTAACGAAGTATGTTATATCACTGAAAGTAAATATTCAAGTACGGGATATATCATGGGTGTGTAGCGAAGAGAGAGTCAGGTAAGATATACTAATAATGGATATCAAGTTGAGAACAAACAGATCTAACAAAATAATTGTTATTAATAGAAGATATCTTTATAAATAAACTTAATGGTCGAGGAATGGCAAAAGTTGGCAATAGCAATTCAAATAGAAATGCAACATGATATATATACGAGTTTTCACGGGCTTACATGAATTTGGTTCTCTAATTATCATTAATTTGTATCTAATAAGGATGTTATATCTAGATATATTATGAATATTCCATGTCCATATTATATTTATTTGTTCACTGTTCGACCATATGATGTCATATAGAGAATACTTATAGATACAATGTAATCAAGTAATACTTATTAATTAATTATGATTATAGATATATTGAAATAAAGTTAATTATTTTGTATGTTTAGATATATATTGTTAAGATAGACATGTGACATTATGTTAACATATATTTGATATCTTACGTAGATATTTTATATAATGTTATATACATGTATATAATTGTATATTATATAAAAGCTCGACCAATTTATATGCAGTTATCATGTAGATTATATTACTTTATTGGGATCATTAATTTTAAATCAGCCTTGTTCTCCATATTACGATGTTAAATTCATATTTGTATATGCTATATATGCCAATATATATAATATAATATTAATAACACCATAACTTATTTATTAGTCATTAATTAAAATAAATTAAATATATAATATTAATATTTAAAATAATTGTTATTAACTATAGAAAAAGAAGAGGATATTAGGTATATATATATAGTATATTACCTTATATATGTATACATACACACATACACAAATACATACACATTTATATATATATATATATATATATATATATATATAATGAGTACTATAATAATATTAATAATAATCATTTATAATTTTAAAAAATACAAATAAAAATAAATAAATAAAATATAATATAACTATGGTTATCATCGAACTTTTTACATTTTATTTTAAATAATTTTCAGATAAAAGTTATTAATATTAAATAAAAATAATAACAGAATAAATATAATTCAATATATTTGTAATTATTTAATTTAACAAGTATTTTTTTATTGTATTGTCATTTATTTTCTATATATATATATTTCTTTATTTTTTATTTATATTATATTTGTAGTTATTTATTGAATTTACATATATAAATAATTAATATTACTATATATATTATGTATACATTGTAATTTAAATACTTTAAACAGCTGAATTCTGGGATCATTTACACTGTTAATAATAATATTATGTTATAATAATAAATATATAATGTTACATATATATATATATATATAAATAAATAAAATGTGTCATTCCTCACTTACAGGCAATTAATAATAGAGTAATTAGTAAACAAGTATATGTGTTTTAGCGGCATTTCTTCACCAATTTGGATAGTCTAAATTCTTAAAACACGGGTTCGACACACCCGTGCTATATTTAAAGGCGTGACAATACAATTACGTTAAATAATACGGAGTCGGATCTGAAGCATTACAGAAGCAGGTAGTCTAGGTAATGCTTACAGTCGTAGCTCGTGTAGTACAGTCGTCTCTAGCATCAGTCTATGTGGTAATAATCGGCATTATTAGTCGTTATCGTGTTTGTGATCACATCTTCGTAGTCCGTTACTCAATAAGCTGTCTTAATCACATTTTAAGTTAAAGTAAGACACTAAGAGTAAACTATTATAAAGGGTAATTCGAGTTATATAAACAGTTCCTCGATAACTCGAATAAAACATCACTCGTGCCATATTCAATTATAATATTGTACCTACTCATTTCCTATATACAATTTATACATGGAAGTATATTGTATATATGCAATTATGCGTATATATATGTTACATGCACAGCCTAAATATAATTCATACGAATACAAATATACACTAATATAACCTACATAACATATATATATATATATATATATATATATATATATATATATAAATATATATATATATAACATTTAATTATAAATATTAATGTTATTAAATGTTTACTAGAAACACGAGTAATGGAATAATAGATAAGGGTAATATATAAATACACATTAATATATAAATACACATTAATATATATATATATATATATATATATATATATATATATATATATAAATATGAATATTATATATACATATATTTAAAAAATTATATATACAATTATTATATTATAAATTTAAATTATTTGATTATAAATAAAAATCATTAATTAAAATATATTATTGACAGTTTATTGAATTGAATCAAAGAGAAACTTAATTTTCATTGATTTTATAATAAATGTAATGTTATAATTAATTATATGTATTATGTAGAATAATATATACTGTATAAATGTATTAAACATTTTAAATGTATATGATGATGATTATATGTATTATATATTGATACTAGTGCTATGTATGCTATTCTTGAACGTATTGAAAATATAATAGGTATTACATAAATATTATAAATGGATAATACAACAATAAATATAAATAAACAATAACAATATTTTAATAAATAATTTGCCTATTACGTAATTTATAAAAGTAAGTCGGAGTTTTAGTAAGCATTAATTGATATACAATTTACATTTGTATTCTCTAATTACTTTATCATATTTTCTTTTTATCAAGTTTATTTTATTTTAGATATTGCGATCCAAATAGTTTTATTTATTATAAAATAAATGTTTACTTTCTTCTTCAATTTAAATATATTCTTCGTAAGTATTCTTTCTAATTACAATTTTCTAAATTAAAATATCCTACATTATATTCGAATTAGAATGTGTTTGTGTTATAGCAAATAATTTATATATATATATATATATATATATATATATCTGTTCATGAGATATTTTATTACAATGTGGAGATATATATTGAAAGTCTAGACCAATTTTAAATACATAAAATAAAAATATAAATTATTATTCCAAATATTATATTCCATTTGTTAGTTTTTTTTCTGGTATAGTTTTATTTATTTAGTTTTATTTATTTTTATTTAGTTTTATTTATTTTTGTTATCTTAATCATTTTTATATTAAATAAATTTATATTAATAAACTTTTTATTTTTATTTATAAATAGCTTCTAATTATAGAAAATCACCATTGATTTAAATAAAAATAATAATGATGATGATATAATAACATTTGATGTTGATACTCAGTATATTAACGAAATTGAATTACCCTCATATATAAAACAACATAAAGATAACAAATGTGACTTGACACTTGTTAATCTAAATATTAGAAGTTTAAAAAAAAATTATGATAATTTGAAGATCTTTATTGAACAAGCAGATTATGATATCATTTGTTTAACAGAAACATGGTTAACAAATGATTTACCATTTATTCATAAAATTAAAAATTATAACCATTATTTTACCAATAGGTCATAAAATAGAGGAGGAGGTGTTTTAATTTATGTCAAATGTAATTTTAAAATAAAAATGTTGAATAAATTATCTTTTTCTAACAATATTTTAGATTGTATTACGCTAGAATTATGTATAAAAAAAATACAAATATTATTATTAGTGCTATATATAGAGCAACTAGGTATACAAATGAAGCTATTTCTGAATTCAATAACATCATTTTAAACAATTTTAATACATTTAATAATAAAAAATTAATTATATGTGGTGATTTCAATTTAGATATTCTTAAAACTGATAACCTAAACGTGAATAACTTTATAAATACAATTAATGAAATTGGATGCTTTAAAACAATCAACAAACCAACAAGAGTAACTATACATTCATCAACTCTAATTGATAATATATTTTATAATGGATTATTTAATAATATTAAAACTGGAATAATTTTAAATGACATATCGGATCATTATCCTATATTCATTATAATAAAAAACATTTACAATAAATCACATCAAAAGAATAACATTTCATTTAGAAATAAGATAAATACATATACAATTGGATGTTTAAGGGAAGAATTAAAACAAACACATTTTAATATACTATTTGAAAAAGCAAAGACCTTAAATGAAACATGGATCATATTTATAAATACAATTAAAGATAAATATAAAAAATGTTGTCCCTCTTATAATTGTAAAAAAAATAAGAAATCTGATAACCCATGGTTTAACGACGACCTTAAAAAACACAGTAAATTAAAACAAAAATTATATAGCAAATATATAAAAAATAAAACTCCCGAAAATCTATCAAATTATAAAACTGTGAAAAGAGAATTCCAATTAAATATTAAAAAATATAAAAAAGAATATTATCACAATCTTTTACATAATTGTAATGATAGTAAAAGCAAATGGAATGTAATAAATAATATATTGAAAAGTACAAAAGACGCTATATTACCAGACTTTATTGTAAAAGATAATATAAAATATATAAATAATACATACATTGCAAATAATTTCAATAATTATTTTGCAAAGTTGGAGAAACTCTAGATGCAGAAATACCACCCACTAGTCTATATTCTTTTAATCAATATTTAAAACAACCAAATTTAAATTATTTTTTTTAGAACCAATTAAAGAAAACGAACTCATTAGAGTAATTGAAAACTTTAAACCTAAGAAATCTTTAGATATAAATAAATTATCAATGTTTTTAATCAAGTTAATTTACCCATCTTTTATTTCTACACTTTTAAACATTTTTAACTCTACATTTTCAACTGGAGAGATACCCACTCTTCTAAAAGCGTCACGTATTATTCCCTTATATAAATCCGGAAATAAAAATCTGTTTGAAAATTATAGGCCTATTTCATTGACTTGTATATTTTCAAAAATACTTGAAAAATTATTTTATAATAGAGTAGTCATTTTTTTAGATAAATATAACATCATATGTGATTCCCAATTTGGATTTAGAAAAAAATCAAGTACTCTCAATGCAATTGTTAATTTAGAAACTATGATTTCGAGATGTATAAATTCCAATAAAATATGTACAGCTATATTTATAGATTTTAAAAAAGCATTCGATACTGTGAATCACGACATATTAATTAAAAAACTTCACCACTATGGTATACGTGGCTTACCATTACTTTGGTTAAAGAATTATTTAATAAAAAGACCTCAATTTCTCCAATTTAAAGATTAAATATCAAATGAATATTTCTCAAACTGTGGTGTACCTCAGGGAACTGTATTAGGACCAATACTTTTTATAATATATATAAATGATATTATAAATAGTTCTAAACTTCTAAAATTAACAATGTTCGCTGACGACACTACTTTATTTTTAGAAGACAACAACATAGTTAGACTTCAGGAAAATGTAAATAATGAACTTTTAAAAATAAATAACTGGTTGATATCAAATAGACTATCTATAAATTTGAAGAAAACATATTATATGATTTTCAACTCATCCAATATTTTAGATCTAAATATAGCTGGTATTAATATTAATTATGTGAAAAATACAAAATTTCTAGGTGTAATAATAGATCAGAAGCTAAACTGGAAATTAGAAATAGCAGCAATTAAAACAAAACTATATAAAATAATATGGATTTTTAAAAATGTAAAAGAACTCTTTGATTTTAAAACGTTAATATTATAATATAATTCATTAATTTTTCCACATCTAAACTATTGTAACATTATATGGGGAAATAACTATAATTCTAATATTAATGATGTATATATAATTCAAAAAAAAATTATTAGAATAATATTTAACAAACCAAAACTTACAAACACGGATACTCTTTTTATACAAGCAAATATACTAAAATTACCTGACTTAATTAAATATCAAACATGTAATTGTATGCATAATATATACCATAATAATGTTAGTCCAAACTCTAGTTTATTCAATAAGAAAATCATACCATACAATACACGAAAGAAACATTAACTATACACTCATTTTACCTCAACAAATAAATGCTTATATACACTATACATTAAAGGCCCTACTATATGGAATGAACTTAATGATGAGCTAAAGGAAATTAAATCACTCAATAAGTTTAAAAATAAATTAAAAAACTATCTCATCTTAAACTAGTATATTTTAATATTTTTATCTATATTTTTTCAGTATTAATGGTCTAGTATATATCACTTATAGGGTTTATATGACTTTTTTATCTACATTTCTTCAGTATTATTGGTCTTTTTTTTTCATAATGTTCATAATTCTTTTAGTTTTTATATATTAGAAAAAGATATTTATTATAAATTTTACACAATAACATATTTTAATGTACATGACTTTTTATCCATATTTCTTCAGTATTATTAATCATTTATTTTCATAATTCTTTTAGTTTTTATATATTAGAAAAACATATTTATTATAAATTTTACACAATAACATATTTTAATGTACATTGTTTTAAATTTCCAAGTCTTTTAGTTCTTAATATGCTTAGTTTCTTATTCTATTAGTTTTTATTCTTTTAGTTTTATTTTTATTTTATAACCTACTTATTTTTCAATTTCATTACAATTTCTTTTCTTATATTACTATTATATATGAATTTTTATCTATATTTTTTCGGTATTATTGGTCTAGTATATATCAATTATAGAGTTTATACGTATTTTTTCCATATTTCTTCAGTATTATTGTTTATTTATTTTGTTCAAAATTATTTTATTTTAGTATTTTAGTTTTTATATATTTGTAAAATTTATTTATTTAAAATTTTACACAATAACATATTTTAATGTACATTGCTTTTAATTTCCAAATCTTTTATTTCTTAATCTTCTTAGTTTCTTATTTTATTAGTTGTTATTCATTTAGTTTTAGTTTTATTTTACATTCAATTATCAATATACTTTATTTATTTATTTATCCTTTTTTGTTTAATTTTTTTAAATAATTGAAATGGTGTAATCGTTAACGGTAATATGATGATTTTTTAAACAGTTCAAATTTTATTATTTTATTATTGTAAACAGGAAGTCAAAACTTATTATTATATTTATGAACTGTTTAAAATTAAAATGGGTTGATAACTAGAAAAGCCGCAAAGGCTTCTTTATCTTTCCTGGGGTTTACCCGAATCTGATACCATACCATACCATACCATACCATATAAATAGAATCGAGTCTAATCAGAATAAAAAAAAATGTTCATAGAAATTTTCTTATTTTATATAGTTTAATTATTTTAGAAATAAGTTTATTTTGTATGTGAGATTACATTACAAATATTATAGTAATAGTAACTTCTAGATATATTCAAAACTATGTAGTTTAAAATATCCAGATTTATATATATATATATATATATATATATATATATATATATATATATATATATACATATTATGTATTGTTACCCAGTAAACAATCACATATAGATATGAACATATTATGCACATACACATATGAACATAATATTTTCATTAAATTATGAACATAATATGAACATACAATTATTAACATAGTATGATCATACACATATGAACATAATATTATCATAGAACGTTACAAATAATTGGAATTATGAACATAATATGCACATCGATATTTATAGTATATCTATATATTATTTATACATATTTATATATTATCATACCTTCTAAAGCTCATATATAACCATTATATTTATATTATATTTTTTCTATATTAAGGCTAGCTAACTAAGTATATATATATATATTGATTTGGTATAGGTTTTATTTTGGCAAAACTATAGAACAATAGTATGTTCTACCATTATATATTTTCTAGAATGTTCCCTATATATAGGATCATATATGATCCATAAATGCATGTATGATCTTAATTATTTGACAATTATGTATGTATATATGGTATTTTATACTTATTATAGTTATATATTGTTATATTTTTATTTTGAGTATTGCTTTATCCGTCCTACAGTACAGACGTCTTTTGTTCAGATTAGTTACTTTATTTATTGATTTTTCAAATTCAATTTAATTTGATTATATTTGTTCAAATAAATATTATTATATTTAATATATATATATATATATATATGCTTCCATATATGTGTGCCAATTTATTTATAAAATTATATCTTGACCGCTATTTAATTATTAATATACTATATATATATTTTATATTCGACTTATTTTTCTATAAATTAATATATTGATTTATTTAGTAAATTAATTTCATTTGTATACTTTATTCTATTCATATATTTATATTTATTTTTTATTTTTTATTTGGAAATTAAATTACTGTATATTTAATTATTTGTTCGTGTTTTTTATTTTTAATTATCACATAATATATATTTAATTTCATTATTTCATATTATATATTTGTTTTAATTTTAATAATTATTTGTTGCATTAAAGTATATATTAGTTTTATATGTATGCATTGGTAGGTTTGTATGCATTTTGCATTTAGTATGCATTTTATATGTATGTATTCTCTTTCGCGCCACCAAAGTATGTATCACCAATTTAAAATCTCCTCTTTTGATAAAATAATGTTTGTTAACTATGTATTGCTTTAACTTAACAACAGTAAGTAAAGAAATTTAAAGATTTTCTGATTTTTTTAATTCTGTACAGTTGAAAGTTTATTGAACGATTTTTTTCTGATATAAAAGATTTCATGTCGTGGTTAGAATTCAAAATTACACCCAAATTCTTTATCGTTTGTGATGATGATAATAAACACTTGTCAAATGAAAAAGTGAACGATGTTGAAAAGTGTTTAGAAGTGTGATTAAAGTACAATACTTCAGTTTTTAAAGGGTTCAGTTGTAATGAGTTTTCATGAAACCAGATAGAGAGTTCACGTAGACAGTTCTGCAAACGGATGTGGGCAGATGAGTCATTTTCATTATCAGCATCAGTAAAAATTTGGATGTCATCGGAAAATTATTACCATATTTTATTGGATATATTTCACTGAAATCATTCATAGATCTCTTTTATCATCTATTATTCCATATTCCATGAAATATTCATATATTATTCCGATTTAAAAAACTACTCTTGACCAATCTAATTTATTAAGTTATCGTCAAATATCCCAGTTATCATCAATATATAATACCTTAGAACGAGTTGTGTAAACTCAACTTATTAATTACATTACGTCAAATGCTATTGTTAATAAATATCAAATTGCGTATATTACTCATCATAGTACCGAAACTTCCCTTACTTACATTATTAATAATATTCTCATATCTCTTGATAATAAATCCTCATGCTATATTATGCTACTTGACTTATCTAGTGCTTTTGATACTCTAGATTACAATATTATTTCCAATAGACTTAATGAAATTGGTATTTACGGTCAAGTCCATAGTTGGTTCATGTCTTTTGTTTCATCTAGAATATTTTCGGTGAAGATTAACTCCTCGTTATCTCCTCGATATGTTAACATACATGATTTTCTATAAGGCTATATTATTGGCCCTATATTGTTCATAATTAAATAATAAAACTGATACTATCATATTTTATAGACCCATTTCTCCTCTATCAATCACTTATACTTGTCTACTATATATTCAAACTTCTGAATATATATATACCCTCGGTTTCACTATAACCTCTCATCTAGACTACTCTCCATATATTAATAACATGATTCGCACTGTCAACAATTTTCTATATAATATTAGAAAATCTCGTTATAAGCTTATCTTCGCCATTACTAAATATTTAATTCAATCTCTAGTATTCAGTAGACTTATTGCTGTTCATTAATATGTAATTTACCTGTAAACTTTATATATATATATATAAAATTGAGTGTATTCAACGTCGTGCTATACATGTATTATATAAACTCAATTTTATCTCGATAGTTTCTATATCTGATTTAATGAGATCATTAGGCTGGCTTAAGTTTAGTTGTATTTGTATACATAGGCTATTGTGTATTACAAATAATGCTATACACCGTGGACTTCCTGAATATATAGCTCAATCTATTATTATTTAGAGTATGAACAGATCCAGTCGGAAGTGCCACGTCATGAAGTTGGTGCAATACTCTACATTGTTTCCATACTCTGAATTAGCTTTCTCTATTATTGCTCATAAAAATATGTATTTTATATTAATATATTTATTCTAGGCTTATAACAATATATTTTATTTTTATTATATTCTCCAGATAATTTATTTTTGATTTGCAAATATGTTGATTATTAACTAAATATTTTGAAAATGACGTGCCAAGTTTGCAAATTATTTTCAAAAATGTACGTAAATAATTGAAATTTAATTTAAAAGTTTGCAAAAATGTGTTCACAAAATTTCAGAAAATTATTTGAAAATTATTTTTGGTTTACTAAAATTAATTATATATACACAGAAGTATTATAAATAATTAATATTCATAAGTAAAACTTAAATATAATATAATGTTAATTAACATGTATAATATGTAATCTGGTTTGAATTGTCAACATTAAATCTACTTGTGTACAGTCTCCAATAATAATTAGCAAGTTTTTACACCATTTCATATTCTTAGAATATCCACTTCTTCTAAAAGCAAGAGTAGTTATAACAAATGTATCTCTAATTTATCCGTAGTCTCCAATAGTATTGAGCTAATGGTAATAAAATATTGAGTTCAAATATTAGTGTTTATTTTATAATAATGATTAATAATAAACTAAGATATATTTTTACCTTTTACCTATCCTATAGCATTTGGTTGCCATAGGGGCGCAATTGACTTCAATACAATACGTTTCCATCGGTCTCTATCCCGGGTTGCTCGCATCGCTTCTTCTAATCCAAGACTAGTCCATTCAACGATATTATATTGCCATTGTGTCCTTGGCCGTCCTCTTCTTATTTTACCTTCAATGAATCCTTGCAAAATAGTATTAGACATAGAGTTTGATCGTGATACATGACCAAACCACCTCAACTTCTTTGAAATGACCATCGCCAGCAATGCCGAGTGTTTGCCAAGTTCTTTAACGACTCGACTCCGTAACTCAATATTGGTTATATATGTCTCGGTATGATATGTTCATTAGGCTTCTTAAACATCTCATTTCCAATGCTCTAATATGTCCTTGTAACTTCTTTGTTAGCGTCCACGTTTCTCACGCATAGAGGAATATTGAGTTTACTAGCGATTGCATAAGTCGAATTCTTAGTTTCAGTTGAAGTGATTTGTCGTACCATATAACATTTAGTTTTGATAATGCGGTTATTATCTGCCATTATTTCATATTTGGAACCTTTATCGTCTATAATTGCACCTAAGTATTTACATTTTTCAACTATTTTGAGTGTATCGTTATTTATCTTTATTTCGGATGTGAAATTACCTTCAGAATTAGTCATAATTTTAGTTTTCGTAGCATTAATCTGCATTCCATATTTACGCGATGTACTGTCAATCTTTTTTATTAGGTTGGATAGCTCGGATTCACTACCTGCTAGTCCGTCTATGTCATCCGCAAATCTTAGATTTGTAATTATTTTACTTCCGATATTTACTGTACCTATATGATTGTCTAATGCATATTTCATTATTTGTTCCAGTATGATGTTGAAGAGTATGGGTGACAGTAAACAACCTTGTCTCACTCCAGTTGTTGTGTAAACCATTCACCAATTTTTCCGTCAGAGTAAACAGCACTTTCAGCTTTACTATATAGACTTTGTATAGCTTCTATTAATTTTAAGTTGATATTAAATCTTTTCATAGATAACCACAATGCTTCATGCCAGACTCTATCAAATGCTTTTTTGAAGTCTATAAATACATGATATAGTGGTTTGTTATGTTGGGTATATTTTTCCGATATGATTCTAAGGTTGAATATTTGTTCACTTTTACTTCAGCCTTTTCGAAAACCAGCTTGTTCTTCGGAAATAAATTCATCAGTAATGTGCTGTAGCCCGTGTAGAATTATCTTTATCATAATTATACTCGCGTGTTATATAAGGCTTATTTTCCTGTAGTTTTCACATTTCTGTTTGCTTTCTTTTTATTGTAGACTTATTATCAGTGACTTTGTCCATTCAGATGGCCATATTCCGGTTTCCCATATTTTATTACAGATATCCGTAAGCAACTTTTTTAGTATGTCACCGCCTGATTTAAGAAGTTAAGCGGGTATGTTGTCAACACCAGGTGATTTACCAATATTTAGTGCACGTAAAGCAGCTTCCACTTCACTTTCCAGAATAGGGAAGCTATCTTGGTATGTAGGTTCATTCACGGCGAGCACTTCATCATCTCCTTCAGCATTATGTGAATACAGTTCTGAACAGTATTGTGTCCATCTTTTCCTAACATCCATTTTATCAGTGATACATTTTCCATGTTTATCCTGTATATATACAGCGGCATTATCCTTCGGTTTAGTTAGGTCTTTGAAAATTTGGTAGGATCTCTTGGTGTTATTCCTGGTTAAACAGTCACCAATGTCTATACATTTCTGGATAATCCAATTTTCCTTAGCTTTCTTAATCTCTCTTATTATTTGAGTGTTAACCTGCTTGTACCTACTTTCTGATAGGAATTTTGTCTTTTTCAGTTCTCTTTTTAAGTCACACATATCCATCAGTTTTTCTTTTTGTCTCTATGTTTACCTAGAATTTCAGTGGCTGTATCTATCAGTGTTTTATTCATTTTTTGTAATATCTCTTCGTTGTTGAATATTTTTGTTAAATGTTGTGCTGATAACTTTTCATCAATTCTATGTTTAAACAGTTTTTCAATATCTAGTTTACTTGATTTACTTATTTTCAATATTTAAATTATTTATAACAATATTTAGGTTGTAAAATTATATAGTATATATTAACTCATTGATTACAAAAGTATTGTCTAATTAATTGATAACCAATTATATTGCTAAATTTTATTTTATATTGTATAACATACTTTAACTATAATTTTAAATAAGTATTTTTATATTATCGATAATGATAAGATATTAGTATTTAAATCGTAATTGAACCGAAATCATATTTTGATACCCGAAACCACCCAGGTAGTCAATTACCCGAAACTACCCGACATCATTTACAACACTAATATGTATGATATTATATTTCAATATTTATAAAAATATATAGTTATATATATATATATATATATATATATTAGTCATTCATATTTTCTTGTATAAAAGAATAATAAATTAATTGGATTCTTACATGTCAATTTTATTTCAAATTAAAATACTAAATATATCAATTGTATCAATTATGTTATTTTCATTTAAACATTAATCAATTAATTATTCTTGAAAACGTTATAAATCTTTGTATTTGATCAACATTAATAATTTAATATATATCAAAAACAGATTTTGTGTATTTGTATCAAATAATCATAAATATATTTAATTATATTACATTTATTTATATTTGTTAGTGTATTTATATTAGAATAATACATTACATAAATATTATTATTTGATTCAAACATTAACATAATTATCAAAATCAAATTGAGTGTATTAGTTTATGAGTGAATTATTGAATGAATCATGATTGCATAAGTATTATAAATTAATTAAAACATGCATAATTCCTATCTACACCATGTATTATTTTTACTATTTTTTTGTGCATTTTAGTTCATAACTTTTTTTTAAATAAAAATAAAAAAAAACTAAAATACTACTTCTATTATAGAATTTAATATTATTTATAAGATATCAAATTTATTATAATAGCATAAATATAAAAAAATCGTATTATTATAGGTTTTATTACTATGGTTTATAATACAATTTATTTATATCGTACCAATACATTATAGTTTGATTATTCGTAGACTATAAATGTATAGTATTTACATTTTATACTAGTTTGGTTTATAAATATTTAAAATTATAGTAATATTAATAATATTAGATATTATATAAAAAGGTTAAAATGAATTAATAATGTAATATAATGAAAAATAAATAACTTATTGAAAAACAAATATTTCGAAAATCGTTACTATAGTATCTTACTATGTCGAGTATCTTACTTACGATTCTATATTCAATAATATATAAGATACATTTATATATTTATTTACTATATAGATAATTTATTAAAATATAATACATACTATATTTAATAATATATAAATTATTTATTATTATTCAAATTTTGAAATAATCTGAAACAATAATATTGAAATTTAAATAATTACTACTATTTCCTAAGTTTTTATGAGTCATACAAATCTGTGATTATAAATTGAAATGTATGTATATTTTTTACAAAATAATAATAATATTTAATTAAAAAGGTATATTTTTAATTAATAACATCTTTTATATTTGTATTCAATATATTTATTCTAAAGTAAATTTAATATATTAATTCATAAATTGACATTTGTTTCTGTATTTAGGTAAAAACAGTGTGTCAACAGATTCCGTTTTTTTGTGTAACCAAGTATATACACGCAGAAATCTAAAAATGTAATTATTTATAGTCTATTCTCTATAAAACCAAATGATAATTAAATATATTAATTATAATATAACGATTATTAAAATATTATTTAATTAGATACCAATTATTTCTCTAACATATAGTAATTCATAAATTAAAGTAGGTGGTTGACACAAAATTGTCGGCCTAATCTTCGTGTCAGCGTATTCCATATTTATATGCCCGTTTGTCTTCTCATTCCGTATATTATATATATCTATATATATATATATATATATATATATATATATATTTAAAAAAATTAATAGATATATTTTCGAAACTCATATTAATTGAATCGATATGTTCGCAACTAACAATAATTATGAATGGATACGAAGAACCAACTAATAAATACTAATTATTGGTTATTTATTTTTTAGTTAACTGACAAGATCATTATACATACATATTATTGTAAATTAATAACTATATGTATGATATATGATTTCCAATTATAACTAAATAACAAAATAACAATATAACAAAATTATAATTCATCTATAATTATATGGATTTATATTTTATATTTTAATTTATTATATTGAAACTTTAAAGAATATATATATATATATAAAGTGTTGCTTTATTTTATAATTCGATTATTGAAAATTTATTTTCACTATTAATAAATAAGCTAACTCATAATGATAATATAATTAATTTAATTATTATTAATTAAATAAAAATGTCTTTCTATATGAATATTGGAGACTATTTCGTATTATATAAAGTAATATATTATATAATATAAATATTGAAAATTACCAAAGTAAAACGATTTAAAATCAAACAATTTTTATTTTAATAATGCAAATATACAATTGATAAATATCATCTTTCTATATTTAATTAGGCATATTAAATAATTATAATATGGATAAAAAAGTATAATATGTTAATGATGTTCTAAATAAATTACTTATATAACATGTTCCTAATATAAATACTGCAATAAAACAGATACTTCCGAAGAATATAATGAAATTGAAAAAGCAAGTTGCAATTTATTTTTAAAATCTAAAATAATTTGCATTATAAATATAATGCAAACAAATGCAGTTAGAGAAATACAATCTTAAAATTCCAAGTGAGATATTGATGCAAGTAATTTAATAATTAACTTAAGGTTTTATAAATTTATGAAAAAAGGCAAAATTTAAAATATGGTATTTCATAATATCTTTAAGAATAGTTAACATTTGTTTTAATAAATAATTAATAATTATTAGTATTTATTTATTTTATAAAATTCTGATTTATACAAAACAGGTTTTATTAATCTGCTTGTCATTTCATAAAAACATAGTTGTGATATTTGTTATACCCAAATTAAAAATAATATATTATTGATTCTATATGTTTGTATCTTAATTATATATCAATATGGTACGAAAATATTGCTAAAATAGCGTAAAAATGTGTATGTCAAAATGGGTAATTTTTCTGATGCAGGTCGGGTAATTTGACCTATTGTTAACTAATCATATATAGTAAATTGTAAACAGTATCGTGAATATAATCAATATTTGTGATATTTTATTAACAAATTATTTTTGTATAACTGATTATCTCAAAAAAAAATTAATTTAGTTTACTATATAATATATATATATATATTATATTTACCTTGTAGGTTTTGTAATGTAATGCACAGTGTATATATTTATAATATTTATAGAAATAAATGTAAGTATATGTTTAGAGAGTTACAATAAGCAGCTGCAAGATATAAGAGTAATTTATAAACATTAATTAAATAGTAACTGAACTTTTACAATTACACAAATATATATTTGTTATATAAAATATTGTATGTACCTATAGATACATTATAAACATATCTAACATATAGGATATTTAAATTTATAATTAGTATGCATCTACGTTTACTAATTAGTATGCATCTAACAGTTATAAATATATTGTTGAGTTATTTACGTAATGTATAACAAACTAATATGATATTTGTATTATCCATTTATAATATTTATGTAATACCTATTTAATTTTCAATACGTTCAAGAATAGCATACATAACACTATTATCAATATATAATACATATAATCATCATCATATACATTTAAAATGTTTAATACATTTATACAGTATATATTATTCTACATAATACATATAATTAATTATAACATTACATTTATTATAAAATCAATGAAAATTAAGTTTCTCTTTGATTCAATTCAATATACTGTCAATAATATATTTTAATTAATGATTCTTATTTATAATTAAATAATTTAAATTTATAATATAATAATTGTATATATAATTTTTTAAATATATGTATATATAATATTCATATGTATATATATATATATATATATATATATTAATGTGTATTTATATATTAATGTGTATTTATATATTACCCTTATCTAATATTCCATTACTTGTGTTTCTAGTAAACATTTAATAACATTAATATTTATAATTAAATGTTATATATATATATATGTTATGTAGTTTATATTGGTGTATATTTGTATTAGTATGAATTATATTTAGGCTATGCACGTAACATATATATATACGCATAATTGCATATATACAATATACTTCCATGTATGAATTGTATATAGGAAATGAGTAGGTACAATATTATAATTGAATATGGCACGATTGATGTTTTATTCGAGTTATTGAGAACTGTTTATATAACTCGAATTACTTTTTATAATAGTTTACTCTTAGTGTCTTACTCTAACTTAAAAAGTGATTAAGACAGCTTATTGAGGAACGGACTACGAAGAACCATGTAATCACAAATATGATAACGACTATTAATGCCGATTATTACCACATAGACTGATGCTAGAGACGAATGTAATACACGAGCTACGACTGTAAGCATTACCTAGACTACCTGCTTCTGTAATGCTACAGATCCGACTCCGTATTATTTAACGTAATTGTATTGTCACGCCTTTAAATATAGCATGGGTGTCTCGAACCCGGGTTTTTAGTATTTAGACAAGTGTTTCCCAACGGGTTCCCCATCGCCCCACCGGGGGGTGATTTCAAGGAGGGGGCATTTGGGGAGCAATTTGTGAAGATTTGTGTGTATATATATATATATATAAATTTTTTCTTTATACCCGAATTTCACATGTATAGATATGTAATAATAGCTCTGTTCAGTGTGCACAATGTAAAATTAGGTTATATATAAAAAAAAATTTAATTATTACTTTATTATATAATACTACTAATTTACAATAATACGCGCATTCATAATTCCCAATTTAGTTCTCACGTTCACTGAAATTTAATTTCTGAGACGCGTCCGCCACATATTTTTTAGTTTTCTATGTTGTTGTTGATACTTCGCTGATCCCCCATAAAATAATACAATAACCAATTATAGATATTTTATATAATAAGTATGCCTAACTAGAAGAAGTGCCGTCAATATTCTGAGGAATATTTGAAATTTTGATTCATTGAATCTATTTTGAACAACACTAAACCGTATTATCTTATTTGTAATAAAGAGTTTAGCAATGAGGCTATGAAACCTTCTAGATTAATTGACCATACCAGGAAAGCGCGTCCTGATAAAGCTAGTAAACCTATAGAATATTTTGAACTGTTGAAATACTACAATAAATAATTGTTTTTCAAAAGTTATAAATTCCAATAATACTGGATTAGATTATCCTATAAAATTGCAAAGTTGATAGCAAAAACGGTCAAACTTCATACTATATATGAACATTTAATACAATTAATTGCATCAGAATTAAATGAAAATGCTAAATAAATTATAAATTCAATTCCTTAAGTAATAAAGTAATAATACTATAATGCGTAGAATTGATGAAATGAGTGATACTATTGAAAATAAATTATGTGACTTTTTAAAAGAAAATCAATTCTCTATGCAAATTGATGAATCAAAATTGCGAAATTCGGAGTCATTATTATTATGTTATGTTCGGTTTATTTCGAATGGAGAGATGAAGGAAGATTTATTATTTTCAAAGCTAGTTCTTAATTGTCCCTCGATACCAAAATTCCTTGTTATCTTGTTCTGTTAGATTTATCATGTGCCTTTGACTCTCATTATCTTAAAATTATTTCGTTTCGTCTATGTGAGATTGATATTAACAGTCAAGTTTTTAACTGGTTCAATTAAATTCCTTATTCATGCTCTTGTATTTAGTAGAATATGGTACTATTGTTCCTTATTTACTACCCTCCCCCTTCATTTATTTCTTGTACATACTTGAAACTATTTAGAGTCGTGCAGTAATAATACTCTACAAACTTGATCGTCGAACAATTATTTCCATTTCATCTCTGATACATTCGATTGAATGGTTAAAGTTCCGTCTAATTTGGAAGTCCCGTCTCCTTTGTATAACGAGCCATTTATCAAGATAGCCCTAAATATCTCGCTAATCGTATTACTTTATAATCGACAATTGACCTATTCGTTTTATATCGAATATGATGCTCCACCAACCGAACACTATACGCCTAATCGGCATTTGCAGTCGTAGCTCTAAAGTGTTGGAATGAATTACAAACTTACATCAGATCAACTGAATCTGAACCTTTATTTAAACGTAAATTATTTAAATATTTTATTTCATTTTTAACAGCATTATTTAATATTGTTCTTATTCTTTTATATATACATATATATATATATATATATATATATATATATATATATTGTTCTTGTTATTATTCTTATATTTAATTATAACAATAATATATATATATATAAAAATGTATAATAAATAATATAATATTCATAAATATATAATTAAAATAGTAAAGGTTTATCGAAATAATTTAACTTAAATAGTATGACAATTTAAATAATAAAATATAAATATATATAATATAATATTTGAATTCATATGTAAACTGATACACAATACAATTATTTAATACAAATGAATTATTTTTATTTATATAATTAATATTAATATATATTGTATAGGTAGATGACGAATTTTAATATACTGAGTGGATTTGTGGATCGAATAAAGGACCTATATATAATGAATGTACACCTGAATTACTTCGGAAATATAATATCTACGAATTTGAATTCGCTACATACCGATATTATATCCCGTTCTTGAATATTTACTTTCAGTGATATAATATAATTCGTTGATTAAATATTGTTAATCATATTATTATTCATATATCTTTCATTTTTATGTCTTGGTTTCTCAAAAATAGGATATTTATAATTATTATAATTGTATATTTCCTCTGTCTTTGTGGCATTTTTGTGATAATTTGTTTAGCATATATGCTAAACAAATTACAACAATAACAATACAATAACAATATATTGTGATCTGTCTTGGGGAGTATGGATACCAGTATACATTCTACTGGCTATAAAATATACCCATGACATATAAATTGATCGTGCCTTACCAGATATTTTAGTTATCGAAGGTCAAAAACTAGCTATAGTATATTCATACCATATATATATATATATATATATATGTATATATATATATATATAATAATTTGATATACAATTACAAAATAAAAAAACCTATAAAAATGATGTCTAACAAATATATGTTATTTTAAGTTAATGAATTTGACAATAATATTAAAATTCATTTTGTAGTGATATTTATCATAGAGCAATTGATTTTGCTTTACAATTTTCTGAGATATATTCTATAAGTAATGATACATACAAATTACGTGCATGTGCATTTATTTTTAAACATATAAATTAAATAATTTAATTGTGAATTAAAGATATATAGTGATCATGAATATCATATTCTATTTTATTATATAATATATTTTATCCAAAAATAATATAAAATCGAAATATATTAATACCCTGTAAACATATATGCAATAATACTATATATTTCATTGGTGTATATAATTATAGTTATGAATCAAATATATATATATATATATATATATATATATATATATATATATATATATATATATATATATATATATATCACTTCCTCTTCCTGGTTATATTTTAATAACAGAAATTTATATTTATATTTAATAATCAGAAAAAATCACCAATAATATAAGTATATTGTATACTACTATATTACTATATTACTTATTAATATATATTACATACGATACGTCTATTATTTAGAAAATTAACAATAATATTAATACATAAAAGCACATTTATAAAAATATTACATACAATTTTTCTGAAATCACTGGTGCATGACTATTTAAATATTTATATTTACATTTTGTATATTATTTGACTTATCATTAAATTCATATATTGATTTATTCACATATTAATTTATTGATAATCAACAACATTCTCTAAAACTGTATATTTCATTATTTAGTAGTAATTACAATATTGGTAGTTGGTAATTAATTGCATAATATAAAAAAAATCCTTCTAAATTATGTAATTTTGTTTATTTAATATTATGATATTTGGTTTTTGATTATAAATTTGTTATATTGTAATTGATTACATAATATATATTTAATTAAATTCTCGTATTTATTTTATTGAATACATAGTCATATATATTTATGTGATATATATATTATATTTGGATAATGTCACCAATATCTAATGAAAAATTATTAAAATTGATTACTGAATTAACCAGTAAAGTAGATAACTTATCAAATATAGTTACTTATCAAGCACAATTAATACAAGAATTAAAAACCGATAATACCAATTTAAATAATTTAATACATTCTGAATTTAATCTTAATAAAGAAATTATTCAGAAATTACCCATTAAACAAATAAATAATACATTGATAAAATTAGACAAATAGAGAGGATAATAACAACAATATTATAATATTTACTAATTTAAATAAAGAGGATAACACAGAGTATACTAATAAAGATAATGTTATCAATTTTATAAATTCAAAGCTAAATACAGAATTGGTTGAAGAATCTATTATAGATATACAAGTATATAATAATAAGGATAATTCATCAGAAGAATTAAAATCTAATAAATATTTTATCAAATTAGAAAATCAAAAGTCTGTGATAAATATACTTAAGAATAAATTGAAGTTAAAAGATACTGATTATTATATAAATAAAAAACATTCTACTAATATAAATAACTTATTTTATAATACCAGACAATTATTAAAATCCAAACAAATTACTAATACATGGGTATATAATAATAATGTATATATTAGTACAGATAAAACAAATAAAATAATAATTACAGATATTACACAATTAAGTTATTATAATAAATAGAATTTAAATCTATAGGTTCTTATTTTGTTGCATACTTATTTTAGTTATATTTTGTTGTATATATTTTAATCCATATATTTTTTATATTTATTAATCCATTTATTTTATAATTATATAAAATTTTATATTTTTTACATTCTTTTACTTAACATATATAATGATAAATAATGTTAATTGTCCTTCTGACATTAATGATATTGAATTTACATACAATGTTTATGATAATAGTGATAATATCAATAATAATACTAAATATATGTCAGATAATTTTATGAATATAATTCCAAAAGTAAATTGTAATTATTTAAATATTGATTCAATAGACATAGAGTATAATCAAGGAATTTCTATTATACATATAAATGCACGTAGTGTTATTAAACATTTTGATGATATAATTTTGTTATTAGATGAATGTAAATTTAAATTTAATGTTATAGTTATTACTGAAACTTGGTTTCAAGAAATAAATAAAGATATTTATACAATTGATAAATATAATAGTATTCATGTAGTTCGAAATAATAATGGTATCACAAATAATAATGTTGGTGGTGGTGTGTCTATTTTTATTCAAGATGATTTGATTTATAATACATTAGATAATTTATGTATATCAATACCCAATTTGTTAGATATAATCACTATATAATTACATATAAGTAATATAAATATAATTATTAGTGGGATATATAAATCTCCGAAATCAAATATAATTAATTTTAGCGATTTTATATATAATAATTTTAATATGCTTTCAGTAAAGAATAATTTATTTTTAGTTGGGGATTTTAATGTTAATATTTTAGATATTAATAATAATTATAATAAACATTTTATAAATACAATTTATAGTATGGGATGTTTTCCTTTAGTAACCAGACCAACAAGATATGGAAATACTATAAATTCATTAATAGATAATATATATTATAATGTTAATGAAAAACCCATAAGTAATGGGATTATAATTAGTGACATTAGTGACCACTTACCTATTTATGTTATATATGAAAATAATAATAAAAAAATGAAAAAATGCTTTAAAAAATATAAATTTATAAGAAAAATAAATGATAAATCAATATTAAAATTTAGAGAAAGTATATCTAAATATGATTGGGATTATATTTATTCTAATAATGATATAAATTCAATATTTAATTAGTTCATTGATAACCTAATACAATTATATAACCTTCATTGTCCTATGATAAATGTTAAAGAAAAGAGTAAACATATAAAGGGTTATATTTTAGTCTTATTAAATGTATAAATAAAAAAATAGAATGTATAAGAAATTAATAAAACATTGGACAACGGAAAAATTTAAATTTTATAAAAAATATAAAAATATTCTTACATCTATATTGCGTAGGTCTGAATATTTATATTATTCATTTAAAATAAATAATAATAGTAATAATAGTAAATATACTTGGTCTGTAATAAATAATTTATTAAATAAAAAAAAAATACAATCTAATGAAGAATTAAATACTCCTTCATCTGAAGAATTTAATAATTATTGTAGTACTATAGGTATAGAATTATCTGATCAAATAAAAACAAATGTATGTGATAATAATATATATACTACAATGACAAATAATTATAATAATACACTTTTTTTTTACCTACATCAAGTTTTGAAATTCAGGAAGAAATTAATAATTCAAAACTTAAATATAGTAATGATTGTTCAGACATAAATATGTTTTTAATTAAAAAAATTAGTATTGAAATTAGTCCAATTTTATCATATTTGTTTAATAGAGTTTTTTCTGAAGGGGTTTTTCCTAATATTTAAAAAATAGCTAAAGTGATACCATTATTTAAAAAATCTGATAAGTCTAAACCAGAAAATGATAGGCCAATTTCTTTGTTACCACAATGTTCTAAGATTCTGGAACAATTAATAAAAAATAGATTATTAAAAATTTTAGATAAATTTAATATAATAAGTAAATGTCAATATGGGTTTAGAAATAAAATTTCAACAGCAGATGCTTTAGTAGATGTTATTGAAACTGTTTGTCAAAAGCTTGAAAATCTAAATAAATGTGCTATATTATCGATTGATCTACGAAAAGCTTTTGATATTTTAAATATGACATTCTTTTAAAAAAGCTTTATGTATATGGGATAAGAGGTATTTCTTTAGACCTTTTAAAGAGTTATTTATCTAATAGGATGCAATATGTATTTAATAAAGATATTAAATCTAATTTAAAAAATATTAAGTGTGGAGTTCCACAAGGATATGTATTAGGACCTATTTTATTTTTATTATATATAAACGATCTACCTAATATATCCTCTATTTTCAAACCTATTTTATTTGCGGATGATACCACCTTAATTTTTTCGGATACATCTATTTCAAAGCTTGAGAATAAAATGCAATGTGGAATTGATCAATTATATGTATAGCTAAATATTAATAAATTTTCATTAAATATAGATAAAACTAATATTTTATTATTCAATATAAGAAATATATGATAATGTTAAATTAAAACTTAAAATTTATAATAAAGAAATACGTAACGTAGAAATGATAAAATTTCTGGGTATTATTATTGACAATAAATTAGACTGGAATAGACAAATACATTTTGTATGCACAAAGTTATCAAGATCTATTGCTATTTTAAATAAAGTAAAATTAAAATTAAATAGTAAAGCATTAGTTTTACTTTATAATTCTTTTTTTAATTCACACTTATATTACTGTGCCCATATTTGGGGAAATACTTATAATTCGAACCTTCTAAAAATTAATATTTTACAAAAAAGAGCTTTAAGATGTATATGTAATAATGAATTAATGTACAATACATTTTATTTTAAATATAATAATTTAAAGTTTGATGATATTGTTAAATTGAATACTGTTAAATTCATGTTCAGGGCCAGAAATTATTCTCTACCTTTGAATTTATGAATTTATTTAAAATAAAGTCTTACAACAATCTCTTATTTCATAGAATAAAAATAAGGACGCAAAGAAAATATTTTTGTATATCCAATATGGGACCACACTTATGGAATAATTTAAAAAAAGTTTTAAGAATAAAAATAATTTAAAATCATTTAGTACAAATTATAAAAAAGTTTTGATAAGTTTATATAATAAAACTTAATTTTAATAGTGCATTTTACAATTGACACTTTAAAAAATTATACTTTTTATTTTATCGCTTTTTTTTATACTATTCTATAGATTATATACATTGTTTTTATATTTTAGGAATAGGAAGTGAATTTAATTACTTTAATTTAATTTTTAACTTTATTTATAATTAACTAATGATACGAATTTGACTAATGATAACTGAATTGGGATAACGAATTAATTATAATTATACTAATGATATTTGACTAAAGATAATAAACTAATGATAATGATCAGTAATAATTGACTAATGATATATATTGATTAATGATATTAATGATTATTATGTATGACTATTGATTATTGACTTTATATTTTATTTATATTATATTTTATTATTTATTTTATATTTTTATTTATACTATATCTTTTATATTTATGTTATACCCTTTTAACTTATAATTTAATTTTATTATTTTATGAAATGATGATTAAGATTATGAGGAGTTTTTTACTATTATTATTTTATCGTTGATGTTTTTTTTATAAATTTGTTTACTTTTAATTATTTAAGAAAATCAAATAAAAACAAAATGTATTAATTCTATTTAGATTTTTGGATGTGTTATATTGAGTGGCATTATTCGCGATAGTGGTATTTAGTTGGGAGTAAAGGTGCATTTATTGGCGGTAAATGTTGCCAGTGTTCATGCTCTTGGCGCAAGTATAATCCTTAAGGCATAGGACTTGACGAACCCACACCTTGAAAGTTGAGACGTCATTGTCAATATGCGTGTCACCAATATAAATTATATGTAAAATTGATACTTATCAACATTTTTTTTTTTTTTTTTTTAATTTAAATTTTGTTTTTATTTAATTTTGTATTAATTGTTTTGTGTAACTATTAATAATATACTTGTAATTATATTATTAATTATAATGTTATCGTATCCTTTATTTTATTTTCATTATATTAATATAATTATCAAATTTTCTCCTTATAATCTATTGGGTGAAAGATTCGACAAGATATGCTTTTTCTTTCATCCAGGCTTTTGCCAATCTGATATTATTATTATTATTATTATTATATATATATATATATATATATATATATATATATATATACTAATGATATGTTTTGAAACTTCTTTATCAATATGCTCAATTGCATTAATATCAGTGTGCCTTGTATCTTATAACAAAAATTATGTATATGTAAATTATAAAGAATATTATAAAATAAAATGTTCGTTTAATAACTTTGAACTTGGTTCGATAACTTATTTTTACTTTTAATTAAAAATGTTCTTATATTTATAAACAAATAAATATAAAATATTAATTTTCAAAATGATTTATATAAATTTATATTTTAATAATTAAGTTATATAAATTATTAAATAGAATTATATATTAACATAATTACAATTTAGCAATCTTAATATTATTATAATATATATCAAATTTAAAACTATAAAAATTACCTTGTCTTATAATAAATATAATATATTTTTGTTAATATTATTTATATATATATTTATATACTCATGTTTAATAATTTATAATTTATTATATTACATATAAAATGTATATAAAACAAAAATCACGATAGCATTGCGTTACCATTTTAATTAAATGTATAGCTATTCGTAATTATATTAATTTTTAAAATATTTCACAATATCCAATCTAAAATATTATTTTATTTTTTCAAAATAATATAGTGTTTGATAAAGGTATATTAATGTATAACCACTATCGACCTTAATATTATTTATATATGTAAATAAACATATATACATATATGAAGAAAAAAATAAAATACTGTTCTATTTAATAAATAAATTATTCGACATTTTAAATATTATAAAATTCGGAATTCAAACAATGTTATATAAGAATATCTTAGATTAATTATTGAATAATAATATGTAGATATATATATATATATATATATATATATATATATATATATATACATATAACATATTAATATATAGAACATTGTATTACATTCATTATTTTTTTTATATAATGAATGTTTTTTTATTTTGTAATCCATTTACTAATACTTGTTATTTACTAATACAGCGAAATTGCAAAATTAAATTAAAAATATAGCATATGATTAATATTAACAAGATATGTAATACTATCACTATTTTATATATAGGAAATATTAATCTAAAACTAATGTATGGAATTCAGAACGGCTATAAGTATAATGTCATGTATACGGCCTCCGTATATATGACAGCGCCGAACATTATGTAATAGCTATAATATATACAACCGTAGTATATATGTTTGTTTATTAATGATTGTTCACTATACTAACAACTATACTAACAATATATACTAACAACTATACATTTAAAAAAACATATATATATATACAAATAAATAAAAGATAAAAATAATAAACAAATAATAATAATAATAATAATAATAATAATAATAATAATAATAATAATAATAATAATAATAATAATAATAATAATAATAATAATAATAATAATAATAATAATAATAATAATATAATAATAATAATAATAATAATAATAATAATAATAATAATAATAATAATAATAATAATAATAATAATAATAATAATAATAATAATAATAATAATAATAATAATAATAATAATAATAATAATAATAATAATAATAATAATAATAATAATAATAATAATAATAATAATAATAATAATAATAATAATAACCTCTTCCTGTTTACATATATCCTATAAACAAACTCATTTATTTATTTCCTTTAATCAGTTATTTTATATATAAAGTTAATTGTTTAACTAATTATTTTTAAATAATTGATTATTTAAATATTATCTTAATCTAAATTACAAACTGGTTTTTATTAATATACTGTTAAATTATTTTAAATACAGTTTATATATTTATAATTTCATTATTATTATTGTTTTTAAAAATCAATAAAAAAAGCCATAAAAATCTATTTATAGATTTCCAAGAATTGGTCATTTCAAACAAATATTAATTACATGCATACTGTGTATATTCACTAATACGTTTATATATATATATATATATATATATATATGTGGATATATTTCACTTGTAATTTTGAGAAATTATTGCATATATCAAGATATAAAGACGGTGCACCTCAAACTGGTTCAGCTTACCGGAGGATTTACTTCTGGTTTTCTCGCTCTTGTAATCACAAATTGAATAGGACCACCATTGCTTTATTGTTTAAATAAAAGCTGATATCATGGTATGTTCAGTGATTTATTGATCTTACTAAATATATAATATAATATATATATATGTAAATATATATGCGTTAATTTATTTTTATTACTATTATAACTATCATTTACTAAATATTATTATATAAATAATTGTATATGTTAATATTAATAATTTATAATTGTATCATATAGTTTTATTTATTTATATAGTTATATTTTCGTTCTTTTTTTTTAAATCACTAAATCAAATTAATTTATTTATATATTTCATTCCTTTATAAATTCAAATATAATATATTTTATAAATATCTCATTAATTATATATTGTATTAATTATTACAAAATATATATTTTAACTTAAATTTATACTTTATTTTATAAATATCTCATTATTTATATAAAGTATTAGTTATTACATAATATATTTTAATTTAAAATCTAAAATTTATATTGCATAGAATATATATTTATTTTTATATAAGTTTGAAATATATCACCTACAATAAAAATTATATATATCATTATTTTTAATCATGACATGTTATCAATGTAATAGTGATTCTAATGAACAGCTACTGTCTTGTTCATGTGGTAATCAAATTCATTGTAAGTGCCTTCACAAAGCTAAAATGTTATCTAGTCATTGGAGTAATGGTACACCACCTAAATATATAATTGAAATTTGTAATTCACCATATTTTAAATTTGATTGTAAAAATTGTACTAGCTCTACTAGTGATATATCTAACACAACTACTGATTCACATTTACTTAATGATATACATAATAATGTATTAATAAATACAAATTTAATTAATGCTATCAAATTACAAGTTAATGATTTAATAACTAATGCTACATCGAAATCATATTCCAGTGTTCTAAGCGCTAATGTAGGTTATATTAACAAATCAATTAATATAATTAATAATAATGTTAATCATCTAACAATAAATGAAGATAACACTATTATATTTGAAAATTTACCAACAATAAAAAACTCATTGTTTGACACTAACTATTTACAATATTTCGATAAAATTATCTCTACTAACTATGATATACCATTAGAAAAAATTAATTCTAAATTTAATTCAAATTCAAAAGCTATTATTTTGAATGTGGAATCCGTATTTATGAAAAATTATATTATTGAAAATTCTAAAATCAAATTAAATATAATATCGGATTTTAAAAATATTTTCACCAAAATATCACTACCACACTCTGAGATTAGGAGGAAAAAGGTATTGTTTCATGCCATTAAATCAAAATTAGTATCTTCTAATTTTACAATTAAATGTGTGTTTAATAAATTTGGAATGAAATACGAATTACATAATTTAATAGATAATAAAATTGATTGGAAATCTAATTTTCCTGAAACTTCATATGATGGATGGGCTGAATCTTTTGTGAAATATCAAAAATCATTTTTATCTGACAAGCCTCAATCATTACCTACACAAACGAATTGACTATTTGATTCTAATAAATATAGACAATTAGTAAACAAAGTATATTTCTCAAATTGTAATAGCATTAGAAATAAATTATCCTACTTAGAAATGTTATTAACAAGTAACACATACTCTATAATTTGCCTGGTTGAAACCTATCTAAATTTATCTGATGTAGATGTACTTATACTATTCAATATAATATATATATATTCAAAGACAAATTCACGCAGGAGGAGTACTTATATTATGTAAAAATATTTTAAATCCTTTAAGAATATACTATTCAACACCACATATAGAATATATATGTTTAGATATAGATATTTGTAGTAAAAATAAAATCAGAATAATTTGTATTTATAGACCACCCTCAACAGATATAGTTAACCACCAAGGAATATGTGACCTAATATCCTCGCTATGTACAATTCGTTATCCTATTATATTACTAGGAGACTTTAATGTACCTTTAATCAACTGGGACAATATATCTTGTCCAAACTATCAATATATATACTATAATATAAAACGTGCGTTCTAATTACAATTTAATTATATGTGTTTAAATCTACCATCTTAACGTTTAATATCTACTGACTTTTCATTTCAAATGTGCCGATTACTTCAATTACCGATAAAATATATATCATAATATAAAATTTAATATTACATACAATTTGAATTAGGAAGGTAATGAGGAGTTTAGAACATAGCATTCAAATAATTTTCAATATTCTAGGAATGTGTAAAGTGAATGTAAACGTTTACAAATAAAGCTTACACACATATTTATCGTATCTATATATATATATATATATATATATATATATATATATATGTTGTACGGTCGCCGTATAGACGTAGTACTGTTATCCACAGAAGAAAGAACAACTGTGTTTCTATTTTAATCAACTTTATTCAGTATCAACCTATATAGGATAGTATGTAATAATAATAATAATAACAATAATATAATAATAATAGTTTACCGTGTATGCGGGTTCGTCGATTCTATATTAGTTAGTAAATAACTTACACTATACGTTTGGTGTCCAAAATCAGAATGAAACAAATAACATAAACGCGAATCAATATTTACTGAACGCGTTCCACTCCAGTGCATCGGATAGTGGCAGTGTATTTATGGAATACCGATTGCGATAGCTACAATATACGTTCGCAGTCGAGGCGCTCTTATATAATCTAAACCTATCATGACTCACTCTATAACATCCACCCCTACTACAAAAAAAAATGTTGCCCCAACATTTTCATACTACACTACTTAAATGTCACCTTTCTCAAATTCCTTCTATTCTCAACCCTTGTTAACCCCCCTCTCATTATCATATATGCAGACGTATCTCTTACTTTACCTTCTACCGTCCAACTTACATCGCCCCAAATATTCGCTAATTGCCTGCCTAATACTCTATTTTTTACTAATACCTCACACCCAACTTCGAGATCATCCCTCGATTCCTCCTTACCTCTATTAGTTTCCCCTAGTAATTTGACAACCCGCCGGTTAATTTCACCCATCTTTTTACTAGTCTCCCAAACCCAATCACTTTCTACATTTCTCCTACTTAAACCCATCTGTGTGTCTACAGGTAGATTTTCCTCCCGGCCAAACATCAGAAAGAATGGTGAAAACCCTGTGGTTTTATGCGGAGTGCAGTTATAAGCATGAATTAATTTCGGTAGATATATTGGCCATTGACTTTTGTCCTCGCTACAAAGAGTCCTTAACATAGTAATTATTGACCTATTCATTCGCTCGCATTGACCATTACCCTCCGAATGATAGGGACTTGTCCTACTCTGTCTTATACCAAATAATTTGCAAATCTCTCGAACTACTTCTGATTGGAAATTCCTCCCCTGGTCCGTATGTATCCTTAATGGGATCCCATAGCAGAAAATCCACTCGTTAATCAATATCTTTGCTACTGTTACGGCCAATTGGTTCCTAGTGGGTACTGCCTTTGCTAATTTTGTATATGCGTCGGTAATAACCAAGACGCTATCTCTTCCATCTGAAGCCTTATCTAATCCCACAAAATCTAGAAATACTAATTCTAGAGGTCTAGATGCCACTAGTGATCCCATCTCTACTCTAGGTATTCTACCTTGCTTCGATATCTAGCATACTTCACACTTTAGTATATATTCATTTACATCTTTATATCTACCTTTCCATGTATATCTACTATTTATCAGAGATACAGTACGGTCTATCCCCTGATGCCCATTCTTATCATGTAATCCTACTAATATTTCTTTGATCATTACCCTTGGCACTACTAGAACATCATTAACATTCTCTCTTCCCATGTATAATATACCATCTATTATTCTATAGTGTCCTTTCGGATGTCCCGACTCTAATTCCCCTATAATCTTACTTAATTCTCTCTCTTCTAACTGATATTTCCTTAACTCTTCTTTACTAATATCCTGTACTACCTTAACCTCAGTAACCTCTAGGTCATCTTCATATAATATCATAATATCTTCCCCTTCTACTTCACTACTTCGTTTCCTAGACAATGCGTCGGCCACCTGATTTAAGCTTCCTGCTCTATACTTTATATCTAAGTCAAACGGTGCCAATCGAGCTACCCATCTTTGCTCTAATGCTGTCAACTCCCCTTTCCTTGATATATACGCCACAGCACTATTATCCGTATATACAGTGCACTTGGATCCCATTAAATAATGTCTGAATTGATCAGATACTGCCCAAACTATCGCTATAAACTCTAGTTTTTTTGAAGAGTAATTAGCTTTATTGGGTTTACATCTATTCCTCTATTTGCATTTTTACCGGTCCAACCTCCGTCGGTACTACCCTTCTATATGGTTGAGCTACTGGAACTTCGTCAACTGTCCATATTTTATGGGTCTCTACATTAGCACATCCTAACTGACTACCTTTCCTCACAAATAAGTCCCGATAGCGATAAATCAGGCCTTTGATCCCCTTCCTTCTACTTCTTATATCGCACCCAATATGTATATCTATACCCTTATCACATTCAACTACTACTTGATTACTACCTAATTCCCAGTTACTATACTTGATCATTGCAAGAATATTCATCCCTAATATACATACACCGTCTGTTTTCGTAACTACCAATCCTACTCCTTTTAATACCTTTCCCCATAGCTCTATATCTACCAAGACATTGCCATAATTATGTACTCCCATGCCATTAGCTGCCTTTAACCTTAGCTGTGTGGATTCTATTACCTCTAGCCCTAACTCCTTAACTATTCTATATGGAATTATTGATACCTGACTTCCTGTGTCAACTAAAAACTGTACTACCCTTACTACCCTACTCTCGTCCCTACACTAAACTTAACCCCTGCTCGCGGACAACCGCCTATTAACCAGGAATTCGACCTATTCTCCATCCCCGTAACCTGACCTACTGAGATGGGTTGCCATTTAAATGGGTTGCCGTTTAACACCATCTCGAAATATGTCCTATCTCACCACACCGATAACATCTAACCATCGGTCTACCTACTTGCCCATGTCTCTCTACCTGTCTACCACCACTCTCCCTTAACCTATACTCTAGTTATCTAACATGATTCCCCAGCCTTTTAATTTCATCTCTATCTGTACTATCTACTCTATCTACCTTTACCACCCGAGTCTCATATCCACCACTTCCCTCCTCCCTAAGTGACTCGAACAGTCGTGCCCTCTCCCGTATCTGGCTGAATGTCTTAAGCTCCCCAGTCACTAGTAACTCCCTCCTTAGACTCCTATCCCATACATTACTTTTGAATGTGTCTACCATCAACGATTCCCAACCATCCACATCCTCCTTTAACTCTACTCCCAATCTTAAAACATCATCAGCAAAAGAAGTAATGCTCTTCTCTTCCCCTTGTCTCCTTTCTACCATTACTCTTAACCTCTCCCCTCATGCCCTCTTCTGACTACACCTATTCCTCAAACCCTTAAATATCGCTTGCTTACTTAATAGAGCCTCGCCTAGCATTGACAATTCTAACTTAGCGCCCCCCCCCCCGTATGTTGTAAAGTATAAATCCAGCTGCCTCCTCCCCTTTAAATCCTAATAAGCTTACGCATTCATCCGCCATATTTATCCACTCATTCACATCTATGCCATCACTAAAATTTGACAATTTTACATAACTCGAATCCCTCTTAGGTGGCCTCCCTACAGGTTTGGTATCCTTATATACCTCGGTTATGATAGTTTTAGTTACAAAAGCAAAAAAAAATTGTTAAATAGGTCACTGAAACAGTCCACGTATATTGCACTTAGCTACCACAATCACGCACTCAATAAATACACTAACGTATGATACCGGGTACCGATTGGTACTTCCGGGTTTCTCGTGGCGTCTGCTTTACCGGGTACCAGTTGTCCTTCCGGGTTTCTCGTGGCGTCGATACACCGTTGTGTATGATACCGGGTACCGATTGGTACTTCCGGGTTTCTCGTGGCGTCTGCTTTACCGGGTATCAGTTGTCCTTCCGGGTTTCTCGTGGCGTCTTCTTTTACCGGGTACCAGTTGTCCTTCCGGGTTTCTCGTGGCGTCGATACACCGTTGTGTATGATACCGGGTACCGATTGGTACTTCCGGGTTTCTCGTGGCGTCTGCTTTACCGGGTATCAGTTGTCCTTCCGGGTTTCTCGTGGCGTCGATACACGGTTGTCTACAGTTGAGATAATAGTAGCCGCTGTCACCAATGTTGTACGGTCGCCGTATAGACGTAGTACTGTTATCCACAGAAGAAAGAACAACTGTGTTTCTATTTTAATCAACTTTATTCAGTATCAACCGTGTATGCGGGTTCGTCGATTCTATATTAGTTAGTAAATAACTGACATTATACGTTTGGTGTCCAAAATCAGAATGAAACAAATAACATAAACGCGAATCAATATTTACTGAACGCGTTCCACTCCAGTGCATCGGATAGTGGCAGTGTATTTATGGAATACCGATTGCGATAGCTACAATATACGTTCGCAGTCGAGACGCTCTTATACAATCTAAACCTATCATGACTCACTCTATAACATATATATAAATATATAGTTAATACTTTGATATATTTATACCAAATTATTAAGTTAATGCCACTTAATAATAACAGGAGCATCAGGCACACCGACGAACTAGCGCATAACTTAATTTGATGGAAGCCTAAGAATGGTATACGAAATAGAGGGAAACAACCCAATACATTCATAGAAATCTTACAGAACGACTGCGATTGTGTAGAAGAAGACAAATTAAGAATACTGATGTTGGACATAGAAGGATGGAAAGCAATTGCAAGATCTAGTCGAGTGAGAACTCGACTAAAGTAAAGTAATAATAACTGAATTAAACTTTACGATGTATGCATTCACTAAATGATTCAGTCTTAATTATTAGTAAGTCTAAGTAGTAATCACACATGTTATTAGCGGTATATATTGATATATGTACATAAGTATAATAGCTATATTTTCAAACTAATATGTGCATTCGATATCTGCTTCAATTTTTGGATACCGTTACAAATTCATTCAGTTACCTAAGTAAAATATTGATTAATACATATATACTAAAATATAAATAAATGTATTAAATATTAATATTATATATCGTGCGAATAAAAATTATATTTTATTATGTGAAAATATCTTGACAAAATTAATAAAATTGGTCATATAACAGTATAAAATATATCTCTACCTATATCTGACTATAGTACATCACTACCACTAGTTACTAGTGATCTAAATTTTTAAATCTTTCAAATCGAGTCAATTCGAGTCACATCATTTTCAAAAATTTATATAAATTATTATTTCAAATCTTAAATCTAATTTTCGAGTCAATTCGAGTCACACCTATTTTCAAATATTTTTATGGATTAAATTCACTATTTATCATAGTATTGTAGCCATATTATATGTAATTTATATACTTATAAATTATATAAGTCATTATTTATTTGTATATATAATAGGAATATATTTAATAAGTTCGATTAGTACTATAATTTGGAATAAACTCAAAAAAAAGGAGCATTTATACGATCAGAGTGACAGATTATTATTAAGATATATGTAGTGAGGTATCTCGCGGCCCGCCGCCATTTAAATTAGTGAACAAACATGTATTAATAGATAATAGATAAGGGCGTGAGTAGCTAATTGCATATCCTAAATTATTATTATATAATACTCACGATTCGATTTTATATGATACATTGGATGGCATACAGTGTATGATACTCTCTAAATATATAAATATATGTAGAGAAATAGGTACACTTATTAACTATTTTAGTGTTTGTATATTATATATGTGTGTATATATGTATGTATGTAGATAGGTGGGTGGGTGGGTATGTAGGTAGGTGTGTATTTAGTTAGATAGGTATGCAGGTAGGTAGTATATATATGTAGTATATATATAAGTATATAAGTACCTATATGTGTAGATGGATAGATTGATAGGCAGGCAAATATGTAGGCAGGTATTCATGTGGGGAGGTAGGTAGGCAGTCAGGTATGTAGGACCTACATATATATATATATATATATATATATACATTGGGAAAGTAGGTAGGTATGTATATAGGTAGATAGATGGGTAGTATAGTTAGGTAGGTTGTAGGTAGATAGGTGGGTAATCAGGCAGGTATGTATGTAGGTAGGCATATGGATGGGTGGGTAGATAGGAGGTAGGTAGGTGTGTGATAGGGTAGTTAAATTCAACTAAATTCAAAGAACTGGTTCGTACCTTGCAAGCTAGCGATGATATCCAAATAGATACTACACGACATACTATACACATACATGATACACTTACTAATACTGCTACAATTACTGATACTGCTACTAACACTGATACTGACAGTACTACTAACACTGATAATAATACTGATACTAACAGTGGCATATTCACAGATACATTTACTAATACTGATATAAATTGTTATTCTAACACTGAACCATATACTGATAATGACATTGACCTAAATACTTCACGACAACGCATACACATAGATACAAATATAAATTAACAGTGCATTAATATTAATACTAATTTACAAAATACAAATAGAAATATACATCATACATATAATATTAATTCAAATACAAATACTATTCAAAATCACCCAAGCCTAAATAGATGTAATACACTCGATGAAATAAACAATAATTCTATGAATAGACTTGTAGAATCAATACAAAAAACAATCATTCACTAAATAATACTACTAAAATAATAAAATTAAATATACTACAATATATTCTCGATAATATTCCTACAATACCGATACTACCTGATTTACTAGTTCATATACAAAACTATAAATCTAATAATATACAACATTTAATCGATCTTGATCATAGATATTTACTACAATCTACTAATATAAGTAATAACAAAGTTATTACAATATTGAATAGTAATTCTATTAATAATAACAGATTAAACCCAAATAATATAGGTATATTATCTAATAAGGCGTTTAAGCGTAGACATAGGCGGATACTATATGCCAAAACATAGAATATGTTTACTAAAAATAGATCTGGTCTATCTAGAGCAATTTTTGATAATGACGATATTACTGTTGAGTGCGATGAAGTACCTATTGAAAATTAATTTAAATTTTAAAGCGAATTATTAAATAAAAACTCCATTTCTTTCAGATATTCATTCGTGAATAATTTTGTAGATAATACCCAGCCTATAAGTTGTAATGAAGTTCAGGAATGATTTAATGCATTACATGATGGTGCACCCGGTATCGATAACATTAAAAAAAATGATTTAACTAAAATAGGTTTAAAAAACTTAACTGCACGTTTTAATGTTTACTTATTAACATCGACTGCACCATCTATATTTAAATCTGATTTGACTTCATAAATACCTTAATGTAAACATACTAGAGATCCTTCAAAATGTAGGGCTATTACTATGTCATCATTAATAAATAGGTTATTTCATAAAATATTAGCTAAACGTATTGAAAATACCATAGTGTTGGATCCTCGTCAAAAGGCATTCATTAGAAGAGACGGTATTGCTGAGAATATATTTGTATTAAAGAATATTATATATCAACATAAACAAAAACTGCGTCCCTTAAAAATATGCTTACTCGATGTATCTAAAAATTTTACTCAGTTTCTCACGACGCTATTATTTCTATTGCTAATAGAGCTGGATTACCGAAAACAATCATAGAGTACATTAAATATGCTTACACTAATTGTAATACTCAGCTTAAATATAAGAAAGGTATATCGCATAGTATCTTAGTTAATCGCGTCGTAAAACAAGGTGACCCCATGTTACCCATATTATTTAATGCAGTAATTGATTACGTAACTTCTGATTTACCCAGTTCTATTAGCATACATAATAATAACATCGTTAAATATATGGCATTCGCTGATGATCTTGTACTTTTTGCAAAGGATGAAATTAGTCTTCAAGCCCAGGTAGATCATGTTTACATAGACTTAAAGAATGTGGGCTTGATATTAATCCAGCAAAGAGTGCAACTCTTAACATTATTATTAAACCTAAGAAAAAGCAGTGGATCTGTAATCCAAATAGCTTTATAATAATTGATAATATTCCCCTTAAACACTTGACTATTGATGATACATATAAATACTTAGGTATCGAAATAGGACCTATAGATAATAAAAATAATACAATAGTAATAGAGTTAACATCTAAATTAATATCAATAACTAAAGCATTATTTAAACCTCTACAAAAACTTGATATACTAAAATCTTATCGTTTACCAAGTTTATTACATAGGCTAACTTTCTCTAATATATTCATTGAAAACTGTGGATAGATCAATTAGGTCCTTTGTTAGACGGTGGTTGCGACTACCCAAAGATACTTCTCTTGGTGTATGTTATGCACCATGTAGTATTGGAGGATTGACGATTACCCGTCTATTTTTAACAATACCAGTTATGCACCTCAAACAGGTAAACTCTATACGTGGAAATGATGATCCCATATTACAAACCCTCCCAAATAATATTATATTAAAATAGGTCATCTCCAAGATACTATGATAATACATCATTTACTACTAATATCGACATTAAAGCATATCATACTAAATATCTTATTAATTCGGCGGATGGACGAGGTCTAGATTATGGTAACCACGCACCTTTTATTAATAACTGGATTAAATTCCCTACTAGATTACTAAATGGTAGAGACTTCGTCGATTCGATCAAACTATAACATGCATTATTATATACAAAATTTAGATCTAAACGAATGTTCCCTAATACGAATACCAAATGTTTAATGAGGGGATGTAATTATAACTACGATTGCTTAAACCATATAATGCAAACATGTAGTTATAATTACAATAATAGAATACATAGACACAATTATGTAAATAGTTTACTTATGTCAATACTAAACAAACATAAGTATATCACTATTCTAGAACGACACATCCAAACTCGAAATAGACTACGTAAACCAGATTTAATAATTTATAAAAATGATACTGCATATATAATAAATACACAAATATCAATAGATACAAAAAATACTGATATAAACTACACAAAAAGACTAACTACTACAATACTACAGATATCATCGCTTATGCCAAGCAAATAACGGGTGCGAACAAAATATTATTCAGCGCATCGTGCTGGAATAGGCGCGGTATTCCTTCGGCGCTAACCACACAAGACCTACTAAACCTAGGTCTTAATAAACGTGATATTGAGCTACTTGGTATACGTGTGATTGCCGGTGGTCTCGATATTTATCGAAATTACTGCCGTAGTGGATTATTGTAATATCCACATGTTATCTTGGCCTCTTCCTTGCCAACATTCGTTTATAACATTATTATTTTCTTATTTTGTTTATAACGTCAATAAATGGGATAATTGTAATTGGTTGTCAAGCCAACCAATTTCCGAAAATAGATAGGTAGGTGGGTTGTTGGGTAGGGTATGTATATAGGCAAGTAGGTGGGTGGGTAGGTAGTCATGAATATACTTAGGTTGGTAAGTAGTTAGGTATATAGGTGGGTAAGTAGGTATTCATGTAGATATGTAGCTACAGTTGGTAGGTATGTAGGAAATCTTCAATGGAGTTTGTTTAGCTTTACTGTGCTATCACATTATACTTTGTTTGTAGAAATAAAGGGGATCAACTGGAAGTTTTTACTATCAATAAATTCAATAATTTATATGACAAACATTTTTTTATGATTTGAAAGTCTTCGAATACAGGAATTGGTAAAGATTTGATGTATTCAAACATTTTTTTGGTGATTTGAATGTTTTCGAATACATGACTTGGTAGAGATTTGATGTCTCCAAATATTTTGTTAGTGATTTGAAAGTCTTCGAAGCCAAGCAAAGATTTGAATGTTTAGATCACTACTAGTTTCCATTAGCAATGACAATAACTAACGTTCTTATATCCCTAACTATATCTGCCTATAGTACACCACTACCACTAGTTACCACTAGCAATGACAATAACTAACGTTCCTATATCCCTAACTATAGCTGCCTATAGTACACCACTAGCAATGACAATAACTAACGTTATTATATCCCTAACTATATCTTCCTATAGTACATCACTACCACTAGTTATCACTAGCAATGATAATAATACTATTCCTATATCCCAACCATCTGCCAAGAGTACACGGCATGAAATGTTATCTTGACAACCGCAAAACATTGAAAAATAAGGCAAAGTAAGGCCCAATAAAAGGTTCATATTAAAACTATTTAATGTATACATATGAATATACTTCGGTTGTATTCACATGCACCATTAATTTATGCAGTTTGTTTTTAGTGGTTTATAGTAGTGTTGTATAGTAAATTAACTTATATTAACCATTTAGGGGTGTATTTTTTGTAACATACCAATGTCCCATCTTTATATATGTAAACTCAGATGGTAGGTTGGTCCTAATTATCGATATCTCATCCTAACATATCAACGTATCATCCAATATTGATATGGTTTATTCATGTATGCGAATACATATAAATACAGATGGACGTTGGTACGTTGGTATGTTATAAAAAATAGACCAACGTCACATCTGTATGCTTATGTAAATGTAAATGAAGATAGGACATTGGTATGTTGGGATGTTTCGTTTTTTGTAACATGCCAACGTACCATAGTACAATCTGCATTTATATGTATAAGCATACAGGTGGGATATTTGTACGTTACGTAAAACGCTTGCTAACATGGTACTATGGTAAATTGGTTCGTTGGTATGTTAAAAAAACGCGTGGTGCTATGGTACGTTGGTACATTACAAAAAACGCACCCTAATAGTGAACTGAATATGAAAGTAGATTAATGAATGTATAAATAAGATACAAGTATATTTATATAATGAACTATAATAATATATTTATAAAATAGGTATTTATCCTGCATAAAATGGTATCTTGACAAATGCAAAACATTGAAAATACGGCAAAGTAAGACAACAAAAAGGTTAATATTAAAAATATATAATGTGTACATATGAATATGCTTAGGTTGCATTCACATGTGCCATTAATTAAACCATTAATTAATTATATGTACTTGATCATTCGCTATACAATAATATTATCCATTATGGGTATATCATCACATTCATATGAGATATATCTTACCCACATGTGTTTATAGATATAGGTATATTCGTATCGACTAGCAAATAAATATGCAAATATACTTCACATATATACAATTCACAGTGTGAAATTTACAATAATGTAGCTTTGGATTTATATATATATATATAGTAAATTATCGATATCTCTTACTTCTGCTAACTCAGAATTTTACTAATTCTAGTTTGGTTATATATATAATTTGTAAATACATATACAATTAACCTTTTGTAAATACATGTAATAATACTTATATATTTCTTAATTCCCTTGAATTATAAGATATCAAGAGTTAACTTTATAATTAACTTTAATACCAAACCCGGCATTGCGTGGTTTTTGATTGATTTGCCTATTATTTATTAATTATAGCTATTCCCCATTCTTCATCACTAGGTTTTTACTTTTTTCATAGATAATATTTAACAATTCTAACTGTACCCGTCCCAGAGTTGTTCATTTTAATTTTTCATAATTTTATAAATATTTACTAATCCAATATACACAATTTAATATATATATTAAATTTAAATTTATATAATATATAATATATAATATATAATATATATTTATATAATATATCAATTGATATATCTATATACATACACATTAATATATGTACCCGATATTTCATTGTAAGTTTTATGATTTTTGTATCTATCTAATATTTGCTAATTCTAGCATAATTTATATAACTTATTCCTCCCATTAGTTTTTAATCATTTACCTAGCATTCTATCTATTGCCTCAAGAGCATATGTCAAAATATTTTGTATTATATATTATTTGTATAACATATATTTTTCCCTAAAATAAAGTATATTATATATTGCCGTTTATAGTTATATATAAATATATTATAATATAATGCAATAATTGTAATGATAATTATCATGAGATTACAATCTTTTATGATTTATTAAGTTATAAATAGTTAAAATGTACATTGTTAGTTGTACCAGAATTCATTGGGTATTTATCATATTTAATAAAAATTACAATTTATATTTACTAGTTTAATTTATATTTGCAATGTTATGCTAAATATAATATTTTTTTTCATTTCTGTATTATTTACAAATAACATTTGTGAATTATATTATTTTTAATTATTTCATTTATCTTTGATTATTTACTTCTTGAAAAATATATTTACACATTTACTTTGATATGTTTGAATTGTATGTTAACAGGATAACTCTTTTAATTTAATTTAATTTAATTATATAAACATATAATACAATTATTTAGTAATAACTAATATGAAGTAGAAAATAATTATAAATATTTATATATATATAAAATCATTACAACTAAACATTTATTATAAAGGTGAAATACTACTCTAAAGGTTTCAGTTATATCGACTGGAAACTGTATGATTACGCAAAGGTTATTTAACTATTCTATACAACTATTTTTTCTTAAATCAATATTTAATAAATAAAGTGTTTATTTAAATTTATTATATATTATTCAGTTTCTCCAACAAGAAAAACATTATTAAATATTTTTTTTAATATATGCAAAGATATTTCTAAGAAAAGATATAACACCTACGCGTAGGCGTGTAATTCGATTTTATATACAAAATACCTCCACCAAGGTAACTTTTCGGAATTATGTGTTGTTTATAATGCAAATTCCTATCAAACTATATACTTTTAAAATGTAAATTATATGCATTAAATTATAATTTATATATATATATATATTATAGTTATACATTATTATATATAGGTTAAATAAATTGTTTAAAAAAAAAACATTTTTTTATTATGATACATTTATCAAAAAATATTCAATATTTTTTATTTATTTTTTATTAGTTTAGATTCAATAAATTTACTTAATTTAATAAAATAATAAATAATTAATTAATTAGTAATATTATATATAAATATTTTGGACTAAAAAATAACTTTGATTAAACTGTGATAATAATCCAAGTTTCAACTCGTTAAATATGGATCTGCTAAATCCAAGTTGATCTCAGTTTAAAAAAATAACTTGGATTAAACTGTGATATAATGATCCAAGTTGCAACTATTTAAATATGGATCAGCTAAATCCAAGTTGTACTCAGTTTAAAAAAATAACTTGATTAAACTATGATATAATGATCCAAGTTTCAAATAGTTAAATATGGATCAGCTAAATCCAAGTTGATCTCAGTTTAAAACATTAATTGGATTAAACTGGTATATGATGATCCAAGTTTCAATTAGTTAAAAATGGATCAGATAAATCCAAGTTTACACCACCTAGATCCAAGTTTGGACCAGATTCCCCCAGTTAGATCCAAGTTAAACACGAGTATTGAATACTGGGATACTGAATACACCTTAAGGTATGGGATGTGATCTATGTATTTGGCGTTGAATAACCTCCAGAATGCTTCTGTAGGTTTTGTCCCCATATCATAGTTTTATACTCGTCGTAAAATCTTGCCCAAGCCATATTAGGATGTAAACTATAAGTGACCAAGAACGATAAAACTAATTTCTTTAAATAAATATCAATTATTATTTGTAAAACAGTAGAAATTAATAAATCATATATAACAATAATTATCATTTTATAAATTAAAATTAATTATAGATAATGTAGTCTCAAACATTTTTTTATCAAATGTTGAACGATTAACTAGATTGCGAGATCTACAAAATTCATTCATACGAATATTGTGTATGACGGCTGGGGCTTCTCTGATGTCGTGTGTGACGGCAAGGAAATTGCGGACGTAGTGGTATATGTGGGGCATCACATGTGTCGTATTTATACCTAAGGTATTGGATGTGATCTATGTATTTGGCATTGAATAACCTCCAGAATGCTTCTGTAGGTTTTGTCCCCATATCATAGTCTTTATACTCGTCGTAAAAGTCTTGCCCAAGCCAAATTAGAATGTAAACTAGTTTTTCAAATACGGATGGTGACTTGTATAGGGGGAATACAAGACCGCATATATATTTAAACCGTTCGGATTCCTTTGTAAAGTCTTCTTACTAAATTTATTAAATAATGTTCTATTATATTTTATCTAAATGATATATAAATATAATTGAAAATTATTTTTAATATGTTCTGTAAAAGTGAATTATATCGTATATACATATTTATATGAAAATTACATATATATTTACTCTATTCACATATAAATAAATTATAAAGAAATTCTATTCATTTTTAATACAGACAAACAAATCTATTAATATACCTATAAACATTTAGCAATCATCACAGAAAAAATAAATAATTTTTGATATGGAGGTTATTTCCATCCTATTGCTTAACTGTATTGATCATATTAGCCACGCTTTAGAATACACGATTATTTCATAATAAAATGCCCTTTGATTATAATATAATAACTATAATAATATATAAGTTTTAAAAAAATATAAAATATTATATTATCGCATATTTATTTAAAACGCCTTCAAATTAAAATGTCTTATTTACCTTATTAATAAATTAAATATTATTACATAAATTATGTTTATAAATACATTGTATAGTGAAAAGATTAATAAATGCTATTTCTTCTTTTCTCTCTACTTCTAATAATTAAATCATCCAACTTATTATTTTTTCCATGTAATATTCAACGTATATTATTATTAATTTGTTATCGTATTATTATTATATTATTATATAACACTCCTCTATATCAATGCAGTCTGTATTATATAACATTACACTATATCAATGCAGACTGTAGTATATAACACTCCACTTTATCACTTATTATTTATGTTATATATATAATATATTCTATGTATATTATTATAAAATTGTTATTTGTATTACTATTATATTATTATTATTTTCTTCCGTACTAGTGAAGGGGTATACATGACCCTATTTTACTACTTAATAAAACTTATATCATCATCATCATCATCATCATATTCAATTAATAATATGTCTTATATTCGTTTATTTATTTAAATTGTTTTTATTTTCCGTTTATAATTATGTATGTATAATACTCGTTTAATTTTAAACAATATCGAGAATAGCATATATATTATAATTATCAATTTTTATACATATCATCATCATCATATATAACTAAATTTTGTAAAGTAAATTGATATAGTAAATATTATTTTAAATTATAAATATAATTAATTATATCATTTAATTTATTATAAATCAATGACAATTAAGTTATTCTTTTATTCAATTTCTTGATAAACTGTTAATAATAAATTGTAATTAATGATATTTAAATGAATATTACTAATTTATATTTATAATTAATAATTATTAAATATTATAAAGTATTTATAATTAATTTTGAAAATTTTTTATTAAAAATTAAATATTTAATATCATGTAATATTTGTTAAAAATTCATGTATTTTAAGTAAGTTAATTAAATTAATATATAAAAAATAAATATCAAACGTTCGCAATACATAAGATTAATATAGAATTAAATAATATTAACATGATATATCTTACATAAATATATTGAATTTACGAATTACATGGAACGGTTATAAGATAACAATAAATATGACAATAAATTAAGTGATACATCGCATAATAGATATGTATCTATTAAAATTTATTTTATTTATACGAGATTTAAAACAGTTCAAAGATGGAGAATGAACTGTTTCATAATTATGATTGTTCCATATTTTTATTATACGTTATTTAGATTGTGAATATGCCATAGTTCGAGAGATTTTAGTCCACAAGTACCAAATAGTCTCCTTATGAACAATCTATAAACACTTTTGAGCTTGTCGGATAGTCTATTATAATAATAATTATTATTATTATTATTATTATTATTATTATTATTATTATTATTATTATTATTATTATTATTATTATTATTATTATTATTATTATTATTATTATTATTATTATTATTATTATTATTATTATTATTATTATTATTATTATTATTATTATTATTATTATTATTATTATTATTATTATTATTATTATTATTATTATTATTATTATTATTATTATTATATTATTATTATATTATTATTATTGAATTGAATTGAATTGAATTAATTTTATTACGAATTATATACATAGTATGAATAGTAAACAATACATAAATAATACAAATTAAAAATTTCAAGGGAATCGATATCGAGAAATGTAATTCGTTAGTCATAACTTGGATAAGGTATTTTACAACGACCAAAAAGACGACGAGTAAAGTACTTTTGTACTTTTTCAAGTTGTCGTTTAAGTCCTATGTAGCCTCTCGCCTCTATACCAGGATTCCATACTGTAGATGTAAATTCTAGATGACGTCTAACATATGTTATATATGCTGTTAATATTTCAGTGACATTTTTAGTAATAAAGCAACGAAATATACGTTTAATAACACTATAGGCTTTAGCACAACACACACCAATATGTTTTTTTTAAATATAGATTATCATCGATAGTAATACCTAACTATATATATGAAGAGCAATAACTAATTCTAGCATCATTAACATATATGTTATACTATAGTATGTTGGAATGGTAACTTTACACAAAGTCAAGAAAATGATTTTTTGGCCGAATTTTCTAATTGCCATAATACTGACCAATTATAGAATTTATTATTGGCTGATTGAAGTTTATATCTATCATTTAAATTATTATAAATTAATCTTAATTTCGTATCATCAGCAAAAATATTAATTGTAATATCTGTATCAATACTATCAACTAAGTCATTTATATAGATCAAAAATAGCAAAGGACCAATAACAGAACCATGGGGTACTCCAGATACAATATTTGCAGAATCAGAGATAGTGTCATTGATCCTAACTATTTGTGATCTGTTCGATAAAAAGCTTCTCATCCAATCTAAAATGGGACATACAATACCTATATTTGGTAACTTTGCTATTAACTTATTATGACATAATGCTGTAATCTAATAACATAATACTTTAGTAATTGTGATTCTACAGATTTTCCACGTCTAAAACCAAATTGGGATTCAGAGATAATATAATCAGTAGTTTAGTAGAAGATAATATGCTAAACAAGGTATTCGTTAAAAAACTCTAGATATAATAGAAGTTATTGAAATAGGTCTGTTATTTTATTTATCGGTAGGATCCACTTTTTTGATAATAGGCAGGGTAAAACTTAATTTCCATTTATTAGGACATACGCCTAATGATAAAGATTTATTGAATAGTAATGTTAGTGGAATTGACAGTTCATAAGAAAACATTTTAAATATTATTGCTGGAATATTATCAGGAGGTAAAGTATAAGATTTTTTAAGTTTTAGTAAATGATATCTCACTTTAGAAAACAAGAAGTTATTTATACTAGATTCATTTGTTGGTGTAATTAAAGGAGGGATTATACCATTATATTTTATTAGGTTTATGTATAGGAACATAAATATCAAATATGCCATATAAAGTTTTATAGAAAATTTCAAACATATAATTAATATCATGATCACCATCAAATAATTGTATCCAGTCAATTTTGGAAAGCGACTCTTGCATAGCAGGGTAATTTAATTTTCGAAAATTTAATTAATGGTAAAACTGATATTGTGGTCAAAAATGACTCCACCTTAGTATACACGTCGATAATATTGCTAATTTTATAAATAAATTAAACCTTGTAATGTTTAAAGTAATTTAACAATATATAGAGTAGTGCCAGTGTATTACGTAAGGATTCATAATACAATATATATATTGAATAATAATAAAAACCTGTATTAGATAATTCATCTCTTTGTTCATTTTCTAAAAAATGTTATTATTTAAATTTAAGGATTTTTTAAGTTATAATTATTAACTTTATAAATATATCACTATTTTAGTATGTAGTTATTATGATAGTAAATAATAAATACAGTTTTAAATATAATACAACACATAATAAATATGAATAGAATTGTTATATAATATAATTATTTATAACTATTATTATATACCTTAATATATAATTATATTATATAATATAAATTATTATTATTAAATTAATAAATGAAAATATCTATAGAGGTGATAGAATTTATAAATTAAATATAATTAGTTATGTATTTATATATATATATATATATATATATATATATATATATACCTCAAAGTGTTTATTAAACCAGATCAAAGTTTTGAGGATAAACTTACTCGTAGAATTCTAATTGCCGGTGCCAAAACTATACGATATGGATAAGGCCTTTGACAAGGTGTCGCATAAATTATTACTCCATAAACTATTTAATGTTGGTATACAAGGAGATGTACTGAAATGGATTAAATATTACCTATTTAATAGAATTCAAAGCGATAAAATTGATAATAATATGTCTAAACCCTAATAGGTAACTTCAGGTGTTCCACAAGGTTCTGTATTAGGACCAATTCTATTTATATTGTTTTGATATCAGGATATGTCAATACCACTACATTAAGGGCCAACCCTTGGGGCCTGATTCACCTTATATGGGTTATCCAACCTCTAACCCGAGACCTGCAACCTTAATCAGTGTTATCTTTATGTTGGAGATGAGATTTCTGATTTTCTTTTATGTTGTTTTCATTTTACTTCATATAATATGCGCATATTTGCATATAATATTCATATATCTTATGTTCGGTATGCATGAACCAAGGCGTTTTTTTATTAATTATTAACTTAATGATAATTTGTGTATCATGTCGTTTTGGGTATCAATTTATATCTATATTTTCTTCATTATTTTTGTTTATATATTTATTTTTTATTTACCTAATAAACTATATATTATTATTATTATTATTATTATTATTATTATTATTATTATTATTATATATATATATAAATGTTTACATATATTATTTATATATATTTATTATTCCTAAATATATTTTATAGATTAGTTTATATGCAGTGCCTTACAATATTTTAAAACTATGCTATATTAAATGGTGAAATTAATAACAAATATGTTCGAACATTATACAAAAAACATGTATTATATTGTTAATTATTAATATAAGTTATAATTATATGCATGCTATGTATATATATATTATCCATAACTACTGATAGTGAATCTTAATAGGGACTGTTAACTGACTGGTAACCCCGAAGTTTCATTAATATATTTATTTATATCGTTATAGGGGAAATTACCTTAACTCCGATTACCGACCCCATAAATGATTATTTAGAATAACTTATTCAATATTAAATATATTTATTTAAATTTTGTAATTAGGGTAATATTATGACAATTAATAATTATGATATTTAAAATTTTTGATATAATTATATTTACAAGAATAAACAGGAGGATCGGTAATCGGATACATGTGCCTAATACCGATCACCTTCTCCTATTACCGACCCCCTAAAATAATCGTAGTATAAATAATTGTAATATTATAATATCCAATAAAAATAGTAGATATACATAAATATAATTAATTATAACATGCAGGAAATTTATTTGTTATTGAATTTATATTTAATAGTAATATTAAATTTAAATTTAAACGTTATAGTAATTATATTAAAATAGTGTATATTATTATTTAATATTTATTTATTAATCAGTATGTATATAATCAACTGGAATCATGAATCCTAAATATATATCAATGATACATAAACAATTTACGACATATTTTAAAGTAAAATACGAATCTATTTTGATTTGATATTATAAATTACATAGGGTCGGTATTAGGGTAATTTAGGGGCTTGGTAATATGAATATAATATGAATTGCTATAATTAAGATATATTGGTCAATAGTTATTCAAATTAAATTATTTTTAAAATAGTTATAAACATTTTATTGTTCTACAATATTATGCACAAAATCAATTTTTCTTTTAATTAATAAAGTATTTACAATAATTTAAAAAAGTTATTATTCAAATATTCAATTTTATCAAATAACAATTGTAGGATTATATTTTTAAAACAAAATACTTATTCATATTGTTCATTAAATTATTAACAGTTCATATATATATATATAATTTTTTGATATCTCTTATATTTACTGAGATATGAGAGGTGGTCGGTAATAGGAGGGGGTCGGTAATAGGAGACTTTCTCCTAATTGGTTAGTCGATAATATTATCTAATTTACAACATTGTAATGTAACATTTGAATTATGATGATGGTATACAGTTTTTAAATCACTAAAATAGGGTCATATAGACCTATTTGCTTATGCGGGAATAAAATAATAATAAGATAATAATAATACGATAACAATTATATAATAATACTACGTTATAGATAACACAACACAAAAATAATAAGTTGGATTATTTATTGATTTGAGGTAAAGAGAAAAGAAGAATGATAAATATTTTGTTGGATCAAATAGATCGTATCGTAGGAGGAGGGAATTCCATAGGGTATCCCACCGGAATCTATAGAATTTAGAGAAGTTTTACTAAAGTTCCGGGAGATAACAAGAATAGTATTTTGGTAACAAAGAGAAGGTAATATTTTTAATTTTTTAATTAGATCAGAGATATAGCTAGGTGTGAAATAATACACTATTTATTGATTATAGATAGTATACATAATTTACACCTGAGTGAAAGTGTAGACACATACGAGATTATTGATGAGATGTTGTAGTAAAGTGACTCAGTCGTTTTATTCAGTAAGTAGAACATATTGAGGAACGGATAATCCGAAAGTAGATCAGTAGGAAGTATATTCAGTACGGAAAAATAGTTGTAGCTTTGTGAAAGTACAAGAGAATTTATTAGATTTTTTGTAAATTTTCTAGAAAGTGAGGTTCATATTTTTTTTCTTCTGAAGAGATGAAAGTTGGGGGATTTTAATATATGATATGTGATTCTTATATGATAATTTGTCATAAAATACTAATATTATGTTTTTCGATGAATGGGAAGAAGAAATATTTGTATTGTTTAGAGTAAAGTTTAGAAAGAAGTAGATATATTAAGTAAAGTAATCTTAGAGGAATAATTAGTATGTATTGGAAAAGAGCCAACATCCTATGCAGTTTACACACTCGATTAATTCAGAGTTAATGGTATTATAAGAATGTATAAGGAAAAAGATAAAATGTTGAATATCATTAGCAAAAACATGTTAGTGTATATTTGTAAAGTTATTAATTAGATCAGTAATAGGGCAGATATATATATATATAGGAAAGAGGCATGGAAATAAAACAGATCTCTGATGAATACCGTGGTTAACCGGAGAAAGATTTTAGTAAGATGTTTCAATCATAATTGAGATATTGCGGTTTTTCAGATATGAAGTAAATCATATTAATACTAAGCCAGATATACCCATTACAATAAGCAGCGAGATTAATATGTTATGGTATAAAGTATCATAGAAATGTCGGTCGAATTACCTTAACCAAAATCACTTTGAAACGGGTCGAAAAGATTATTTTTATTTATATGGAAGATACGTTGTTTTGGATACAATTATTTATAATATTTTACTTAATAAGTGTAGGCGGGAGTTCTGGCGATAATTTTAAGGGAGTTACGAGTCGAGTGTTTGTAATTTTAGAATAGTCGAGATTATGGCCGTCTTAAAGCCGGATGAAACCTGGTAATAAATATACTCAATGGGTCGATGGATATATATATATATATATATATATATATATATATATATCAGTTTATTATTAATCTACCATTAGTATTTTACTTATATTAAAACGTATTACAGTAGAAAAAAGTATTAAAAGTATTACAATTAGATAGTATACATATTATATATATATATATATATGTAGATAATTCTACAATTAGTTATGAATTTACATATTAAAGAGAACGTGTAATTGTACATGTTATAATTATATTATATTATAAATTATTTAATTATATTATATATTAATTTATATAATATAACCATACCTATAAAGAAAGTGGATAAGCAATTGACGCACGCAATTTATGTAAAAGATAGTCACGTGAATGACACATTTATCGATAAATTAACAAAATGGTATCAGTGATTTTGATTGGATATTAGTCATACTATATATGTCAAATATTAAAACAGTAGGCTTTTCGTCGAAATAGATTAAAGTGACTTCTATCTATATCAATGGATTTAAATTATAAATATCAATGAAATCAATAAAATAGTATTATATCTTCAATTTAAATACACAAAATTACGAGGAATGTTGATATTATGTATTTTAATTATATAATTTTATTTTTAGTATAGATAGTACATAACAATTGGTAGTGATTATTAATATATAGATGATAAATAAATATTATTATAAATAACAAGTAGAGGGCCAGATAGTGGGTTTCGACTGCAGCTCTCGTAGCGGATAGTGCCATATACTACATTCAATTGCTTATCCAATTTCTTTATATCGATGAATATAACTTAATTCTTTAAAAACCTGTATTGTTTTTAAAATAAATTAAAATTGCAGCAATCATAATAAATATTATTATCGATATCCAATATATACTATATGTTCCTGTTGCTGTTTTTATAATAAATTAATAAAGTATAAGAAATATATATATATATATATATATATAATATGAGTATATACCATAACTTTTTTAATGTTTCCCATGAATATATAATTTATATTATCATGATTTCCATATATTTTATGAAATATATGTTATTATAAATTATAGAAAATGTCTTATTAATAAATCTACTATTTTAATTTATCATGATTATTAAATTTTTAAATATAATATAATGTATCATTTGTTTCCAAGTTATGAAAATAGTGTGATAAAGTGTATCATATAATGTGATTGTAGTATCATATATATTTTCTAAATATTTATATTAATATAATTTTCCTTTATAATATTAAAATAAATATTGGAAAGTATAATGATGATATACCTATCCCCTCATACTATATCAAATATTAATTTCGTCATAACATATTTAGTTAAATAACTACTTAAATAATAAATCTTATAATTATATATATATATATATATATATATATATATATTTATATATATATATATATATATATATATATATATATATATATATTATCTACATATATAACATTATATTATTATTAACATCGTAAAGGATCCAAGAATTCAGCTGTTTAAATTATTTATATTAAATATATATATATATATATATATATATATATATATATGTATATATATATATATATATATATATATGACGTGATATTAGTGATTATTTACTTATTAATGTTATATATGATGTCAAATATAATATAAATAAATAAGAAAAATAAATATAAATATTTATTAATAAATGATAATACAATAAACATATACTTATGCAAATATTTTAATTATAATTATATTTATAATTATAATGATTTAGTATACTATCAGAAATTTATTTAAAGTTAAACAAAATAAAGTTAAATAATTGATAATAGTCATATACTTTTATATATTTTTATCAGTTTTTAGATTTCAAATACGATTATTATTATTATCAAATTTTAAATAATTTTAATATTTATTTTGTATTAATTTAATTTGTAATTGATAATCATTTTTTGTTATCATATTATTCTATAAATTGGTAAATTAATAAATTATTATTTTTTTTAAATCTATAAATATATTAATATTATAATAATATTAATATTTATATATATATATATATATATATATATATAATAAAACGAATTTAGGTATGACATTGGTAAACGAAGAAGCGCTATGCTTATCTAGTCGATTACCTATTTCACTTTCCTATAGGACAATTATGAGGAGAAAATTATAGTAAAAGTAAAATAAAAATAAAATGTTAAGAGTTAAAATTAATAAAAGATATATATATGTATATGAAATATATACCCAAAATATATACATAAATATATATTAAAAAAACAAAATTATAAATAAAATTTAATTATTTAGTAATCTATACACTTGTAAAAATAGGTTATATTTAATTATTAAAATAATAACAAGAGTAGAAAACAGTAATTGAAACTAATGAGGATATATGGTGTATCAACTTAAGGGGTATGGGTTCATCAGGTCCAATGCCTTAGGGATCCTATTTGTGCCAATGATAAGAACAATGGCAATACTTTCCTCTAAGTAAAAGTATATCCCTTTCTCTGACACGTACCATACCACACAATTACATAAACATCAGCCAAACCGCAACCCATAAAAAAAATACAATATAAAATAGTTCAAATGTTACTATAAATATATATTCATATAGATTACTTTTAAAATTGAAAATTTTATTTTTAAATAATAAACAAATAATAATATTTTTTAAAAAACTCCTCATAATACCATTCATCATGTAAATAAAATTTTAGATAAGATAAATAAATAAAATAATTAAAATATAATCAAATAATTAAAACAAAATAATTATGTAATTAAACAAAACGTAAAAAAAAACGTTACAAATTACAAAGCTTTACAATTACAATTACACTTAATATACAATAATAATACAATACACAAAAATAATCACTTACAATTCAATACTACAATTTATAAGTAAATTCAAATAATACCTACTAACTTTTCATAACTTTACACTTTATCAAAAAAGAAAAGTATTGATATTATCACCAATTCTATACTAATATTTTAAATCAAAGAATATGTTTGTAAACTATATGATTTGTATACACAAAATCAAAATTCAAAGAAAAAATAAGAAGCAAGACTTAAAAGTAATTTTTCTTTTTGTAATAATTTTTTTTATTTTTTTTAATTTAACTAAGTTTCAGATTAATTATATAGATTTCAAGAACATTTAAATTCAAAAATAAAATACTAAAAATACACATAATTTAAAGGTTGTATATATTTAAAAATATATTTATGAAAATTCTATAGTTTAAATATCCTTAGTTTAATAGTTCTCATTTATTAATAATTATCATTAGTTATCATTAGTATATGTGTCTATTCAAACTTTCAATTAATCTATAGATATATAAATAAAATATTATTATAGATATATATATATATATTTATATATATATATATATATATATATATATATATATATATATATATATATATATATATATATACATATATATATATATATATATATATATATATATATATATATATATATATATATATATATATGTGTGTTTATGTATGTATTTGTGTATGCTATTTTGATATAAATTAATATATACCTATATTTGGTAAACTCTTCTTCTTTTCCTATATTTAATAAAAATATTGAATATTATTATAAATATATTTTTATTTCAATTAATAACTAAAATATATTCTAAGAGTAATATAATATGATATACATGGGCAGATATATAAAATATACCGATTAAGATGTTAACATCATAAGTTAACATCATAAGGAGAATAAGGGAGCTTTAAATTAAATGATCACAATATGGAACTTGCACATTTGTTTTGTATTACTTTTTTTAATTATGTTGGGAATTTTTTTGTAATATATTTAGACATTTTTATCAAATATATTTAGTAATATTTTTATTTTTTTCGACGTTTTTTTTAAATAATTTTTTTATATTTTTTGTATTTTTTTAAAATATAATTTTTTATATATGTAATTTGTATTTTTTAACATATTATTTGAAATATTTTTTTTATAATTTTCAACTAATTGTTAGAATATTATAAATATAATATTTTAAATATTTGTAGAACAATTTTTTAAAATATATTTTGTAATATTTGTCTAAATTTGTTTATATTTTACACTTTATTTTATTGTATATACCAGCAATGCAGATTTAGAAATAGTTATAATTAATAAATAATAGAATAGCAACTATTCAAAAACCGAACATCTACGGGTTGGGTGCGGCAATAAATTAACAATTAGGTATAGTTATAATTAATAATTAATAGATAGACAAACAATCAAGAACCGAGTAATGCCAGGTCGGGTACGGTTTGGGTTTGGATTTGGATTTGGGTTTTCAACATTTTTTAAAACATATTTTTTAATATTTTAAATATTAATTTTGTAATATCCTTTTTAATTATTTGTCATCTAATTTTTGTAATATTAAAAATAAATATTGTTCTACTTATTTGTTTGTATTTTAGTAAATGTATTGTATTGTATATACTATCAATGCAGAATCAGGTATAGATTTAATTAATAAATAATAGATAGGAAAATAAACAAAAACCGAGCAACGTGGGTCACAATCGCTTATTAATCTAGGCATTTAAATGAACAATAATTATATCCTATTACATCCATTACACATTGAACTTGGATTATTGAAAACTTTTTTAAGAGCATTGAATATGAAGGGCATGATTTTACACATTCACAACAAAGATTTCTATATTAGATAAGGCGGCATTATTTTACTCAAATATTTCCACATATCATTTAAACTAAGTTAAAGAGGAAATTTATAATGTACCATAAAATATGGATTTATAAGCATCACTATTTTTTAGGTATGAGAGATATGAAATTAAGAGCTGGAAAACTTTAAAGTAAATTATGAAAAATTGTATCGATAATCATAGCTATGATTTTCATTTAGATGTATAGAAATTGTATGGAATACTTTCTTATATTTTTATGTATAATTGATATTGTATGTCTATAAAGATCCATTTTCTCATTTTACATATATACTATTTCCTGATAACTGAGTTGATTATAGTGAAGAACGAGTAGAGTGCTTTAATCAGGATATGTTAATAATGGTAGATGGAAAAGGAAAAGTAAATAAATAAACTTAACATCCTAAATGATTATTTTTGGTGTCAAAAAGGGATATAAAATATTTCAAATAGAATAAAATCATTATAATAATCGTTTAATCAATACATATTAATCATTAACAATGTACATTATTATTTTGAAGAATTACAAATAAATTCATTACATTTCAGTTTATTTGCTCTATTTTTCATAAATATTTCATAAAACATCTCAATTTGTATTATATATTATTCAAATACGTTCATATATAATATTCATGATATTAATTTAAAATAATTACAATTTATAATAGATTATAAATTTATTTTATTTATTTATATATAGTTTATTGACTTCAAAAACACTGTGTGGTTATAGGCGTCGATAGATAATAAAAAACAAAAACAAAAATAAATAGAGAACGAATAATAAAATAAAATGGAACGAATTACAATGACTTAAAATGAACATACAGTTTACGTTTAAACAATGAAATTGATGTAATACAACGAATATCGTAAGGAAGAGAATTCCAGCTTTTCGGAGCAATAACCGAGAAAGCAGATTCAGAGAATGCCAACGATGTCGATTGTTGTACCAACTTCATGATGTGGCACTTCCGACTGGATCTGTTAGAACTCTGAATAGTAATGGATTGAGCTAAATATTCAGGAAATCCACGGTGAATAGCTTTATGTGTAATACACAATAGCCTATGTATATAAATATATCTAAAATTAAGCCAGCCTAATGATCTCATTAAATCAGATATAGAAACAATTGAAGCAAAGTTTAGTTTATATAATACACTTATAGCACGACGTTGAATACGCTCAAGTTTATACATAAGGTTGACAGGTAAATTACATAATAATGAACAGCAATATATATGTCTGCTGAAAACTAGCGAGTGAATTAAACATTTCGTCATGGCGAAGGTAAGCTTATTACGAGATTTTCTAATATTATATAGAAAATAGGTGGCAGTGCGAATCATGTTATTAATATGTGGAGAGTAGTCTAGGTGAGATGTTAGAGTGAAACCGTTGGTAGTTATAGATTCAGAAGTTGGTAGAGATAGTAAAAAACGATGAGTAATTGATAGTGAAGAACTGGGTCTCGAAAATATGATAGTGTCAGTTTTAGTCATATTTAAGGAGAGAGAGTTATGAGAGAACCATTTAGTGAGATCAGTAATACAGTTAAACATAGATATTTGAATCATATCAGAATCACTAGAACTAGGAAAAGACGTATATACCTGTAGATCATCGGCATAAAGATGATAGTGAATAGTGGGATATTTGAGAAAAATTGATATAATAGGGAGAATATAAATAATGAACAATATAGGCCCAAGAACAGAGCCTTGTGGTACACCATGCATGTTAACATACGGAGGAGACAACGATGAGTTAATCTTCACGGAAGATGTTCTTGATGACACAAAAGACATAAACCAACTGTGTACTTGACCGTATATGCCAATTTCATTAAGTCTAATTGAAAGAATATTGTGATATAGGGTATCAAAAGCACTAGATAAATCAAGTAGTACGAGATAGCATGGGGCTTTATTATCAAGAGATATGAGAATATCATTAATGATTAAAGTAAGGGCAGTTTCGGTACTACGATGAGGAAGATACGCACTTTGATATTTATCAACAATAGCATTTGACGTAATGTAATTAATAAGTTATATATAAATATATATATATATATTTATACTAACAATACGTTTTACATATTCAGTATACTTATTCTTAAGTTCATTCATATCAATATCCTGCCTTGTATCTTATAAATAAAGTAATAATAATATATTTGTTATGTCATAAATCTATAAATATTATTTAAATTGTAAAAGATAGATAAAATATTCATAAATTAAATAAATTGTTTATATTTAATATTATATTTTATTTAATAAAGTTATAACTATTTATATAAAAAAGTTATTAAAAAATAAGAATTTATAAATTAATTAATAAAATATATATGTTCATTATTATATTCTATATAATAGTAGTCCGATGTATTGATATAATTATAAAAATTAAATATAATATGATATCAAACCAATACAAAACAAAACAACACAACAATTTAATAGTATAACAAAAGAATTAATAATAAATGAAATTAATATGATATTTGATATTATATACATAAATATTTGAAACCTTGCTCAAAAACTGGATAAATTAAGAAAATGTATAGATACTTTAATAATCAAACCTCATATTATATATTTATCTGAAACCTGGTTAAATAGTAATAATGACCTCAATAATAATATAAAAACTACACATATCAAATAAACTATAGACAGAAACAAAATAAATGTAGAGGTGGTGGTGTTTCAATATATTTTTAAAATATATTCAAAATGAACTTATAATATAACTCCTTTTAATATAAAAGAATAAAATGAAATAAAAAAATAAAATGTGTGTAATTTCATTCTTTTATAATAGTCAATATAATTTCAATAAAATTGCAGATCTTATAAATATGTTATATAGTAAATTTCATAATATATATCACATGCTTTGATAATTATGGGTGATTTTAATATCATAACAAATGATCCCAAACCATCCCAATTAAACATTTTAATTAATCAACTAGGACTAAAGCCTCAAATTCTTCAAAACACCAGACACCAATTCAATAAAAGTAACAATAACTATAGACACAATACATATTTATAATAGTGGAATACTCTTAGAATACTTGACAGACCACCTCCCAATATATACAATAATTAAAATAAAAACAAAATATGAAATAACAAGTGAGATTAAAACAAAGATAATAACAATAAATATTATCAAAAGACTTGTTAATGCACTGAAAAATACAAATTGAGATTCGGTCTTTGAAGAAAATTATACTGAAAACACCTACAACAAATTTCATACAATATATGCATTACTAATTAAATAATTTATCCTATTACTTATAAATACAATATCTTCAAATATTCTATCAAATAATTTGATAACAAATAAAATAAAAAGAGACATATATAAAAACTATAAACGATATCAAATTTACTTAGATAATAAAAATAATTAAGAAATCATGTAACCTTAAATATTAAAAAAGCAAAGCAATTAAATATAGATAATAAAATAAAAAATAGTATATCTACTAAAGAAAATTGTAATCTAATAAATAACATCATAAATTAAAAACATATTAAAAAATCTCCAAATTATATAATAGATGAATTCGAAAATAAATTCAATAATGATTAACAAATAGCAATTGCATTTAACTCTTATTTTATAAATAAATTTTATAAGTCAATTCATAAATAAACAATGCCATCTCCCATAAATAACATCAACCCAATGAACATTTCACAAATATCTAAATCACTATATCTTTATCCCACATCAACACATAAGATCAATTATATTATACAATATAATAAATCAAAGACTTCTATAGACACTGATTATCTAAATATGAAATTTTTTTAAATTTCAAAAGATTACATTGACTTTCTATTAAGAATTACTTTTAATCTATGTTTATCGTCAGGAACTTTTCCTCTAAAAATGAAACTATCTTCTATAAAACCCATTCATAAAAAAATAACATCAATATTATATCTAATTATAGACAAATATAAATTTTAAGTCAACTATCTAATATACTAGAAAAAATAATATATAATAATTAATAAAATTTAAAGGAATTAAGATCATTCTTAGGAGTATGTTCATATTATAGACGGTTTATCAAAGGATTTGCTAAAATTGTATCTCCACTAAACGAGTTGAATAGAATATATAAGAGTGTAGGTGAAAAGAGAGTAAGTAGGTTTAGGAGTAAAAAGTATTGATAGGGTGGAATAAGATTGTGACCAGGCTATGGAAGCACTGAAGGACAAATTAGTGAGTGCACCAATATTAGGAATAGCAAAGTATGATAGACCATTTACAGTAGAGAAAGATGCATCGGATAGAGGGCTAGGGGCAGTATTAAGCCAAGAAATAGATGGAAAAAGGGTAGTAATAGCGTATGCTAGTAAATCACTGAATAAGGGAGAGAGAAATGAGGCGAATTATTCAGCTAAAAAGTTGGAATTTTTAGCAGTAGTATGGGCTATATCAGATAAGTTTAGACACTACTTATTAGGATCTAAATGTCAGGTGATTACTGATAATAGCGCAGTTGCTTGCATATTAAATAAGAAGGATCTTTCGGCTTTAGAACAGAGGTGGATAGGTAGATTAGCACCATTTGAACTTACATTTAAATATAGAGCAGGAAAACAAAATATTGTAGCAGATGCCTTATCAAGAAAACAGGATAGTAATTCAGAGGTAGAGGATAGTAATAATATGTATGAGGAAGATTTGGATGTGATACATGTAGAGGTAGGAGGAGATGGGGTTGTGAATGAAATTGAAATAATAGGTCAAATGGATAGAGAGTCATTAAGGGAGAAACATATGCAGGAAAGCGGGTTACTAAGTATTATAGAGTTATTAGAGAAAGGGGAGAAAGTAGAGAGATATAAGTTAGAGGGTGGAATATTATATAAGAATAGTAAGGAGGGAGATAAAATTTTAGTTTTACCGAGGTCATTTATTAAGGAAGTATTAGAAGGGATACATGATGATAATGGACATCAGGGAATTGAGAGATCCATGGCGAGGGTTAATCTTTGGTATACCTGGAAATGTAAATATGAAGATGTAAGAAAGTATGTCAACATTTGCAAAGGGTAGTTTACTATTATAATATAACGAAACATACGACGACTGGCTATTCCACATTTCAGTTGATGTTTGGACGAGAAGAGAGGTTACCGATAGATAGGAAGTTAAATGGCATGGCAAATAAATTGGAAGGAGAATGGCTAATAGATACAAAAAATAGGTTATTGAAAATGAATAAAAAGATTATGGATGCTAAGGTAGTGGAAGAGGAAAATAGAAAATTAGATATTGAAAGGGAGGATATACTAGAGGAAAGGTAGTGTAGTACGTATAAAAAATAGAGTATTAGGGAGAAGGAAACTAGAAAATTATTGGGGAGATGAATTGTGGAAAGTTGAAGGAAGGGTAAAGGGGACATCGGCATATAAGATTATATATGGTGATAATACTAGAGTAGAGAATAGGGCAAATATAAAGTTAGTTGTTGGTAATGTTTGAAATTTGAGGGCAAATTTTTCTTCAGAGGTTGGGTGGATGTTATATAGTGATATTACACAATATATAAGACCCAGCGAATATGCATACAATGCACTAATCTGTCGATGTAGCATGGCGTATCACGCATCAGTGCGTCACGTAGAATCAACCAATTAGCGTCGTGCACCTATAACATAGAATGTTTAGTGCAGCGACATCATTCAGTTGATATTCTGATAGTAACGTATAGGTATAGTTATATTCTAATTGTAACATTCAAATTGTATACGCTATATGTACTACATTATTCGAACCACATATACATGGTAAGGTTCATGTCATTAATGTAAACTACATGTATTATTATTATTACTATTTCTTTAGGTTTTTGGTTTAATAAAGTTGTTAAAGCAATTCACGTTTTGTTTAATACAAAACGACAAAGAGGCATTCCGGCCTTACTACATATATATATATATATAGTAAGGGAAATGAAAATATTAATGCAGATGCGTTATCTAGATTACATACTGTAGAAGTTAATGCAAGAGGTAATTATGGATAATATAGGTTTTAAGGACATGGGTATAGATTTAATACTAATGTTAAGCAGGGATGAGATAATAAGTAATCAAAAAAAAGATGATGATTTATGTATAATACAGGAAAAAGTATAAAAGGGGAGATTTTTTTACAACTAGATTTTAAATCATAAAGGGTATCTTATTTTCTAATATGTGGGGTAATGATGCATGTATGAAAATCATGATACCGAGATCTTTAATATTCCTAATATTAGAAGAAATATATGATATATAGGGTCACCAAGGTATAGAAAGGATAATACGTAGAGTTAATTTAGAAATGAACTTGAAATGTAAAGATATCAGAGATTAAAGGGTGTAGTGTATGTAACAAGAGTAAGGTGTTAGGCAATAGACATGTTAAATTAGGAATATTATCAGCAAAAATATTACATCATAGTAATATGAAGAAGATGGAAATGTGTATGTCTTTATAACGAGTACAAAGTTTAATAGTTAATGTATTTTTTGTTTTTGGTGGGGATGAGTGTAACCGTATTATATACTGATTACATGTAGTAGAAGTTTTAATGTATTGATTTATATTTAAGAATAATTGTGTGAACGTGTATTCGAGTATGTCTGTGATGGATAGATTAAATATGTGTATGTATCCGATAGAGCATCTCAGTGATTAGTATAAAAGTGTATGCATGTAGATAATGCTTGCTTTTGCTTATCATATAATGTATTCCATCAAATACACACCTGAAACCCATATTTAGATCTGTATGACTATAGGTAAGTTTATATTAAACATGTTATTTATTAAAGTATACCCATTTATGTATTACGTATAATACACACATATATATATATATATATATATATATATATATATATATATATTATATTATATTATTTATGTATTAAGTATAATACATATATAATATATTATGTATTACCTATTTATTTATTATTCAAATGTAATACATCGAACATATATCATGTAAATATCATGTTTTATATATATGTATATTTATTAAGTTATGTATAATATATTAATACAAAATATATGATATTTATTCATATATTATATATTAATATTATATTTTATATATTATCTATACTATGTATAAACTATTTATGTATTATGAATATATACATTAATATTGTTATATTTGATATATTCCTATACTATGCATACATTATTTATTATTATGAATATACATATTAATATTATTATATTTATGACTATAGGATTATCATAAATCTTTTGATCAAATAAAGAATTAACTTAAACAATTCTTATTGTAATTCAGAACTATGTTTCAGGCTATATATATATATATATATATATATATATATATATATATATATATATTGATAATTAATAAAAAAACCCGTAATCGATATTTCATCTCTTTGTTCATTATCTAGATGTATTATTATATAAACTTAAGTATGTTATAAATAGAAATTATTAACTTTATAGATATATTACTATGATGTTAGTTTATAATAAATACAAAAAAGTCATAAATATAATACAACACATATCACGTATGAATACATTTGTTATATGATATGATAATGTATTATTAATTTATGATTATATTATTATATTTATAGTAAAATAAATAATTATATTTTATATATATAAATTATTATAGATAAATAAATGAAAATATTTATAGAGGTGATAGAATTTATAAAGTTGTATATAATTTGTAATATATATATATATATATTATTCGATAAATGTAATATGATGACATATTTTATATGAATACATTATATATTGAACATTTAAATATAACCAACAAAGTATATAGGATAATGGTAATGTATAATATAATATTATATTTGTAATGATAATTTTAATACATAAAACGTCCATACTTTTGTAAAAATGTTTTCATATATTATATATATATAGTTATTAATCCTAAATATATACTATATATTAGTTTATATATAGAGCGTTACAATATTGTAAAACTATGCTAAATTAAATTGTGAAAGTAATAACAAATATGTTATAGGACTATATTATAAAATTAGACCTACATTATAACAAAATGTATTATATTGTTAATTATATATTTAACTTCTCATTATATTTATGCTATGTACATGCTACATATTATCTATATATGTTATAACTACTAATAGTGAATCGTAATGGGGACTATTAAACAACCAGTCACTGACTGGTAACTCCTAAGCTTCATTTATATATTGATTTATATCGTTCGCACTGACGACAGTAATTTATTCAAGACATTTAGATATCGCATACAATATAAATGTTTATTTAACTATAACATATTACCTACGTATTTATCTAATAGTAATACACAACCTCAGTATGCTTGCGCTTTATTTAACTTACCCAATTATATATTTTAATGCGATAATTGTTTATAATAATCAGTGAAACATTTAACTATAATTCGGAAGTTAGTACCTTAAATTCGATAGGTGATAAAATTGATATTATTACAAATTTAATTATTGATTCTAATAATATAATCAAGAAAATTATACCTACGCCGATTCAGTTAAATCCAATATACCATCTAAGATTATTGAAATACATACACAATTACTCCCACGCCTACTGAAGAGTTGGCAGTAATTATAAAAACATCAACAAATCTAGATTACATATTATATATATTATATTAACGACATATGTAAGGACTTCAACATATATAGATCAACTATTTCGGATGTTAATTTTAATATTATCCATCATGATATGTTTAAAAATTACAGACCAAAATCCCAACTTCCGATTATCAGTAAGATTATGCAATGTATTGTAAGCCACCAGCTAATATATTATCTCGAAACTAATAATGTGCTTGAGTTCTTCCAGAGTGATTACAGGATGTAATATTCTACTGAAAATGCTATCAAACATATTACTGATACGCTGTATAAATCTCTATTCAAAATTCTTCTCCATGTGCACAATTACTGTTAATCGATCTATCGAGCGCTTTCGATATACTGAGTTACAATATCCTTATTGAGCACATCAAATGCATTGAAGGATCTCCTCTCAAATAGTTAATTTAATTTGTCTCTGATCGTATTTAATCTTTTATAATTAAATATTGTATATCTCCCCAAAATAATATATAAAGTGTGGTTACTCAGGGTTCGGTTCTCGGGCCTTTTTTATTTTCTATTTATTTGCCTCCTTTATCTAATATTATTAACAAATTCTCTAATATTAGTTACCATATATATACTGATGATATTCAGCTTATCATTAAACTTCCTATTAATTCGCCTACCTCATATTTTGAACTCATAGAATGTACTTCAGAAATTGTGAATACATTAAAACTGAACTAATGAACGTATCTCGAATACCGAATATTTTCTCATCTGTTGGGTTGATGGTAAATTTATACTATATTCTAATTCAATTCCTAACCTCGGCATCATTATTGACAGTAATTTATCTATATTGACAGTAAATACTATATATATATAAGTCTGAAAATTAATTATTGCTCTACGCGTATTACTAGAAAACTAATATCTAGAATAGATTACTGTGGATCATTTTTAGTGACATAAATAGTACTAATATGAAAAAAGTAGATAGGATTATTCGCGATTCTATACTAATTATTTATAATGTTAATCGCCGCGACCATATGCTTACAAATATGTACAGATATAATAATAAGTGGTGTTTGTTTAAATATTTTAATATTAAACTTATTATAAATTAAAAAATATTAAAATATAATTTGAAGTAGAAAATAATAGTAGATCAAAAAAATTACAAGGTTACAAAATAATTAAAAATAATATTACCGAAAAGGGAAATATATACTAATTTTTTATTATCAATAATTAATTCATTCCAAAGTCTTGGTCCATATGCCATTAAATAATTATTCATATAGTTATATTTATTATAAGGTTGTATACAATTAAAAATGTTGGTTATTCTTTTATAATGTTTATAAATACATGGACTATAAGTTTTATAATATATGCTATGCATATATATTAGTATTTTATATTTACACAAATCAAATATATTTAATAACTTATGATCAATAAATAGTTATTTTGAACTAAAATCAATAGGTTAAGAAAAAACTAATTGTAATACTTTTTTTTGTATAACACGAATACAGTCTATATTAGATGTATATGTATACCCCAACATTTCTAAACAATACATTAAATAGGGATAAAAAAGTGCATAATAAAGTTTAATCATAGCTGATTCATTAAGGCAAAATGATACATTTTTTATAATCCAAATAATTTTTAATAATTTATTCTTTAGAAATTGAAAATGAAATTTCCAGTTCAATGAATTATCGATGATTAGCCAAATGAACTTTGTTTCAGACACTTGAAATAGGCTATTTGAAATGGCTTATTTTTAATTGCTATTTTAAATTATATATAATTTCTAAATGACATACAGTGAGGTTTATCAATATTAATTATCAACTTATTGATTTTACCCATAGTATTATATCATTAATTGTAAACTATACTTTCATTTTGTTTGCTGAATAATCACTAATTATAATATTTGTGTCATCGGCAAATAGTATAAAAGTATTATTAATAGTGCAGGACAGCATTTAATTAATAAATTAAAGAAAAAGAAGCGGCACAACAATAGATGCTTGGGGTACACAGACATCTATATTAGTAGTATTATACCTACAGTTATAGTAATTTGTAAACTAACTTCTGTATTTAAGATATTATGATAACAATGATAGAGGTAATCCTATTATACCGTAAAATTCAAACTTCTTTTAGATGTATCTCATGGATGACTGTGTCAAATATATATATATATATATATATATATATATATATATATATATATACATTATTGTGTTAGCATACAAAGAGTAAATACGTGTTTTTGCGCGCACTCATCCGTGAATAAAAGCAGATAAGTCGATATTTTATATATTTACATTTATACAAACAACACATTAATAATATTAAATATTAAATAGTATTCTTACTATATGTATTCCTAATAATATAACTAACTTGTAATATTATTTATACATAACTAATATATAGGTAGGTAAATAAGTTATTACTAATTTATGTATTAGTAACTAATAATTAGTTATATATATACATATATATATATATATATATATATATATATATATAAAATTAGTGTGCATATATACCTTGGTAGAATATTTATATATGTATATTATTTCGTATAATATAAAATATCAAATATAACACACATAATGGAAAATAGAATGACTAACTTAAAATCATCAGAGTTAATTAAAAATTATATTAAGGAATTATTTGATAATGACATATAATTTGTAATAGAAGAAAATAATAAAATAATTAATGAATTAAAAACACAGTAAATAATCTTGAAGAAAAAATGTCTAATTTGAATACTATTAATATAAAGGATAACGTTAAAACATATGCTGATAATGTAAATACGGTATTAGAAAATAACATTATAAATACAATTAATGATACAGTATCAAATAATATAAAATTAATGAATGAAATAAATTCTCGTAGTAAAATAATTATATTACATAATGTAAAAGAAATAATTCATGATAACAAAAAAACTAAATACGATGAAGAATTTAAAACAGTATCTAATATATTTAAATAAATATTGTCTATTAAAATTATAAAATGCATATAATAGATATTCATCTGATAAAAATCGATATTGATAAACCAGTATATGCATATAAAATCAGACCCTTAAAAATAATACTGAACACAGAAAATGAAAAAATCGATATTTTAGAAAATGGTTTTAAATTAAAAAATTCAATTTATAATAAAATAGGAATATCACATGAATTTGATAAAAATCAATTAAATATACAAAATAAACTATTACATGAAGCTAAAGATAATTCATCTGATACAATTGTATATAAAGTTAAATTTATTAACTATACTTTCAAAATTATAAATTTTAATATAATTAGTGAAACTAATAACGATTTGCCATAATTATAATATTAAAGATTATAATAAAAATTATATATAATTTGAATACTGATATATCAGTCATTATATTTAATATAAGGAGTTTTAATAAAAATATTAATACATTTTTAATATTACTAGATACTTTATATAATACACCAGATATAATAATTCTTACAGAAACTCGGTTAATAAATACTGATGACCCATCGATATATTTTAATAATTATAATGTATTTTTATATAATCGTATACTAAAATTAAAAATAGGTGGGGGCGTTGCTATACTTGCAGAATATACTAATAGACGAATTAACTATTTCTATTATAGATGATAATGAAATATTATCAATACAAATAAAACATATAACTAAACGTATACAAATAATCTCAGCAATTATAGATATCCTAATAGTAATATACATTTTTTTTATGATTTATTTTATAATATATATTCAAAATTTTTAAATAATGAAATATATATATGTGGTGATTTTAAAATAGATTTATCATAATGTTCATTAATTTGTAATAATTTTAAATATATACTAACACAATTAGGACTAACAGCTATAATAACAATACCGACTCATTATTCCAACTCAACTATTGATAAAATATTTTCTAATAGTGATCATTTAATAAATAATGGAACCATCAATACTGATATAACAGATCATTGTATTTTATTTTTTATATATACATCATTTTCTCGGGTTAAAAAATGTGATAATAAATTGATGTATATTAGAAATTGTAATCAACAAAATATTGATTATTTAAAAAATGATTTTATAAATATAAACAAATAGTATTATCTGAAATGACAGATCTTTCTATATGTTATAATAATTTTGTTAATATTTTAAAAGATATGATCAAAAATATTGTCCTTTAATTATAAAAAAAAACCAACATAAATGTAGGGTATTTATACCCTGTATAATCCTTGGCTAACTAATAAATTAAAGAATGAAATACAAATGAAAAATAAATTATTCAGCGTATATAAATCTACTAATTGCATGTCTATACTAAATAGATATAAAAAATTACAGAATAAAATCAAGAAAAATATAAAAAACGATTAAAATAATTACTATAAGCAACTTTTTTCACATAATAAACATGAAGAAAATTGGAAAATAATTAATAAATTAATAAAAAGAAAATAAAATAAGTATCCGTCTATATTTATTTATAAGGATATTGAAATATATGATGATATAGATCAATGCAAATGTTTTAATAAGTATTTTTCTACATAAGAAAAACTATAAATAATGATATTGAAATTTCATCAGAAAAAAATATTTTTAAACAATTTAAAAAAAATTATTCTAAAAGTTTTTATATTTTACCAATAACAAATAATAAAATTATTAATATAGCAGATAGTATGAAGTCAAAAAACTCAAAAGATATAAATGATTATAATATGTATTTAATAAAAGAAATTATATATGAAATATTAACTCCACTTGATCATTTATTTAATGTATGCATTGATAAATCAATATATCCGGATAATATGATAGATGCAATAATTAAACCAATATATAAAAATAATAATATCCAATTAATAACTATATATATATATATATATATATATTGGAAATTCTAAAATTAAAATTGTAGGCAGCCACAAATGTCTATGATTAATTTTAGATACAAATTTAACTTTTAAAAAACATAGGGATTATTTAGCCTACAAATTATCATGTTTATTATATTTTATGTAAAAAGTTTCGTTTTTTAAGTACTGCAAATATATTTTAATTATATAACTCTTTTTTTTGTATCTACTATTTCTTATGGCATAGAAATATGGGGAAATACCTATAAATAAAATATAAATATTATTATGTTATTGCAAAAAAAAAATTATCAGAATTATTAACAAAAAAATCATAAATTTAAATCTATTACCTTTAATCAGATTAGCAAATACATCTGAATTATATATTAGTAATAATATTCTTAAATTAAATGATCTGTGATGTTTAGAAATATTATAAAATAATAATATTATATTAATTTATAAATTGCTAAATACAAATTAAAAATTGATTTTTATGAATATTTTACATTAAATAAACGTAATCATAGATTCATTTTACCATTAATGAAAACTACAAAATACCAAAATACGATATTATTTAAAGGTATAAAGTATTATAATGATATAATATTTGGTAATATTCTTTTAAAAAATAAAATAACAAATATAAATCAATTGAAAAAGTTATGTAATTGTTTTTCATTAACCAATATAAAATATAACACTGATATATATTTGTTCAGTGATATGTTTAATATTAAATATAATAATTAATTATAATATTAAAAATATAGTATTTTCTCTAATATTATATTGTAAATTAAAAAAATATTTTATATTATAAAACTTTATTAAAAAATCAGTATTAAATAGGTATTTCTCCATATAAATTTTACATTTTTACATATTTTACATTTTTATATATTTTACATCATATAACAAAAAATAAAACAAAACAGTATTACAAATTAGAAGTATTAGAAACATAAAAAAAAACAGTAATAAATGTTTAAAAATTAAAAAAATTACTATTTATCAAAACTATTTTATATTTATTTTAAAAATTTTACGTTTTATATATTTAACTTTACTTAACTAATAAAAAAAAAAAAAAAAAAAACTAAACAGTATTAATAATTAAAAGTATTAAAATAATAAAAAAACAGTATTGTAATTAAAACAATAATAAACAATATCAATAACCTATAGTAACCTATAAATATATATTTCAATATTATTAAAATTGACCAAAACTATGTGATACAAATATTTAGATTATTTATAAATATTATATTACAATTATGAAAAATGTATTAATTATATTTTATACTTTGTTTTGGATGCTAACATGGGAATCAAATATTTGTTTTATTCTTTCTTTTATATTTGTGTTTATTGTTTATTTTAATATCTATTTTTATGTATTTTTATTGTATTTTATCCGAATGAAGATGATGAAATATGACATTACACTACTGTTAGGACGTATCGAATTATAAAAGCTGAACGCTTTCACTGATTCTCATTAGACATTGTCTATAAATTGGATTCATTCATTCATATATATATATATATATATATATATATATATATATATATATATATGTTATATTATATAAAATATATTTATATAATTTATATCTATATACTAAGTATATACTATATATATTGGATATATAATTATAATGTATATAAATATTAATATTATCTATTATAAGAAAAAAGTTATAAATTGTAATTGTATATATTATATATTTTCGTGTATCATGCCCAGTTATGATTGTAATAAGTTTTTCTTAACTACAATTCTTAGGAAAAAATTCATTTTATTTAAAGTAAAATTTAATATTTTTAATATAATTATGTATTTTTTTTGAATAAGTATATATTTGTTGTATTATGTAAAATAATGATCATTCATATGTATATATATATTATACTAACTATCAACTTTAACTTTCTTTATATCATTATTCTACAAATTTATAATATTTTATTATATTTACATTATTTATTTGCTTTATCACACCATTATTTTTATAAATAAAAAGTTTTATATTATATTCATTGTTGACTATTATAAATGTTCTATAATATGTATAATACTTATTTTTTATATATCAACAATGATGAATAAGTTGATAATGTATTTTTAAGTGTTTGAATTACTCATTTTTAGTAATGTAGCCATATATTTAATATTTAAAAATATGTTCTAATTTAATTTAGGTAGTACACACATAACACGCACACATATATATATATATATATATATATATATATATATATATATATATATATATATATATATATATATATATATATATATTTGTTTATTAAATACTTTTTTATTTATTTCATCATTTTTTAATTGTCGTTTATTAGATTTTCCAATTGGTTCTAGTAATTAATAAAATATATACACATGTCATATTTATTGTATTTTCATATACACAAATATTATTTTATAATAGTTATATAGTAAATAATATAGTTATATAATATATAATAGTTAATAACATTTATAAATAAATAATTATATATATATATATATATATATATAAATTCATTTATATTATTATCAGATTTAGGTTAACATCGTGGTATTTGTAGAAGATAAAGCTTATCGAGACAATTACCCTTAATTTTAAAGCAAGTCCAAATAAACTATATAAATAAAATATTATAAAATAGTAGATGACTTCCTATAATACACATATGTATATATATATATATATATATATATATATATATATATATTATATTATATTATGTATGTATTAAGTATAATACATATATAATATATTATTTATTAAGTTATGTATAATATATTAATACAAAATATATGATATTTATTCATATATTATATATTAATATTATATTTTATATATTATCTATACTATGTATAAATTATTTATGTATTATGAATATATACATTAATATTGTTATATTTTATATATTACCTATACTATGCATAAACTATTTATTATTATGAATATACATATTAATATTATTATATTTATAACTATAGGATTATCATAAATATTTTGATTAAATACAGTATTAACTTAAACAATTCTTATTGCAATTCAGTACTGAGCCGGCAAGGCGCTATATATATTAATAATTAATAAAAAACCTGTAATCGATATTTCATCTCTTTGTACATTTTCTAAATGTATTATTATATAAACTTAAGTATGTTATAAATAGTAATTATTAACTTTATAGATATATTACTATGATGTTAGTATATAATAAATACAAAAAAGTCATAAATCTAATACAACACATAATACATATGAAAACATTTTTTATATGATATGATAATTTATTATTAATTTATGATTATATTATTATATATATAGTAAAATAAATAATCATATTGTATATATATAAATTATTATAGATAAATAAATGAAAATATTATAGAGGAGATAGAATTTATAAAGTTGTATATAATTTGTAATATATATATATATATATTATTTGATAAATGTAATTTGATGATATATTTTATATGAATACATTATATATTGAACATTTAAATATAACCAACAAAGTATATAGGATAATGATAATGTATAATATAATATTATATATGTAATGATAATTTTAATACATAAAACTTCCATACTTTTGTAAAAATGTTATCATATATTATATATATATATATATATAGTTATTAATCCTAAATATATAGTATATATTAGTTTATATATAGAGCATTAAAATATTGTAAAACTATGCTAAATTAAATTGTGAAAGTAATAACAAATATATTATAGGACTATATTATAAAATTAGACCTACATTATAAAAAATGTATTATATTGTTAATTATATATTTAACTTCTCATTATATTCATGCTATGCATAGATATTATCTATATATGTTATAACTACTAATAGTGAATATAATGGGGACTATTAAACAAGCGGTAACTGACTGGTAACTCCTAAGCTTCATTTATATATTGATTTATACCGTTCGCACTGTAAGTCATTCAAAAAATATAGATATCGCATACATTATACATTTTTATTTAACTATAACATACTTATTTATCTAATAGTAATACACAACCTCAGTAAGCTTGCGCTTTATTTAACTTACCCAATTTTATATTTTAATGCGATAATTGTTTATACAAAATCAGTGAAACATTTAACTATAATTCGGAAGTTAGTACCTTAAATTCAATAGGTGATAAAATTGATAGTATTACAAATTCAATTATTGATTCTAATAATATAATCAAAAAATTACACCTACGCCGATACTGTTAAATCCACTATACCATCTAAGATTATTGAAATACATACAAAATTATTCCCACACCTACTGAAGAGTTGGCAGTAATTATAAAAACATCAACAAATCTAGATTACATATTATATATATTATATTAACGACATATGTAAGGACTTCAACATATATAGATCAACTGTTACGGATGTTAATTTTATTATTATCCATCATCCCAAGCAACCAAACACGTTGCCCGTCAACGTAAAATATATAACAACGTTCCAATATTGTATATATTATAGGTCAAATAAACACTTTGAATATAATTATTTTATTTATGCAATATATGTTCCAATTTTGAATATTTTATAGGTAAAATAAACATTTTGGAAATCATTAATTTATGTATTCAATATATATTCAAATTTGTATATTGTATAGGTCAAATAAACACATTGGATATTACAACGGCGATATATATTGTGCAATACTATATTTTATAAAATATATCTCTTATCAATAAGAATTATTATTAATAGAATTCTATATCAATATAATTGTATAATATATACATACGCACTCACACATACACACATACACATAAACACATATATATGTATATATATATATATATATTATCTAATAGTGTTAATATGATTTATTTCACATCCTATATTAAAGTACTCATTCACTAATGAACTAATTAGTTCATTAGTTTGGAAATATACATTATTATATTGAAATATGTATATAAGATATAATTAGGTAAAACAACTATTAATAATATGATTATATATATATATATATATATATATATTTAATCATATTATTAATAGTTGTTTTTACCTAATTATATCTTAAATGTACATAGCATACAACCAATGTATTATATCATACATGTTGTGATAATGTGTGAAATGAAGCGTTGCGACAAGACACGCCCAAAGGGCGTCGCCTATTGCATCACCCACTGGGCATGTAATTGTGTTTGGCGCGAAAATTGAAATTAACGGTATTGTTTATTTACTATATATTAACAATTTATCAATATTTAGATTGTTTATATTATACTTCAAGTTGATTTAATAAGGTAATATAATAATATTATTGTTAAATATAAACATATATACTTATATAATTGATATAATTGATTATATTTTATAATTTATATATTATTCCCATATAATAATGTTTATATTATATATGTATTCATAGTATATTATTTTTTTTGTATATAATATACTTAAAATATTATTTGTATACTCTATATATAATATATTATATATTATAATCAATAAGTGATATTAAATATTCAAAATAATAATGTATTTATAGTACAAATTTAGATTTTAAAGATTGTTATTAATATTTTGTCACTCAGTTGTAATTTTATAACAATGCATAACCTTGCATACATATACTAGTAGTAATTTAAATACATTCAAAATAAATGTGTTTACTGCAGTGGTAATTTAATAAGTAGTAATATAGCCAGTTATAATATACATATACTAGTAGTAATACTAATAAGAAAATATATTAAAACATAATTTTTTACAATAAGGCATTTTTTTTAGAAATTTATGAAATAATCATATTTATATTATACCATATTATAATATATTTTATATATAGTATCAAATTTTCAAATTATGTCAAACATATGTAAATATGTTTTATGTAGATTATTTTATGTAGATTTATTCTACATATTATGTATCAAATAACATACTAGATATATGAAATGCAAACTGCAATGCATTTCACAGTGCAATCATACTATTGTATATACTATAGTATATAAAATAAAATAAGCCCAAGATACAAATATTATAAATTTAATGTATGAAATTGAAATACACAGATATATTATATATATAGATTATTATTAATCTAATAATAAATCTAATAATAATAGTTATTTATCTAGTAAAATTGTAAATATATATATATATATATATATATATATATATATATATATATATATATAGTCATTCTATACGGGAACGGCTGACAATCAAAAATATACCTAATGGGCATACCTTTTTTTAACAATAGGTATCAATTTGAAATTTTATATTATACTTAATTAATATATATAATATAATGTTCCATATTTGGTTTTATAAAATAATCATTAATGACAAATATACAAAATAATTGTCAACCTAAAAAAACCCAAGCAAAGTATACCGGAATGGTATTCAATTTTATTCATGCATAATAAACACGAATGGGGATACAATTAAGATTGCATATAAACCGCTACTAGGTATCCATTATTTATGATGTATCATATACTCTAGTTTCATATTATAATGAGAATATTCAATGCGCATGCGTTATTTTAATCATTTATGTAAATACACTTTAATTTCAATTCATTTCAATGACAATCCTAACTACAACCTGCAAACACACATTTACAGAATTTGAACGACTTACTATAACTGATATCTATAACTTAATTGTTACAGCAAAGACAACATCTCCTTCTGACCCTATTCCACTGAAAATGACTAAAATACTGGCTTCTACACTAGCTCCCATTTATAAACAAATAATTGATACTTCATTAATGACTTGTGAAATACCCAATAATTTAAAATACGCAATTATCAATCCTTACTTAAAAAAACCAGATTTAGATGTTGAAGTACTGAGTATAGACCAGCATCTCAACTTCCATTACTTTCTAAAATTCTAGAAAAAATTGTAAACAAACAAATAATATCATATTTAAATACTTACGACTTACTAGACAGAAGACAAAATGCATTCCGCAAGAATCACAGTACAGAAACGACACTACTATCACTCTTTGACGACTTATACAAATTACTAGACAGCAACTTACCGATACAACTGATACTACTGGACTTATCTGCCGCTTTTGACACTATCGACTTTGACATTTTAATAGAAAGACTTAGATCTATCGGTATAGGGAAGGTACCTATCAAATGGTTTTCAAATTTTATCCGGGGTCGGAGTTTTTCTATTAAAATAAACGAAACATTATCACAACCTTATGCTATTAAATATGGAGTCCCACAGGGTTCCACTCTTTCTCCCATACTATTTTCCATTTATTTACTTCCACTCAACAAACTACTGACTAACTTCCCACACGTGAACTATAATCTTTACGCTGACGACATAGAATTACACGCCCAATTCATTCACTCAATTAACTTACAATCATGTTTAACCTCACTGCAAATTTGGCTTACAAAAAATAATTTGTTACTAAATCCAACAAAAACTGAACTAATCAACTTTATAACCAATTCCACGATCAATACTACAGTTCCACTAATAAATATAAATAACATAAATATAATACCGACTGAAAATACAAAATACTTAGGTTTCCACTTTACTAACAAACTCGACTTTACTAAACATATCAGTAAAATGAAACAAATTTCTTCCTTTCATATATATAATTTAAAAAAACTAAGACCATACTTAACCAAACATACAGCTATAATTCTATCAAATTCACTGATAATGTCTAGATTAACTCTTTACTAGCCGGAGAAAACAAAACAGTTACTAAAAATATTGACCGATTAGTAAATAGAACTACTAGAATTATTTTTAATCTAAAAAACACAGATTACAATACTAGCATTACGAACTTACGGAAATCACTAAACTGGCTACCTACAATTGACAACATCAACATTAAACTACTAACTATACTTTACAAAACTACAAAAACAACTCAACCTCATAATTTACATACTTTACTTCACAAACAAACCACTAACAGACAACTAAGACAAACATATAGACTTGACATACCGACTACACGACTACGAAAGTACGGTAACAAACGATTTAGCTGGAGAGGTGCAACTCTCTGGAATAAACTTCCCCAATTCATACGCAAAGAAGATATCTCAATCACCACTTTCAAATATAAACTCAAGGAGCTATTCAAACGTTCCCCACTAAAATACCACATATCTAACCCTCTTTGAAATGTAATCATGTTATTATATTATTATTAAATTATTATATTTAAGAATGTTATTTTATTTTATTATATTATTTTTACGGATGATCGTTAAATCACGGAACCCACACCTGTAAACTGTTCGAAAAACAGTAAAACACATTGTAGAATATTATATTAATCTTTGTGTATAAATAAATAAATACTATTACTACTACATTTGAATATATTTATTCATCTAAACAAGTTATACAGACAATTATATGTTAGTTTTTTATTAATATAATATTTTTAAATAATATATTTATAAATTAAATTGTAAATTGAATTAACAGTTAAATTATATACAACATTTAAATATTATCTATATATTTTAATTATTTAAAAAATACAATTTGAAATATTCAATAATTGAATATAAATTGTGTTTTTAAATCAGCTTTATATTATTAAATTTATTTTTCGTAATAATTATTAATACAATAATTTAATTTATAATAAATAATTATGAATATTAAAGTTATAATAATAGTATTGTGAATAAAATATGGAAACTTTTTATTTTGATTACTCGAGTAACAGTATTAAATTAGATTTGAGTTAATCAATATATTATGTGCAAATACACATAACTAATAAACACCATACAAATACAATAACGCGATTTTAAACTCTAAATCTAAAACATGCTCACTAGACATATTTTAAATGTTGTGTATAATATTATATGAAATATAATTATACAAATTATTATTGATAATTGTATAACATCAATTATTGGTAAGTTTATAATATTGTCAACTAGATAAATCATTTATTAAATTAATTTATATTAATTAAATAAATGATGTAATAATTACAGTAATGCTCAATTTACATTCTTAATATTTATGTACTTATCATTATATATAATAAAAATTCATAATATAATAGTATTATTAATACACATAATATATTTACTATAATATTACTTGTTTAGTAATGTATATATAATTGTTGATAATTATTTTATAATAATTTATTATAGTATAATTTTAAATATGATAATTTATTAACTATAAAATTAATAAAATCGTATTCATTTAGTGTTCAAATATAATTATATTATTATGTTTAGTATATTATTATCTGTATAATCATATAGTATTTAATAATTAATATTTATACATCATAATTATAGTATGATTTATAACTTATATTTTAATAACATGTTTAGTATTAATTACGGTAGAAAGTAATCTTGTACGAGATCATTTCGGACTATATGATCTAGTACGTCTTATTAAATGTATTCTAAAAGTATTATTTATGAATTTAATATTAAAGTTATCTTAGATTATTTTAATTTCGACTCTATAGTCATCATTTATATACATATATATATATATATATATATATATATATATTATATTTTCCATCAGTAATTAATAATTAAATATAAATATTAGAATAATTATATAATTATGAAAAAACTTAATTTTACAAGTCGTAAGAGAGTACTAATAAGTCGTACTTTTAAATTACGTACATTCTAATTACCTCGTGCCATAATAATTTAATTCTTAATTACTCATATAAATTTATTAAAGTAATCTCTGACGACTTTTTGAGTAATCTATTGATTTATTTCGTCAATAAGTAATTTTATTTATAAAACTAATTCAACTTATCTATAAAAAAAAATTATCTACAATTAATCTTGTACGAGGTCATTTCGGACTATGTAATCTAGTACGTCTTATTAAATTTAGTTTATTCTAAAAGTATTATTTATGAATTTAACATTATAGTTATCTTAAATTATTTTAATTTCTAATCTAGATTTATTATTTATATACATATTTGTATATATTATATTTTCCATCAATAATTATTGATTAAATATAAATATTAGAATAATAATTGTAGAATTATGAAAACACTTAACTTTACAAGTGGTACGAGGTTACTAATGAGTCGTGATATTACTTAATTCTTAATTACTCATATTAATTTATTAAAGTAATATCTGACGACTTATTTAGTAATCTATTAAGACTTATTCCGCCAATAAGTAATTTTATTTATAAAACAAATTTAACTTATATATATTAATAAATATAGTTATCTATATTTATACTTATCTATATTTATACTTATCTATATTTTTCTAATTTCTATATTCAGGACACCGTTGGGGCAATAAAGTGAACCTGGCGAGGTATGTTCATCTCTGAATGTCATCGCATAAATGACGTATCGTGGGTGCCTATAAAGAACTATATACAGCAGCTGATGGATGATATAGTATGATGTTTGTTGCTCTACTAAATGTGATGAGAGATATAGATGATCTGAGAATGCGATTCATAAAGTGCCAAAAAAGCTTGCCATAGTAAGGTAAATTAATTTTGTGTATATAAATATATATATATTTATTAATTAAGAGGATCTCAATGGATAAATTAGTTAATATCAGAACAAATTGTAATATGTACTAGTGATCTAAAAATTCAAATCTTTGCTTGTCTTCGAAGACTTTCACATCATTAAAAAAATGTTTGGAGACATCAAATCTCTACCAAGTCATGTATTCGAAGACATTCAAATCACCTAAAAAATGTTTGAAGACATCAAATCTTTACCAATTCCTGTATTCGAAGACTTTCAAATCATAAAATAATGTTTGTCACATAAATTATTGAATTTATTTATAGTAAAAACTTCCCATCATCTAATATACAGTTGATCCCCTTTACTTCTAAAAACAAAGTCTAATGTGAGAGTACAGTAAACATAAACAAATTCCATTGAAGATTTCCTACATACCTACTATAGCTACATATATACATGAATACCTACCCACCCATCTAACTATCCACCCATACATATACCTACCTGACTACCTACCCATCCACCTACTTGCCTATATGCATACCCTACTACCAACCTACTTACCTACCCACCCACTCATATACCTAAATATCTTCCTGTGTACCTACTTACTTATATGCATACACTACCCTACCACCCACCTAACTATCTATCTACTTTTGCACCCACCCACCTAACTACCCACCCATATATCTATCTACCTTCATGACTACCTACCAACCTACTTGCCTATATAACTACCCTATCACCCACCTACCTACCTCCTATCTACCCACCCATCCATATATCTACCTACATACATACCTGCCTGACTACCTACAACCTACCTAACTATACTACCCACTTATCTACCTACATACATACCTATCTACTTTCCCAATGTATATATATATATATATATGTAGGTCCTACATACCTGACTGCCTACCTCCCCACCTGTATACTTGCCTACATATTTGCCTGCCTATCTATCCATCTACACATATACCTACCTGCATACCTATCTAACTAAATAAACACCTACCTACATACATGCATATATATACACACATATATAATATACAAACACTAAAATAGTTAATAAGCGTACATATTTCTCTACATAGAGTTATATATTGAGAGTGTATCATACACTTAATGCCATCCAATGTATCATATAAAATCGATTCGTGAGTATTATATAATAATAATTTAGGATATGCAATTAGCTACCTGCCCTTATCTATTATCTATTAATATATGTTTGTTCATTAATTTAAATGGCCGCCAGCCACTGCCCTACATCTAGATTAATAATCTATCACTCTGATCGTATAAATGCTCCTATTCCGTTTATTCCAAATTATAGTACTAATCGAACTTATTAAATATATTCCTATTATATATACAAATAAATAATGACATATAATTTATAAGTATATAAATTACATATTACGTATAATAATGTGGCTACAATACTATGATAAATAGTGAATTTAATCCATAAAAATGTTTGAAAATTAAATAGGTGTGACTCGAATTGACTCGAAAATTAGATTTAAGATTTGAAATAATAATTTATATAAATGTTTGAAAATGATGTGACTCGATTTGAAACTCGAATTGAAAGATTTGAAAATTTAGATCACTAATATGTACTATTAATTGATGATATATCATATATAACATATATGTTATTTAGTAACGATGAACAAATTACCAATTAAATAAGTTTTTAAATAACATAAAAAGCATATTTTATAGCATGATATTTAAAATATATTGTTATATAATATTTTATATCTAATATATAAATTCTATAAAAATTACATTCATATATAGATAAAAAACTTATTAATTATTAACTTTAACTTATAAACTATTATTTTATAATATTGATTTTATATTAGCTGAATGCATAATGTAATTACTTTACAATTTATTTATTGTTGACTTTTCAAATGCATTTTACTAGAAATAATATATGCTATGTTTACATATATAAATGAATGTTCCTAATTATTTTTCTATATATAATTAACATATATATGCATAATATAACAAAACCCATATTCAAAAATAGAATTATTATTTGTAAAATATATATTTGTTACTCTTATGTAATAGATATGATTTTCTTTCTTTTTTATATAATAAAAAAAAATAGTTTAATTCATTAAATAGTATTTTTAGAAACATTTAAAAAAAAGAGAAAATGCGTTCCTTATATCTACATATATGAATTCAACAAAATGGCCGTCTCAAAAATACATATCGCACCTACCACCACCAAACTTACTACAGCTAAATAATTTTTAGATCTTTTCCGGTAATTTATATACTCCAATATGCATGTTTTATTTGGTTCATTTTATATCACTATTTAATCGTATATAATATTTATTATCATACTTAATTATCTACTAACTATTTTTTATATATATATAAATTACTCATATATACATATATGTTACTCAAACTATCAGTAACTATTAAATATATATATATTTATTAATATATTTAAATTATATAGAATTGGATACCTGCAATCCAGTTTATTTGATGAGTTTCAACACGGTATCATGTACTGATTAACGTTAGTAATATATATAAAACTTTAAATTATTTACTAATTAATATTTTGTTTCAATTATATAGTTTAAGACAACAAAAAATCTATATGTTGAAATAAATTACAGGAAGCAGCTCTCGGACTCAGATGCAATGCTTGTAACAGAATGAACCACTTCGAATCCTTCTGTAGGAGCAGACATTACTATAAGAACTATAAGAAACAGGAGTCCACTAAATTGCATCAAACTTACATGTAGCAGACCAGGACATAAGATACAAGGTTTTTATTAAATTATGTTAAACTATTCATACCCTTTAAAAATAGAACATATATATTATTTAAAGTTGACAAAGGGTATTAAAGTAATGTACTATCCTTTAAGGTATACAATAACATTAGAAAGCCTACCTAACTAACTCATATCCATACATACTCTTAGCATATGACAATACAACTATTGCGACCTACGGCATAACAATAATATGTTATAATTATAATGGCATATTATACGATATAAACTTCACTATAGTCGAATCCTCACAACCCCCTATAATATGACTAATAGACACATCTGCAGAAGGCTAAGCCTCATAAAAATATTATGCACAATAGACATAATCCCACCTATATCAAAACCACCCGCCAAAAATGATACCAGAATATTCCCCGTAACACTTCAAATAAGCCTCGACAAATAAGTACGACCCTTGTTACATGCGAATAAATGTGTCGAAATCAACTTTAAAGTATATATAGAACTATAGCGTATGATGTCCAAAGGAATCATCATATCGGTAAATAAGCCTACAGCATAGGTATCCAGCATAACATATGCACCAAAGAAGTAAGGCGACATCATGATATTATATGTAATATGGTATTCCAACCAATGCGAAAGATTCCAGACACATCCAATAAGCAATTGGAAACTACCACCAAACAGCAGAAGCATACCATATATGTCCTCCACTAATAGGACATCACCCACATTTCATTCAGTCCTTACTACCTAGCATCAAATTAATTCATAGAAAGACACGTTCAGATCATAAAGAACATTATAAAAAATACATACATCAATAAGATAACTAAAGCACTACTATCTTAGAGAAATAACCCTCAAAATGTGATGACCCCAGCCCTCTACACCTACTCTTACATCAATCCAAACATCAGAACGCACGAAACTACAAACACATCAAACAGACATAAATTAACTAAATGACATTACTTGCAAGAAAACCGCATACATCGTACAGAACGTTCAAATCTGTCAAATTCGAGACTCCTTAAAATTCACATGATCCCCAGCTACCATTGTCAAGAAACGAACCAGAATCATATGTCATGTGTACCCATACGGGAAACATCCTATGACGTACAAGACATAAAATACGATCAACACCTACAACTAACCCCAAGAAAATTATACCACTATAGAGAATACCCCCACTCATACCCAAACACTACATTTATCTAATTACCACCACCATCTGATAATAATACCATCCTCTCATACACAGCTATAATAGAACCAAAAGCAGCTTAGGAAACTATACGCCGAAGCTCCAGGAACAGGCACACTCCCTACCGATTTGTCTGTAATATATCTTCTTCTTGGAAGAGGTGATTTTATGTTATTATCACTATTACTTTGTGTATTATTATTATTATCTCGCATTATACTAACACACGCCGAGTGCTAGGAATATGCCCATACATCAATCGATGCCGTCTCACATGATTAAGCAATGCTAGACGCCTATCTATAAGAGCCGTGATAAATGTACAAAGTTAATAAATAATGTATTAACGCATTGATTCTTTTTCTAATAACTTAACAACTTGTATATTATTATTATTATTATCAGATTTAGGTACAAGTACCTGGGTAATTGTAGAAGCATATACAAATATACTTTAATATAAATACATTTCTGATTAATGATTCATATACAAATATACTAAATTTGATTTTGATAATTATGTTAATGTTTGAATCAAATAATAATATTTATGTAATGTATTATTCTAATATAATTACACTAACAAATATAAATAAATGTAATACAATTAAATATATTTATGATTATTTGATACAAATACACAAAATCTGTTTTTGATATAACTTAAATTATTAATGTTGATGAAATACAAAGATTTATATAAGTTTTCAAGAATAATTAATTGATTATTGTTTAAATGAATATAACATAATTGATACAATTGATATATTTAGTATTTTAATTTTAAATAAAATTGACATGTAAGAATCCATAATTAATTTATTATTCTTTTATACAAGAAAATATTAATGACTAATATATATATATATTTAACTATATATTTTTATAAATATTTAAATATAATATCATACATATTAGTGTTGTAAATGATGTCGGGTAGTTTCGGGTAATTAACTACCTGGAAGGTTTGGGTATAAAAATATGATTTCGGTTCAATTACGATTTAAATACTAATAACTTATCATTATCGAAAATATAAAAAATGCTTATTTAAAATTATAGTAAAAGTATTTTATACAATATAAAATAAAATCTAACAATATAATTGGTTATCAATTAATTAGACAATAATTTTGTTATCAATGAGTTAATATATAATACATAATGTTACGGGTCAGGTACGGCAGCAATGCATAATCATGAATAGCTATAAATTATAGCCTATAATTAATACAAATTAGATAGGTAAATAATAAAAAACATAATAAAGCCGGGTTGGGTTCGGCAGAAATTCAGAATCAGCAAGAGCTATAATTAATAAAAAATAGATAGGTAAACAATACAAAACATAATAAAGCTGATAAAAGTAAAAATAGATAGATAAACAATAAAAAACATAGCAAAGCTTGCTCGGGTATGGCTATTATATCTATAAAGTCCATTACACACCTAAACTATATGGAAATCCCTCGTATAATTATATACATTTTTACATGTATTAATTAAAATGTTAACGTTAGATTACATTTATTAGGGAGAGTTAAAGTGAGGTATATAAATAGAAGTAAAACGTAAATACCTACGAATATTCGCATGCATTTTGAAAATAATTATGTTTTTATAGAAACGTTTGATATTCGCAAGTGAGGTTGTTTCGTGCGTATATTTTCATGTGTGGCATCACTTTAAAATATAATTCTAGATGATTCTAATACTCGCCACTTTGGATTGAGGTATATATATACCAGATTAAACATTTTGTATATCTATATACATATCCCATTATATTTATATTGAATTAATACCAAAGATTTTCCGAAGGTAAGATATAACACTTACGCGAAATCGTGTTTTTCGAATTTGTATACAAAATACCCCAGTGCCACCTATAGCGGGTTACTTTTAGGAACTATGTGTTGTTTATAATGTAAATTCGTATTTAACTATACACTTTTAAAATGTTAAATAATATGCTTTAAATTAATATTTATATGATGAAAACTAAGTGTTCATTACTAATATATAACAAACAAATATGATATGTATGTTTTAAATGCTATAAATATATATTTAGTAAGTAAAAGCTAATTTATGTTGCATGTAATTTAATAGAGCAATGAAAACATTGTTGTATGCAAACATAACCGAACCTAAATCTATTTCAGTGATTTCGATACTACTGCTAGCAGCGGTTGGGGATATTACTAAATTACGTTGCATGTATAGGGAGTGTTATATCTTTGCTTCGCAAAATCTTTGTTAATACTAAATAAATAGGCTTATATAATTATATAAGTGTGTATATAATAATAATATATATTTATTGAATACAATACAAAAAGCGGATACAAATATTATTATTAATCTATGTGTTAATAATATCGAATATATACTATTAAAACATATAAATTATTGAATGAATCATGATTGCATAAGTATTATAAATTAATTAAAACATGCATAATTCCTATATACACCATGTAATATTTTTACTATTTTTTTTGTGCATAACTTTTTTTTAAATAAAAATAAAAAAAAACTAAAATACGACTTCTATTATAGAATTTAATAATATGTCTAATGATATCAAATTTATTATAATAGCATAAATATAAAAAATCGTATTCTTATAGGTTTTATTCCTATGGATTTATTTATATCGTACCAATACATTATAGTTGGATTATTCGTAGACTATAAATGTATAGTATTTATATGTTATACTAGTTTGGTTTATAAATATTTAAAATTTTAATAATATTAATAATATTACTAATATTAGATATTATATAGAAAGTTAAAATGAATTAACAATGTTACATTATTAAATGTAATATAATGAAAAATAAATAACTTACAAATAATTCGAAAATCGTTACTATAGTATCTTACTTACGATTCTATATTCAGTAATATATAACATATATTTATATATTTATTTACTATATATATATATACATAGATAATGTATTGAAATATAATACATACTATATTTAATAATATATAAATTATTTATTATTATTCAAATTTTGAAATAATCTGAAACAATAATATTGAAATTTAAATAATTACTACTATTTCCTAAGTTTTTATGAGTCATACAAATCTTTGATTATAAATAGAAATTGATGTATATTTTTACAAAATAATAATAATATTTAATTCAAAATGTATATTTTTAATTAATAACATCTTTTATATTTTTATTCAATATATTTATTCTAACGTACATTTAATATATTAATTCATAAATTGCCATTTGACATATACGCATTAAGTTGCTGTATTTCGGTAAAAACAGTGTGTCAACAGATTCCGTTTTTTGTGTAACCAAGTATATACACGCAGAAATCTAAAAATGTAATTATTTATGGTCTATTCTCTATAAAACCAAATGATAATTAAATATATTCATTATAATATAACGATTATTAAAATATTATTTAATTATATACCAATTATTTCTCTAACATATAGTAATTCATAAATTAAAGTAGGTGGTTGACACAAAATTGTCGGCCTAATCTTCGTGTCAGCGTATTCCGTATTTATATGCCCGTTTTGTCTTCTCATTCCGTATATTATATATATATATATATATATATGTATATATATACACACACTCACACTCATACACACACATACACACACATAGTACATACAAGTATACTTTGCATGAACATATAGTTACAAGCATATATGTGTATGTCAGACGTACACTGTACGGCGTCGCCCGGGTGATAGTGTTTACATTGTACCGTTACATGATAACATCATTCTATCAGAAGTTGACCACATATTTCATTATATTTAATTGCAAAAAAATATGAAATTAATAAAGAGTATCGTAGTACGTAGAATTACTGTATATTACTAAAACGATAATTAATTACCTTGAATAAACCCAATATATCATCAGTAATATATATATATATATATATATATATATATATATATTAATTACTGTTTCTCTAGATAATAAGTCCTCTCGCGAATATATTACTGTTCCTTATTCCTCGTCAATCTTCTTTTATCGTATGCATTTAATTATATCTAGTTAATAGCTCAATAATCTGTACAACATATAATAGACATTCAAGAGCATATTTTAATTCCGCATATCAAAACTTACCTCATTGGTTCTCAATTTAATAAACGCTATTATCGCATACTATTTATTGTTTGATTATCTTAGGAATTTATCAACTATATTTCTGATTATCTAATACGACGATATTCCCTTCCTTCGATTATAAACCATGCTTCTTCTTTTCTCATTACCACTATTCTCCTTTAATTATGGTTATCTATAGGTTGGATTTCATTTTCACATCGATATTTATTTATTTATTTGTATTTCTGATAATTACACATGGATATTATTAAAGTATTTTTATATATTATATATGTACTAAATATTTAGTAAATAATATATTATGATTTGTACACTTTGATAAGTAATGCTGGTAACAAAAACTAACAAACATAAACACAAACAAACCCAAAATATCATCAGTAATATATATATATATATATATATATATATATATATATATATATATATATATATATATATATATATATATATATATATATATATAGGTTAGTCCATAGTTACATCCGAGGTACATACTTGAATTGTACTCGAGCTCGTATTTGTCAAGAGTTATACTTACAAATGAATACATTAATGTATTCTTGTAACATAATATAGCCATATATTATATATATATATATATATCGAGAGGTTATATTTCCTAATTTCCTAATATTAATCTTAACTAATTAATATTAATAATATGTATGTGTTACCCATAGTTACATCCGTATAATTATCCATGATGTTATCCAACTGTTTAAAATAAAATGTGTTGATTTATTGACCTCATTTAAATAAATTTTTATTTCTGAAACGCATTAACCCTATATAATATTATATTATCAATGTTAACAACATATTGTATGATCACACTAGAGAAATTTCTAAATAATGGATATAGCCTACTTTATACATAGAGCTAGAGAGAAATTTCTATATGATGTATATGACTATATGATGTATTATAGAATATAATATATGATGTATATTTCCTAGATGTATTCAATAACTTTATAGATAAATTGATTCCAATTGTATCGAATTAATATACTATATTAAGAAAGGGTCTTTCAGTTAAAGATACATTAGTAGTAATAGGTTATAGGTTATAGCATATAGCACCGAGAAAAATGTACAAGCTTACATTATAAGAATGAATCATAATTTAGAATGGAATATCAATGCTATCGTAGTGACTATATCCTTGTATTTCAATAACATTAAATTCCATATATACGATGTTATAAGAAAAAATATAAATAAATATACTATATAAATTAAAATTATAAATATGATATTAAAGTTGATTTAATTACACTTATTTAGGGAACTTATTTATATTATTATTTAATACCAATTAAAATATAACTATATAACACTTTTGTTATACATAATAACGGTTTTTAATAACATTATTTAATAAATACTATTTATATAGTATTAAAATGAAATATTAACAAATTTGGAAAATATACATAGTATTTATATTAACAAATATGGTACTATTTAAAATTGATTGAATTATACTTATTATAATATAATTAATTAATCTCTATAACAATATTTCAATATTACTTATTTTGTATCTATTAATATGTATTTTGAATAAATTTATTTTAAAAAAAATAATATTATAGGTATTTTAATATAAAAAAATATAACATTATTAAACTTTTAAAATGTTAACAACTTTAAATAACATTGATATAATATATTAGTAATATACACGATAGATTAATGATATTTTTATTATTTATTTAAATCAATAATATAATTATCTAATTATGCAAGATAGTAATATGTAAGAAAATAATAAGAGTTCAATAGAATCTGTCGGTTACAATAACATAAATAATATATAACATTATCATATAAGGAATAAAACCTATATTAATAATATATTGGCTATAACAAACACATTTGTTATAGCCAATAGCTATACTTAAAATATCAATATTTTATATAATCCATCCCCATAAATTCAAATCTACAATCCTCAATGGCGGCTGTTTATATTTGTTACCACGTGATCGACACTACACAACATAGCCCAAGTTGCGGGGCTTGGGTATATAGTAGCCTACTACTAGTTGGTATATATTTAGAGTTTATAATAATGTGAAAAATCATATTTAAAAACGTCAATATTATATTCAATATCCAATATAATATAATATTCAATATTGGATATATTTACTAAATAAGTTTTTGAATATAGTTTTTCACATCATTAAATTAAGAATGAATACATCATTAATTTATGCCGTAATATATTTATTTTTATATTGAATATTAAAATAATTAGTATAATGATTATTTATAATTAAATAAAGACATGCTAATTAATAACTAATTAGTATTTAAAATACTAACTTTATAGGCTTATGATTATAATATTTCCTTCAAAAACCTTCTTATATAATCAGAAACTTTAACAAAATAATATTCATTGTTAAATTGATTTATATAATTCAATTAACTCTGTCATTTCTAAAGTTTTTTTCGTTTGTAATATTGAAATAACTATCATTTTAATACGATTTTAATAATAATTAGATTAAAAATGAAATATTATTTTAAATAAAATTTATAAACGACAAAACAAAATGTGAATAGTTTGCTAAGCAATCACAGTTAAAATAGGCGTTTCTATCACCTTACCTATCGCATTTTCTATCGCCAATGACAGATAATTTGTGATTAGTATCGCAAATACATTTTTAGCGCAAATACATTTTTAGCTAAATCTATCGCTAAATCTTTCGATAAATCTATCACTTTTTAAGATATTTGTGAGGCGGGCGTCGTCCGCCAAGCGATATCGCTCAAATCGTCGCTCGCCTATCCGTAATGTGAAACACCCTTAATACTAATATTGGTTGTCATTATTATTTTATTTATTAATTTCCGTATGGTTTATTTATTTCATTTTATTATTATTAATGGTATATATTGTTTTACCTAATCTATTATTTATATTCTATATATATATACACTTTTGAAAAATCATTTATGTTTATTTAAGTGTTTAAATAAACAAATAAACAAATAAATAAACAATATACTAGCCGTACCCGACCCGGCGTTGCTCGGTTTTTGAATATTTGCCTATTATCTATTATTTATTAATTATAGATATATTATATACCTATTCATGATTATGCATTGCTATATATACAATAAAATAAATGTTAGCTAAAATACAAACAAAATATAGAAAAATATTTAAAAAATTAGTGGAAATATATTAAAAAATGCAACAAATATTACAAAATATGTTTTAAAAAATGTCTAAAACCCAAACTTAAACCCAAACCGTACCCAAACCGGCGTTGCTCGGATATTGATTGTTTTTGCCTATCTATTATTTATTAATTATAGCTGTTCCTGATTCTTCATTGTTATATATACAATTAAATAAATGTTAGCTGAAATACAAACAAATGTAGAAAAATATTTTAATAATTAAAAAATTAGTAGAAAAATATTTCAAAAAATATATTAAAAAATACAATAAATATTTTGAATATTACAAAATATGTTTTAAAAAGATGTCGAAAACCCAAACCTAAACCCAAACCGTACCCGACCTGGCGTTGCTCGGTTTTTGATTTTTTGCCAATTATTATTTATTAATTATAGCTATTACTAATTCTGCATTGCTAAATATTTATATTTAATTTGTTCCTAACTATTATTTATATACAATAAAATAAATGTTAGATGACATACAAACAAATGTAGAAAAATATTTTAATATTTAAAAAATTAGTGGAAAAATATTTTAAAAAATATATTAAAAAATACAACTAATATTTCAATTATTATAAAATATGTTTTAAAAAAATGTCTAAAACCAAAACCCACACCGTCCTGACACGGCGTTGCTAGGTTTTTGATTGTTTTCCTATCTATTATTTATTAATTATAACATTTCCTGATTTTAAATTTTTTGCCTTACCCAACACGACGTTTCTCGGTTTTTAATTATTTGCCTATCAATTATTAATTATAGCTATTCCTAATTATGCATAGCTAATCTTTAATTTTTAGTCTTCTAACTAATATTTAATAAATCTAACTGTATCCGATGTATATCTAGCGTTGTTCTTTTTTAGATTTATTCGTAAAATATTTTGTAAAAATACAAAAAATAATTTAAAATATTATAAAATATATTTTTAAAAAGTGTCTAAAAATATTTTTTAAATATAAAAAATATTTCAACATATTAGTAGCCATACCCTACCCGGCGTTGCTAGGTTTTTGATTGTTTGACTGTTTTTATTAATTATAGCTATTCCTGATTATTCTAAAATATATAATTGCTAAAAAATACAAAAAATATTTAAAATATTATAAAATATGTTTTAAAAAAATGTCGAAAACTCAAACCTAAACCCAAATCCAAACAGTATCCGACTCGATATTTATCGGTTTTTGATTATTTGCCTATTTATTATTTATTAATTAGAGCTATTTATGATCCTACATTTCTAGTATATACAATTAAATAAAGTTTATCTAAAATACAAACAAATGTGGAAACATATTTTTTTTAATATTTAAAAAATTAGTGACAAAATATTTCAAAAAATACAACAGATATTTCAAATAATCCAAAATATGTTGAAAACCTGAACCCAAACAGTTCCAAATCGTCGTTGCTCGTTTTTTTATTATTTGTCTATCTATCATTTATTAATTATAACTATTCCTTATTTGGAATTTCTTGCCGTACCCAACTTTGCTTTACTTGTTGTTTGATAGTTTACCTATCTATTATTTATTAATTATGGCTATTCAAAATTCTGCTTTTCATATACAATAACATAAATTGTTGCTAAAATTCAAACAAATTTATACAAATATTAATATCTCAAAAATTAGTGGAAAAATATTTCAAAAATATTTCACAAAATATTTTTAAAAATACAACACATATTTCCAATATTACAAAATATTACTTAAAAAATGTCGAAAACTCAAACTGCACCCTGCATTGCTCGATTTTTGATTTTTGATTGTTGTTGCCCATTTATAATTTATTAATTATAGCTATTTCTGATTCTGTATTTCTGTATTGCTACAAAATATATTTTTTATAAATTTTCTACAAATATTTTAAAAAGTATAATATTTATATCTTATAATATTTATATATTTATTATATAATTATAATATTTTAATTATATCTTAAAATAATAATATTTCAAAGATTAGTTGAAAAATATAAAAAAATATTTCAAAAAAATGTCCACAAAAATGTTTACAAATATTTCAAAAAAATGTTTTAAAATATTTGAAAAAAAATTTTTAAAAATATTTCAAAAAATAGCCGTACCCGACCCGGCGTTGCTCGGTTTTGATTATTTTCCTATATATTATATATTAATTATAGCTATTCCTGATTCTTAATTGATATATATATAATAAAATAAATGTTAGCTGACATACAAAACAAAGTAGAAAACATTTTCAAATAATATGTTAAAAAATACAACAAATATTTCAAATATTAAAAAATATGTTTTAAAAAAATTTCTAAAACCCAAACCTAAACCCAAACACAAACCGTACACTACCCTGCGTTGCTAGGTTTTTGATTATTTGCCTATTAATTGTAGCTATTCCTGATTATACTTAGCTAATATTTAATTGTTTTCTTCTAACTAATATTTACTAATTCTAACTGTATCCGATGTAGACTCAGCGTTGTTCGTTTTTAAGATTATTTGTAAAATATTTGGTAAGATTACAAATAATAATTTAAAATATTACAAAATATATTTTTAAAAAGTGTCTAAAAATATTTTAAGAAATATAAAAAATATTTCAACATATTAGTAGCCATACCTGATTTTTAATGCCTATTAATTTTTTTTATTAATTATAGCTATTCCTGATTATTCTAAAATATATAATTGCTAAAAATTGCAAAAAAATATATAAAATATTACAAAATATGTTTTAAAAACAAACCATACCCGACCCGGCATTTCTTGGTTTTTGTTTGTTTGCCTATCTATTATTTATTATTTATTAATTAGGGCAATTTCTGATTCTATATTTCTAGTATATACAATTAAATAAAGTTTATTTAAAATACAAACAAATATAGAAAAATATTGTTTATAATATTTAAAAAATTAGTGAACAAATATTTCAAAAAATATTTTAAAAAATACAACAAATATTTCAAATATTACAAAATATGTTGAAAACCCAAACCCAAACCGTCCCAAAACGGCGTTGATCGGTTTTTAATTATATGCCTATCTATACTTTATTAATTATAACTATTCCTGATTTAGAATTGTTTGCCGAACCCAACCCGACGTTGCTCGTTTTTTTATTATTTGCCTATCAATTATTAATTATAGTTATTCCTAATTATGCATAGCTATTCTTTAATTGATGTCTTCTAACTAATATTTAATAAATCTAACTGTATCCGATGTAGATCTAGCGTTGTTCTTTTTAAGACTTATTCGTAAAATATTTTGTAAAAATACAAAAATACAAAAATACTTTAAAATATTATAAAATATATTTTTAAAAAGTGTCTAAAAATATTTTTTAAATATAAAAAATATTTCAACATATTAGCAGTCATACCCTACCCGGCGTTGCTAGGTTTTTGATTGTTTGACTATTTATTTTTATTAATTATAGCTATTCCTGATTATTCTAAAATATATAATTGCTAACAAATACAAAAAATATTTAAAATATTACAAAATATGTTTTAAAAAAATGTCGAAAACTCAAACCTAAACCCAAATCCAAACAGTACTCGACTCGACATTTATCGGTTTTTGATTGTTTGCCTATTTATTATTTATTAATTAGAGCTATTCCTGATCCTACATTTCTAGTATATACAATTAAATAAAATTAAACATATGTAGAAACATATTTTTTTTAATATTTAAAAAATTAGATAAAAAATATTTCAAAAAATACAACAGATATTTCAAATATTCCAAAATATGTTGAAAACCTAAACCCAAACAGTTCCAAATCGGCGTTGCTCGGTTTTTTATTATTTGCCTATCTATCATTTATTAATTATAACTATTCCTGATTTGGAATTTCTTGCCGTACCCAACTTTGCTTTACTCGTTGTTTGATAGCTTACCTATCTATTATTTATTATTTATGGATATTCATGATTCTGCTTTTCATATACAATAACATAAATTGTTGCTAAAATTCAAACAAATTTATACATTTATAAATATCTCAAAAATTAGTGGAAAAATATTTCAAAAATATTTCAAATAATATTTAAAAAAATACAACACATATTTCCAATATTACAAAATAGTACTTAATAAATATCGAAAACCCAAACCGCACCCTGCGTTGATCGATTTTTGATTGTTTGCCTATCTATTATTTATTAATTATAGCTATTCCTGATTCTGTATTCCTAGTATACAACAAATATTTCCAAATATTACAAAATATATTTTTTATAAATGTTCTACAAATATTTTAAAAAGTATATTATTATATCTTATAATATTTATATATTTATTATATAATTATAATATTTTAATTATATCTTAAAATAATAATATTTCAACGAATAGTTGAAAAATATAAAAAATTATTTCAAATAATATTTTTTAAAATACAAAAAATATAAATAATATTACAAAATATATTTTAAAAAAATTTCAAAAAAATGTTTAAAAATATTTAAAAAAAACTTCAAAAATATTTCAAAAAATTTCAAAAATATTTCAAAAATATTTCAAAAAATTTCCAAAATTTCCAAAAATTTCAAAAAAAAATCAAAAAAAATTCAAAAAAATAGTTCGAAAAAATGTAAAAAAAATATTTCAAAAATGCGACACCGAAGATTTTGGACGACAAAAAATCATTTTAATGGCAAAAAGTCAATTTTTCAGGTTTTTCTGGGGTACGCGGTATAAAATTCAAAAAATTTTCCGGACCAAGACCATACTGTTGCAAATTTATTAAGATCGGGTATAAAATATTTTCGCGACGTACCCCGGTTCTCGAGTTACCTCACCAGATACACACACACACACACACATATATATATATAATTAAATAGACTTTCTTTTATATAATAGATATACACTTTTGAAAAATCATTTATGTTTATTTAAGTGTTTAAATAAACTTTCATTCAATATATATATAAATATATTTATTTTAAGAATCTTTCATTTATAAAGTAGAAATATATATATATATATATATATATATATATATATATTACTTTAATAAATACCTCGCATCCTCTCATTTATCTTCGACAGTTAAACAAATAATTATAAATATTATATATATATATATATATATATATATATATATATATATATATATATATATATATATATATATATTATTGACTAATATATAAGTACTACTGAAAGACTTACTATTGTTTATATATATATATATATATATATATATATATATATATATATATATATATATATATAGGATAGGATAGGATGGTTTATTTATACACCAAATATGGTAAAGAAAGATTACCCTCACTGGTGTTGTGAACGAACAAACAAAACGAAACAATAACATTAAATAAGGTAGCAATATAATATATAAAAATAGAGATGGAACCAGATCAACATCAAGGAGAGGGTTACTTTAAGTTTAAATTTAAATAGTCTTTGAGACTATTAGCAAATACGTGAGGCGACTTCAATCTTCTTAGGCGGTAAGGCAACAGATTCCATGTAGTAGGAGCCATGCTTGTAAAGGAGCGAGAACGCATCACGTTACGAGTAACAGGTAAGTCAAGTAGTGTGGCATCAGACGAGCGCAGATGTGGGAGGATGTTGCGACGAGTGAGCAATGCACGTAAGTATGCAGGTCTGCCTAGGAATAGTGTTTTATGTGTTAAGCAGAGAAGACTAAATTGGCACCGTTTTCTAAACGATAGCGATTTCATATTGCATTGGTGGGTGTCAGTTAAAGCATGATCCCGTCGCTTAAGCCTATGAACTAATCTTACGGATGAGCGAATAATTCGGTCAACTTTAATAACTTCAAAGTTCTTAATTCCGTAGAATAGAGAACAGCAATAGTCTATTCGAGATAATACTAGGGCATTGAGAAGGCGCTTAGTGATGTTGGGCGAACAATAGTTTATAATGTGACGAATTTTTCTCAAATAGAGATTAGCGGATTTAGAGATTGCATTTATATGAGCACCGTACGATAGAGTACTATCAATTAAAACACCAAGATTGCGCACAGATTCAGAAGGTTTAATAATTTTACCGTCAATTGACAGAGTAGGGAAAGTGACAGGTACCTTCGAGATGTTAAGAAGTTCAGTTTTGGAAGTATTGACTAAGAGGTCATTAGTTAGTAACCAGTAAGTGATCTCAGAAGTACAATCTGACAGCTCAGAGTTAGAGTTCATAGAGTCAATGGGCAGTTTCAGTAGTAGTTGAATGTCATCAGAATATATGTGGTAATAGATATTAGGGTATTTGCGAATAATATTAGAGATAGGACGTAAGTATATAGAGAAGAGAAGTGGCCCAAGAACTGATCCCTGAGGGACCCCTTTAAGAATATTGGTGGGAGGTGATATGAAGTCATTGATTTTAACAGACGAAGTTCGATCAGTGATGAACGGCATCAGCCACTTAAGGGGGGAACCTTCAATACCAAGTTCGATGATACGGTTAATTAGGATCGAATGGTTGAGCATGTCAAATGCACTAGAAAGGTCAATCAGGAGTAGTTGTACGCAATGAGAAGAGTCAAGCGAGTTATGAATCAGGTCTGTGACATGTGTGAGGGCAGTCTCAGTAGAGAAAGATTTTCTATTAGCACTTTGAAAGTAATCAAGCAGATTGTTATTTTCAAGGTAATTGATGAGCTGACGACTGACCACACGTTCCATGATTTTACTTAATATTGGAAGTTGTGAGATCGGTCGGTAATTGGTCAATACATCTGGATCAAGATACGATTTTTTTAGAATGGGCTTAATAATGGCATATTTCAAGAAACTGACCATGATTCCATCGTCAAGTGATTTAGGGATCAAGTAAAGTATTGCATTTTCAGTTATAGGGACAATGTTCTTAAAAACAACGAGTGGTAATGGGTCAATTGGGGAAGTGGAATTAGCAGTGAGAATCAAGTTACGGATTTCGGTAATAGAAGGAGGAGTGAAACAAGAGAGTTTGCAAGATATAGGGTTAGTCGTTATAGGAGCATAACGTGTCATCGCCAATTTAGAGCTGATGTTGTCGAAGATACGGATACTTAGTAGACAAGGAGGAGACAAAATAATAACACAGAGCAGCATCAGGTAGTGCACTAGACTTAGATTTGATGTTGGTACCAAGGATGCTATTAGCAATTTAAAAAATTTTTCGAGTGTCATTTCCACAAGCATTAAATTTCGATTCATAATAGGACGTTTTATGGAGATTTAATTCATGTTTATAGGCTTTCCTCGCTATCAGAAATTTAGATTTGTGAGAGGGGGACATGTTAATCTTACGCTCAAGTTTCCTTAATGAACGTTTCATTATAGCAAGATGAGAAGAAAACCAAGGTGATGAAGTATGTAGAGTGAAGTAACGAGATTTTAAAGGAACTAAGTTATTCAAAGTAGATGAAAGACAGTAATTTAAAAAATCAAACGATATGTGATCACTGGATAATCTATTCTCAAATTGTAGGCCTAGTTCATGATAGTTTAATTTCCTCAACTCCCTATAAAAAACTAATGACTTAGTTGATACAGGTTTCCTTAGAGAAATAGATGTATGAATCAGATAATGACCAGTTAAGAGATAAGAACGAATACAGGGTGAAATGAACTGAGTGGGTGTATCATTAGGAGTAAAAATCAGATCAAGAATATTGCCACTTGTGTGAGTAGGACAGGATATATGTTGATGAAGACCAAGGGATTCAGTTAATTGCCTAAATAAAGAATGGGGTTGAGACATGGAGTCAAAATGATAATTGAAATCGCCCATACAAATGAATTTAAAAGAGCTAGAATGTAAGCCATTATTTATGCAATCAGAGAATTCATCAAAGAAGATGGAATAATCAGGCCTAGGAGGCCGATAAATAACTATAATACGAAGTATATCGAAAGGGAAATTAAATGTGCAAGATAAGCAATCACTATAAGAAAAAGTAAAATAAGAAATGGAAGGCGTTGGTAAGTCCATATGAATTAAGATACCAACGCCTCCCCCACGACCATAATTACGAGGTTGGAGATAAAGATTATAACCCGCCTCGCAGCACAATGAGAATATATCCGTATCATCAATGCTAATCCAGGTTTCAGTGATCACAATAATAGAGATAGGTTTAATTTTTAGATAGGAAAGGAGTAGTACAATATTAGAGCGAAGAGATCGAATATTAATAAGGGAAATGCTAATTACATCAGATAACATACATAGTCACTTTTTATTAGACTCAGTCTCAGATTTTAATTTTGAAAAAGCCGCAAAAGATATCTTCCATGCGGATATTTCCTCTTGCGTAGGGTTATATTTATCAGATATCCAGTCAATCTTATCAATGATAGTTCTTCTTAACTCATAACAATTAGTTCTTTTATTAAATACCGATTTGAGGGACTTAATGGAACCTGATTTAATAGCATGATAATACAGCAAGTCCAATTTCCTAGTATCGAGTGATAATGACTGGAATATAAACAGTTTATCATATTTATCATCAAATTTTAGATCTAAAAACCTATCTCTAGAGTATTTTGAGTTGAAGTTTATTATGGCAGTGCCATTTATAAATTTAACATCAGAGATAGTAGCGTTATCGATACTAAAATACTTAAACATATCATTAATATAATCCATATTACAGCTAGATTTCGATATATTTTTTATAATTGCAGATAAATCATCTATTTGAGTATGTGTTATTTTACTCGGAATATTATTAATCTTAGATGTCATAGAACTAAACGAAGATTCAATTGAAGATTTCAGTGTATCAGCATATGTTGTATTTTTCTTAATAATATTATTAGAATCGAGTATTAAGGATTTTATATTATTTATTTGTACAGATAAAGAGTTCAACGTGACAACATCAATGGAAGGGGAAGAAACATCATTTTTAGATACTAGACAATTATTACAATAAAATAGAAAATTTTTAGAATTAAAAATCGCACAAGCATATTGAGGAGGAGTATTATTATTAGTCCACGCGGAGGGGAGAATATCAGCATTGAAAAGGCATTTATGATGAATACAATCATTACAATTGGTACAAGAATTGCTATTCTCAGTGCTACATGGCTTATAACAGTAGGTACATTGGTCATATTAGCTAATATAAGTTAAATTAAATTCTAATGTAGTATGTATGTATCTAAGCTTGCTATATGAGTATGAATAGGTGATGTAATTGTGAGACAAATGCTATTGTATATCTATGCAGGAATGATGTATATATATTATATATAAACAGTCATAATGTATGAATCAATATTACAGTAAACAATATCAAAATTAAATCATCCAGGCAATATAATAGAATAAATAAAACAATAGAAGTCAGTTGTTTACATAATCGAAATGCACGCGATGCGGTCTGGTGATTTTATAGATCTAAGGTATCGATTTATCAATTAACACAGCTCTGCAATCTCGAAAAACCTAATATAACGTTTATAATTATAGAAGATATACTCAATATGATTGATATTCTATTATATATAAGAAGAAAGCTATATATTTATATTGCGCATACACTATGAAATATCAATGGGATAAATGTACACTAATCTCGAGGTCACGGCGGTTTAAACACGGGTTACCGACAACCAGAGCAAGCCAGGCACGGGATGATCCTCCTGGACAGTGACCGATATATGTAGTCGTGTAGTACAATTTGATGATATGCGAAGATGTGTATATCTCAGTATACAAGCGTGTAACGTAGACGAATGCGAAATAGTGTGTTTAACAGTTAAACAATAGAAGTTTAGAATCAATAGAAACACGTATGTTCGCTACGAGAGACAGAAACAGAATATGATATATATATATATATATATATATATATATATATATATAATTAAATCTTGATGAATATAAAATATATAGAAATATTTAATTCATAGATATTATATATTAACATAAATGGTATCTGTATCATAAGAAAAATTCCAATGTTCTCTTAAGGTGTTAAATTCTGCATCTAATAGCATTTAATTAATTTAATATATATTCATATATATATATATATATATATATATATATGTGTATATGAATATTCATATTTAAATATAATTAATAAAACAAAATACATAGATACATATTTATTTTAGGTATCTTACATATTAATATTACTTATATTAACATTTTGATATTTCATATATTATATTATTACAATAACTTGTTTCGCAACGTCTAATACATGATACTACAATAAATTAATTAAATATATTTGATATATTAATATTATATACACATATATAGAAATAATATATAAAAACATTATTCAAAATAATATTATTAATTTATATATTTAACATTTAATATATCAACTAATGATAATAAATAAGAATATTAATAAATAGTAATTAAGTATATTTATTATATTATATAACTTATAATATAGATATTTATTTTAATTTATATGATTTATATCATATACTTGTATTTAGGTAATTTTATTATTTATTGAATGAATATGTTAAACAAAGAAATACATATTGAACTTTTTAAATAATTTAAATAATCCATTCGATTAATACATGATACATTTTCATACATTTTATTTTTAAATATAAAATTTATCATATTTTTATATTAAAACATTGAATAATTACCATTTGTTAAATTATAAATTAATGTATATCTAATACATTTATTGTAATATACACACGTATACTTATTATTAATATATATATATATATATATATATATATATATATAATTATATAAATTTATATAAATGTATATTTTATTATTGAAAAAGTTTTCAATTAAAATTTCAACAAAATCCTGATAAAATCCTGTAAAATTGAAAACAAATATCAAATAACATTTTATAGATTAATATATAATTGAAATTAAAATTATTAAAATAACAACAACAAATTGTTAATTAGATACGTTGAAGTTTAAATATATATCATATATCCTCCATGTTAACATCCTATATAGTAAATATTAAACTTTAATGAGGTGACGAAACAAAAGTAATGAATTTTGTATTTCATTCAATTAATTATGTTATCAAGTTTACACTTAATACAACTACTCAATATTTATAGAAAAATTACCAATCTAAACTGGCTTAATGGGCATTGCCGCCCATTGGGCGCCCTTATAGAGCTTGAACAGGCTTTTATAATATAACCTGTCAAATGACTAAAAAGAAACTAATTAATTTAAATTTAATTAAATAAGTGAATTATTAAACATTAATATATAATATTTTAAATATATCAATAATAAAATACTAGTATATGTTATTATACTAACATGTGTTATCAAAGCATCCTATTTTTTTGGTATACCCATGATAAACTATATCATTATAAAACATAATAATTTTCGGATTCATCATTATTTTTATAGAATTAGATCGTGTACATCTTCTAGCTATGGTAATCTGTATTATTTATTTTTATATATATATTATTTTAATCACATTGCGTACACAATTCACTGTATATTCATATAGTTTGTAATAACATATATATATATATATATAGCATTCAGCTTGTCAATTAATATGTCAGTTGACTTTCAGGCACACATGTATATGACGCAAATTTAAATCCCAATCAGGACAAATAAAATAGTCTTAATATAATATTTAGAAGTGATCTTATATAAATAAATGTTCGGTACTAGTTAAAAACAAGTATGTCATAAAACAATGAACAAATAAAAAACAATATCAGAATATTCTAATGGAAATAAGAGCTATATAGTTATATTTGAAAACTCAATTTAAATTCCTGGATGAAATGAATATGCTCCATCAAAATATTATATATATAAACAACAACAATATATTAATATATATATATATATATTAAATAGAATTGAAAGTTTATTGAAATACTTAACCAAATCATAAATTATTTCTAAAAAGTATTTATATATACTATAGTATGTATATATATATATATATATATATATATATATATATATATATATAGCATACAATTAATAAAAGTAGGTAAAACAATAAATACCGTTAACATAATAATATAAAACTGAGATAAATTGTTGTATATATGTATTGATTTTTGTATGCGATATTATGGATTTAATACAGGGTGGTAGTAAATTACATATCTAAGACCAATATAACTCAGGTCCTGAGTATTAGTTGTTGAGGTATGATAATAAGGGTAGATAGAAGATGATATGCATGATTTCTACGAGATGGAGGGGAAGATATTTTTACTAGAGAAGAAATAATATAGGAAGGTAAATTCGAAGAGTATATTGAAGAAATACAATATATAGTATAAAATGAGCAACAACATTTGTTAAATGGGAATCAGGGATGTAAGTGTTGGTATGAGGAAGTAGAGATATGATCTATAATACTTAGATTATATATGTTACGGATTGATGAACGAATAACTCGATTAAGAGAAGATGTAGAGGTTAATGGATTGATGAGGAGTGAGGAACAATAATCTATACTATACATATATCTTTAATTATAAACAATGGAATTAAATAGAGTTTCAGTAAGAGATACAGTAATTGATTTTTGTATTTTTCTAATTATATATATATATATATATATATATATATATATATATATATTTACCATTTGATTAATAATCCTAATTATAGTAAAACATTTAGTAACACATGATATATTTTTAAAATCTTCATCGATATTCCCTATTCAATATATATTGTATTATATGTATTAGATTATGGAGAATAATGTATTAAATATTATATAATGTAAAAGTTTAAACATAGTTTATAATAATGAAACATATATATATATATATATATATATATATATATATATATATATATATATATGTCTATTATTCAAAATCATTTGATAATTTTTCTTATATAATTACTTACTTACTTACTTATGTCGAACTCCCGTTCGACCCTTCTTTACAATTTTCTTCCAATCATCACGAATCATCATAACATTACGTATTTCATTCACATCATCTAGTCCAGTATCCTTTTTTAGTATCTTAATATTATAATTTAATAGTTGTATTTATAATAATTTATTATATATATATACTTATGGCATGTGTAAACCATCATTCTTATTGTCATTTATTATTTATTATTAAATTATTGTTTCATGTCATTTTATGTGTCAACGCTCAATAAACTATATATCTATCTATATATATATATATTAAAATATTTGATATGATATACATATTATATAGGATAGTGATACTAATAGATACATTATGCTGAGATTTATACAATAGTATGTAGTACATACTATGTACATGTTCAGATATATAGCATATACTGTATACGATGTTAACATCATAATAGAGAGAAACATCAGCTTACAATTATTTTAAATGATCTTAATATGTTAATCTAATCTACAAGAGAAACTGAATATAAAAGTGTACGAGTTTTTATAAAATGTATAAGGAGATATATTAACCATAGTTAAACAATAAATAAATAGATGAATATATTATTATTATTTATAGATTATTAGATACTTAATATGATGGAGTGATGATTAAATACTAACCCACCTACATATATATACACATCAATTACAGAGATTTATATATGATTTAAACAGTAAATTAGTGAAATCGATTATTTGTAATGTATCTTATAGCGTTAGTGTAATATCATATTAATAAATTATTACTACATATTTGTATTCATAAACAATATAATGAAAATAATGTTAATAACTATTAAAATTAAAATAATTATAAATATGAAATATAGAATAAACTCAAACAAGTGTTAAATGTACATATTAGTATCTACTAACAAAGTATAATATGCAATTTATAAATTTTTCTACAATATTATATAATACTATTTTTTTTATTAAATAACAATATTTGTAACACATTTTTTATTAAATTATAAATATTTTTTTAATATTAATATTTTTTAAGAATTGTAATTAAATAATGAAAAATAATGATTATATTAATATAATTTTCAATACGCTAATATATAACTATATAAATATATTAATAAGTGATGACATAGTAATAAGCCTACATTTCAAAAGATCTTTAGTATTCTTATATTTAAGGATTAACTCTGAGACCTTTTAATCCGTATCGCACGATACTATTATTTATTTGTCTAATATAGCTGGTATACCAAAAACTATCATTGAATACATTACATATACCAACTATTATACGCAACATATATATAAAAAGGAATATATACTTGTATTGAAGTTAACCGCGATGTAAAACAAGGCTAACCAATGTAACTGTTATTGTTTAATGCAGTAATAGATTACACAATTTTGGACTTAGAGAATTCTATTAACATATTTTAATAATAGGGTACTACTATAATTACGACTGTTTAAACAACATATTGTAAACTTGTAATTATAATTATAATAACAGAATATATAGGCATTGTTCGAGGTACATATATATCAGTGTGTCATATTGGAACCGGCGTGGCATCCATTCAGCTCTCACTACACGATTCATATATACATATACATATATATATATATATATATATATATATATATATATATATATATATATAATTTAATAATTAAATAATACATATTCTTTATATATATATATATTAATTATAATAATTATTATTACACTTAATATTATTCATCCTATAGGAAATACTTTGTATAACAATTATTTATTTAAATATATAATAATTAATATACACATATATATATATTTATTTATATGTATATAATAATTTAATAATGAAAAATTAAATTAATATAATAATTTATTTTCTACACATACGTTATAATAATAAATTACACGAATAATTAAGATAATTTTACATGAATACATGATATTAACCATATATATTTTTTTTAAATAGAATATGTATAAAGAACATTTTTATAGAAATGTACATATGTTAATGAAACTAAATCCTTATTATAAAATTATACTACCATTATATAATTTGTATACAAATATTTATATTTTAAATACATTACAAATTTATATGATAGCATTTTATGAAATTAAAAATGGTGATTGATTCAATATCTAAAAATCCCATATATAATAATTAATACATATATCATGGTGTTGCAACCGGACTTCGGACTTCTAACTGATACGTTTGGTTTTCGGACTCGGACTGATACCTGTTTTTAAAATTAAAAAAATCGGACTGATACACCTACAATTGTGTAAGAATTGGACTAATACACTAACATTATTAGTAAGAATCTGACTGATACTATTTTCATGTAAATGAGCTAAACAAATTAGTTAGAAAACATATTAATTAAAATAATAAAAAAAAATATTTAAATTCTAAGTTAGTTAATGAAAATTTAGTTAACTTAGTGTCTTTAGAACAACATTTTTAACTCTATTAAATATTTTTTAAATAACTTTAATTAATTAAGTTAAGATAAATATTTTTTGTATATAAATATTGTATAAGCATAATGGATTTCAACTATAATATATGATATTATATTTAAAAATATTTGTAAAATTTATAAAAATATTTTTCGATATTTAAAAAAAATATATTTTGTAATATTTTTTTATATTTTTTGTTTTTTTTTATATTTTTACTCTAATTTTAGAAATATTATTTTAATATATAATAATATATTAATTTAATATATTAATATATAATATTTAATATATAAATATTATCATTTTTTTATTATTTTTATAATATTTTTTAAAATATATTTTGTAATATTTTTATATAATTTTTGTATTTTTAAATTATTTTTCCACTAAAATATAAAAAAAATATTATATTCATTTGTTTGAATTTTAGCTAACATTTATTGATAAATAATTGTATCGTATATACTAGCAATGTAGAATCAGGAATAGCTATACTTAATAAATAATAGATAGGCAAACACTCACAAAATGAGCAATGCCGGGTTGGGTACGACTATTATTTACTATTTGAAGCTTTCGAAATTAATATATTTACTATTTAAAACCTTCGAAATGAATAATGTTACGTTTTAAAAACTTAGAATACTTAATTTAACAAAAATAATACTAATTGAAACCTTCGAAGTGTATATAATTACTATTCGAAAACTTCGAATAGTGACAAATCTTAAAATGTCAAACACTAGTACTGATACAATACTGATATTTGATTTTATGATACTCATACGATACTGATATTTTGATTTTTTGAATTGATACGATACTGATACTTAGATTTTTTTTAATTGAACCATAATGATACATGGAAATGAGGGTACGGTTGCAACACTAATATATATATATATATGAGATGTATAGAAGTTAACATGAAATTTACTAATTATTATGTATATATGTATTTACATTTAATCATACATTATATATATCACATCAAATTGTATTGCATTATTACATTATAAATTATTAATTATAATTATACCATAACAGGTATATCTAAAACTCTAAATTATGATATCAATAAATTCAAAAATATTACTGTAAATCTTTTAAATTTATATATATATATATATATATATATATTTGATAACCAAAACGATGTTGTAGTGTAGAAAATACACCATTTCGAAATCCCCAACGAATGATTATGATTGACGTACTAGCCAATCAATTGCATTATAATGCTAATCATTCAACCGTGAATTAACCTAACGTCGAATTGTTTAATGATATAAATGTATGGTCGCATTGACATTATTCATGAACATAGACGAGGTATATTTATATCATTGATATCATTTATATTAGTTATACTATTTAGATCATTTATATTAGTTATATCATTTATATCAATTATACTATTGATGTCATTTACTTATTTATATTATGTATACTATTTACAGTACGGTTTATAGAAGAGTTGTTAAATAAAGTTATGTACAGTAACACGTTTTATTCATTATAATAAACGCGAAATAACCGGGAAGAATCATACCCGATAACATTGGTGACAGCGGCATCCTGTACATGACTGGAGTAACCGTACTCGTCATCGACATCATCGTCATCGTCATCGACATCACCCTCATCGTCATCATCATCATCGTCATCGTCATCGTCATCATCGTCATCGTCATCATCGTCATCGTCATCGTCATCATAGTCATCATCGTCATGATAGACATCATCGTCATCATCGTCATCATCGTCGTCGTCGTCGTCATTGAGTTACCGGAAGTATCGTCATCGGACGTGATATATTCGTTGAGGGGTTAGTACGTTAATATAATCAATTCGTTGGGAGATAAAATAAAATAAATATATTATGACTAATGTGGGTGAGACATCCACTAAACCCGTGGGGAGACCTCCCAAAAGATATTTAAGTGATGTTCAATTAGAGTATTATGTAGACGAGAGAGATGTAGAGGGATGGATTAGAATAGCTGAGGAATGTGTTAGATTAAAGGGGTATACAGGGGATGAGGCAGCGGGTACGTATTATACCATATCAGTGGGGGGGGCGAAAATTGAGTTATCCACACAAGTAGAAGCAGTTGTAAGTGTAGAAAATATATTTAAAGTACTTAGAAATAGAGGTGGAGAACTGGGTTCTAAAGGGGAGAGATTACGAGAATTAGTGGAAAGGAAACAGAAAGCAGGGGAAAGTGTGATGGAGTCTGCGGATGAGATATTTAAGATAGGTATAATATTACAGGATGTAGAGGGTTGGAGAGAGTTAATGGGAGAAATATTTAGAAGTAATTTAATAGATGAAAAGGAAAGATATCACCTTTTATCAATTACTAGTAAGGATGCTGGGTTTACAGAGTTAAGAGTAGAGGCACAGAAGTTTGTGAATAGAATTGGAGTAGGGGCAGAAGTAAACACATCAGGGGAGTGTTATAGAATAGAAAATGAGAGTGATAAATTAAGACAGGAAGTGTTAGATCTAAGGAGAGAAGTAGAGCGTTATAGAGCAGGGTTTGCACAGAATAGTAATAGTGGAAGTAGAGTACAGAGGTGTTATAACTGTGGGATAGTGGACCATTCAACAAGATGGTGTAGATATAGGGGGTCGGGAAATGGGTATCCTCCACAGTAAACAGGGACTGGGGAGGCATATATAGTGTTGAAATGACCTGTATGAGTAAGTGTCCAGTAGTGGTATGTAGAATAGAGGGTAGAAGTCGAAATTTTATCGTAGATACAGGTAGTCAAGTATCGATAATTCCTATAAGTTTAGTTAGGAAGTGGGATCTTAAGTTGATAGAGGATAAACAGTTGAGTAATTCGAGGACAGCAAATGGTAGTAAATTAATAACGATGGGAGTGGTAAAAGTAGACGCATTTATGTGGAATAAGAAATGTAAGGATGTGATATTTGTAGTTACTCAGATAGAGAGTCTATGTATAATTGGAATGAATATACTAGAGAAATTTGAATATGTATGGTTAGGGGATAGAGGAACAAAACAAAAAGAAATTATAAGTAGGAAAGTAAATAGGATAGAGAGTGATTCACTAGATGTAGTATATATAGGGTTAAAGGGAGGTATTAGAAAACAAGTAGAGCAATTAATAACTGAATATAAGAGTATATTTCATGTAAATGGTCAGAATATAGGTTTAGCAGTAGGAACACATAGGATTAGAACTATAGATGATGTACCAGTTGCACAACCATATAGAAGAATATATAGGGCTTTAGTAGGAAAGGTTAAGTCAAAAATAGATGAATGGATAGAAGAAGGGATCATAGTAAGATCGCGTAGTGAATATGCTAGTCCGTTAGTAGTAGTAAGTAAGGGAGAGGATGATATCAGAGTATGTGTCGATTATAGGAGACTAAATAAGAAAACCATTAAGGATGCATATCCAATACCTCGTATTGATGATTCATTAGAGGAATTAGGTAGTGCGAAATATTGTTCATGTATAGACCTTAAATCAGCATATAATCAAATTAGAATTGATAAATTAGAACAACATAAAACAGCTTTTAGTTCCCAGTGGGGATTATATGAGTTTACACGTATGCCTTTTGGACTCATAAATGCTCCTGCAACATTTCAACGAATGATGAGTCCGTTATTTAGGGATCAAATGTTTGATTCAGTAGTATGCTACTTAGATGATGTGTTGGTTTTTTCACCAACAGTAGAATCACATATAGACCATCTAAAGATAGTATTAGGTAAGTTAGAAGGCGCTGGATTAAAACTAAATATTAAGAAATGCCAATTCTGCATTAGGGAAGTAGTATTTCTAGGATTCAATATATCAGAGAAGGGTATAGGAACGGTAAAGGGGAAAACGGATGCAATAGTAAAGTGGAAAAATCCAAATAACCTTATTTTATCCAGAAAATTTATAAAGGGGTTTGCAGAAATAGTAGCTCCATTGAATGAATTGAATAGGATAGATACTAGTTTAGGAGAGAAGAGAGTAGGTAAATGTAGGAGTAAAAATGTTAAGATAGGTTGGAATTCAAAATGTGAAAAAGCCATGAGTATATTAAAAGATAGGCTAACAAGTGCACCAATATTAGGAATAGCGAAATTTAAATTACCATTTATAGTGGAGACGGATGCTTCGAATATAGGACTAGGGGCAGTACTAAGCCAAGAAATAAATGGAAAAAGGTAGTAATAGCATATGATAGTAAATCACTAAATAAGGGAGATAGAAATGAGGCGAATTACTCTGCAAAGAAACTGGAATTTGTTGCTGTTGTGTGGACCGTGTCAGAAAAATGTAGACATTATTTAATGGGAGCAAAGTGCACAGTAATTACAGATAATAGTGCTGTGGCATGTATTCTATATAAGAAAGTATTATCTGCTCTAGAACAAAGATGGATAGGTAGACTTGCACCATTTGAGTTGATATTAAAGTATAGAGCGGGTAAACATAATACAGTAGCGGATGCACTATCGAGAATGAAGGGAGATGAAGTAGATGGAGATGATATTAATCGTTTATATGAAAATGATTTAGAGGTAAATGAAATAACTGTAGTAAAGGAAATGGAGGGAGAGGAGTTACGTAGATTACAGAGAGAGGATAAGGAGATAGAAAAGGTTTTAGGAGTAATTGAAGGAACGGGAGTAAGCGGCAGATATAAGTTAGTTGATGGAATATTATTCAAGGAACGGAAAGGGGGAGGAAAAGTGTTGGTAGTACCACAAGTGTTAATTAAGGATATATTAAAGGGAGTACATGATGATAACGGACATCAAGGAACCGATAGGACAGTAAATAGGGTGAATTTATGTTATACATGGGTAGGATTGTATATGGATGTTAAGGATTATGTTAGGAATTGCAGGATATGTCAAATTAGTAAGAATAATGGGAGGATGCCGATAATTGAGCAGGGGTTATTGTCAGCGACAAGACCATTGGAATTAGTATTTATGGATTTCGTAAGATTAGATAAAGCATCAGATGGGAGAGAAAGAGTTTTAGTAATAACATATGCATATACGAAATATACTAAAGCAATACCGAAACGTAATCAACTAGCGATTACTGTAGCAAAAATACTTATGAATGAGTGGATTTTTAATTTTGGAACCCCAGAGAGGATACATACTGATCAAGGCAGGAACTTTCAGTCAGAAATAGTTGAAGAACTATGTACATTATTTGGGATTGTCCAAAGTAGAACTAGTCCATACCATCCACAAGGAAACGGGCAGTGTGAGCGTATAAATCGGTCTATAATTAACATGTTAAGAACGTTGGGCGAGGAGGAGAAAAGTAAGTGGCCTATACATTTACCTAAGTTGGTACATGCGTATAATAGTACACCACATGCAAAAATTGGTTATACCCCATTTGTACTGATGTTTGGAAGGGAAGAGAGATTACCTATAGATAATAGACTATGTTTAAATAGATGTAAAGGTACATGAGATATAAATTGGATAGTAGAGACAAATAAAAAAAGTATGCGAAATTAATGAGAGGGTAATAGAGAAAATGAGAAGGAGAAATAATGTTAAAGTTGAAGGAGAGAAGGAGTTGGAGACGGGTTGTTTAGTACGAATTAAGAGTAGAGTATTAGGTAGGCGGAAGTTAGCTAATATATGGGGAGAGGAAGAGTGGTCAGTAGAAAGTAGAGTCAAGGGTACATCAGCATATAAATTATTGAGAGGAACTGATAAGAGAGTAGAAAACAGGAGAAATCTAAAATTAATTAATATTTAGTTAGGTAAATAAAGGAAAAATCTTGGACACATTTTATTTGGGGGTGGCGTGGATGTTGTAGTGTAGAAAATACACCATTTCGAAATCCCCAACGAATTATTATGATTGACGTACTAGCCAATCAATTGCATTGTAATGCTAATCATTCAACCGTGAATGAACCTAACGTCGAATTGTTTAATGATATAAATGTATGGTCGCAATGATATTATTCATGAACATAGACGAGGTACATTTATATCATTGATATCATTTATATTAGTTATATCATTTATATCAATTATACTATTGATGTCATTTAATTATTTATATTATGTATACTATTTACAGTACGGTTTATAGAAGAGTTGTTAAATAAAGTTATGTACAGTAACACGTTTTATTCATTATAATAAACGAGAAATAACCGGGAAGAATCATACCCGATAACATATTTATATATATATATATATATATATATATAAATAGTTAAATTTATAAATATATTATTATTAAAATAGTTATATACTTAATGCTAACAAAAATATATTTCAATACATATCACAACTTTAATAAATAATCTATATATAACTATTATAATACCTATTAATTAATTTATTTCATATTTATAAGTAAAATATGTTGTCATATATAATTTATATTTACTACATATTTATTATTAAATAATTTGACATTGGCATTAATTGGCAATATTAAATTTAAATATTATTTTTTTATTATAAATATGATTTATAGATATGGAAATTAATATAACTTTAATTTTGTATTCACATGCATTTTAATCCTCTATTTATATATCTCATAATATACAAATGTAAAAAATAAAATTACTGAAAATCATTACTTGCTTATTACAGAATATAATATATTTTAATTAAATATAACGTATTTTATTACATAATTAAATATATTTCAAATAAAATAAATATGGACTTTTTTAGTGAATATTTAATACAATGTAATAGTAATATGTATTTCATATATTTATATATATGATATACTTTATAATTTTAATTTATAATTATATATTAACATTAATTTAATTATCACTAACATTCCAGTATTCTATTAAGAGTTCTTCTAAAGTTTCGGATTCTTTATCTAATATTATATATGTAATGTATACTATATATATATAAATATATATATATTTATATATATATATATATATATATATATATTAAATAATTAATAAGTTATATAGATAAGTATTTATTGTATATTGTATTTATCTTAATATTTATTATAATAACATTTTTGAATTTCATATTTTATAGTATTACAATAATTTGAATTGCAAAATCTAATACATGCTATAATAAAAATAAATTAATTTAATATTGTAATACTATATTAATATGTATATATATATATATATATATTTCATACCTCGAAACATTAACCATACTAAGATTATTAAGTTATATATTAAATGTATCATCAATCAACTAATGATAATAACTAATAGATTATATTTATTTAATAACATTCCACTTATTATATAGATGTTATGTTATTAAAGTATGTCATTTTATATCATAACTCAACATTATATAATAATGACATATATCTACAAATAATATATAATGTGTTTTATATAGAATTAATAATTATAATTATAATTACTAATATATATTATATGATTATTATATATAATGGGAGAATATCAAAAGGATAGGCTTAACTAAGATTAAACAAATCTATTAGAACTAAAGTAAAATTATTAACATCACTTGTAACAAATTATAAAACATAATTAATAAATGTTGGCTGTAGTAATAAAATGTATATAATAATTTCCAATAGATTAATATATTTATATAATATATGAACGTTTTATATAAAAACATTTATATATAAACATACATATCATGACATATATTTCACATAATTTAAATAACAGTAGCTCGCAAAAAGTTCCTTTTCATACTTAGATTTGCAGTAGATTTTCAAATTGTATATAATTTACTCAATGCAATCCAATCTTTACCAATATTTGATGACACATCTTTTACGTTCGATGAAATTTGACTTACTAAGTATCTAAAGATTTCCAACTGTTTAAAAGTGTTGGCGTTAAGAGATTTTACAATATCTTTATGGTTAATGAGCATGCATTCAGTCTTTTTATTGTTAATACATAGTACGATATAATATTTCTAGTACTTGAACTAATGCATCTGCACATGTATCAGCAAAGAATGCAAGATCATCTGTGTTATTATAAAACATCATGATTTCCTTTATTGTCTCGATGGGAATGACGTATGCTCTTAGTATTTTTGATAGTTTATTTCTATCAATGGAATTGAATGCCTTTGAAAAATCTACGAAAATAATGCAATCCTCTTGATTTTTATCTTTTATTTCTTCAGTAATTCTACGAACGGTTAAGACTTGTCCCAATAGAAATATACTCTGACAGAATCCATTTCCATTTGGGCGCAATACTATGTCGATTTAGGTAGTATTCTGTTTCGTGACACCGTGTTGTATATTTTATCTGCTATACATGTTAGAGTGATACCCCTGTAAATTCTTTTTGTATTCGTTCATTGTGAATGACCTTGTTTTGATTTGAAGAACGTCTTCTCGAATAGATTTTTGTTGTTGAATATTTTATGATGGATTGGAACCTAGTATTTTTGATAAATAATCTTTCAATATATGTATTTTTTCTATTTGGGAATTAGCCTTTAATTTTGCTTTGTTTATACTCTTTCTATCACTTATTTTATTTACTATATCCCATGCTATTGTGGATTGTTTATTGTCGGCAACTGATTGTATATCATTTATTTGGTGCTGAAGATAAGTTTCTTGTTCTGAGTTGTATGTGTTTACTAGATCTTTTCTAGCTATATTATACATCTATATATTGTAGGTATTCACGCTTTTCTGAAATTTTATTATTCTCCGACGAAATTATTTTATTTAGTTTAGGATTTAGTGGGATATTTCATTCGCGGTTTCCAAAATTGTCTTAGAAAAGCCTGGTATATTGTATTGCAATCAGTAATATTTATCTTATATGGTTTTGTATTTTTATTCATCTTTTTATTTGCACTAAAACTTAAGTTAAATGTTTCTGTGATAATGTGATGATCAGAGTAAACAGTCTAAAATGAATTATAAGCTTCACAATTATGTGCAGAGTTGATCAATTTTATATTTATCATTATATAGTCTATCTGTGATTTTATGCCGTTTGGGTGGGTATGAGTCAATAATTTACCTCTTTTTACTGATACTTTGAATTTAGACATTGGAGTTTGTTTCTGTTAAGATATTCTTAGACATATATTTTAGTTGTATCATGATAAGCAAATCGATTAAAAACATGGGGTCATATATGGGCGTTAAAATCTTCAGCTGTTATGACTATATTATGTTTTGGAAGTAAGCGAATATAAATTAATAATTTTTTGTAAAAGTTAGTTACATCGTTTTCTTCCGATACATTTGTTGGGCTGTAGCAGGATATGACAGTAGTGATGGGGTTTCAAACAAACGTTGTTGCGATTGTACGTGTGTTTATGCTTTCAATGCTTGATAATGAGGAATTGGCACAAGGGCTTAACATTCCAGTGCCTCCTGTTGTGCTGTTTGTCGAATTCTTCCAGTCTTATGATGTAACTAGTGTCTATCTGTGAAATAAATCATTATATTTAACGTCCAGTTTATTAAGGTAAACGCGTGTTCTTTAATTGCGATGATTTCAATGTTATACTCGATTGATGCTCTAACTGATTCAGCTGATTAACTTGTATCTTTTAATGTCCGAACATTAAATGAGGCTATTCTAGTATTTTTACCTTGTGACGTATTTGATGTCAATTTATATAGAGTGAGTCAGTAGCTAGCTATTCGTATACTGAGGTCTGACTAGATACCTCGTTACGCGCTCCTTGTTAATCCGCGCGATGAGCGATGCGGCATGGATGTTTTTTTGAATTGTACATTGTGCTTTTCGATGGCTAGTGCGAGGATCTGTATGCCACCAGTACATCCCGATTTTGGTTTATATAAAAACATATTATTATGAAAATATTATGTGCATAATATGTTCATATGTATATCTTATCACAACAAAATATTATTTTCTTTAAAATATGTATCTATAAATATTACCAATATTTAATTATTTATTATTTTAATATATTTAGGTAAATCTATTAAATATAAATTAAAAATATTGAATATTTTTTGATAAATTTAACATATTAAAAATTAAAAAAAAAACAATTTATTGAACCTATATATAACGATATATAACTATAATATATATGTTATCATAAATTGTTATTATTGTTATCATTAAAATATCATATGTTTATACATACTTATAACATAATTAAGATGATACATGTATTTATGGATATATTCATATATAAGTATATTAGTCCCCCATAAATATTCTTAGCTATAGCTATAATATAACATAAATATAAAACATGAGCCTTAGCAGATATAATAATATATTAATATATATATATATATATATATATATATATATAAATAATATATAGATTTAATATAAATATTAATGTGCATAATTCGAATTATTTTTAACATTCTATGATCATATTTGTATGTGCGATAAGTTGGCATATTATGTTCATATTTTAATGTGCATATTATTTTCATAATATGTTCATACTTTTATGTTTATATTTGTATTTTCATAATATTTTCATATTTATATGTTGTTGTTTACTGGGATAATTTAATTATAAAAGTTCATTATTATAAATAGAAATATTATAAATATTATAAATATATCAATAATAAAATAACATTATATATTAGTTATACTAACTATTATTTTCATAGCATATCAGATTTTTGTTCAATCCTATTGTATTTATGTCATGATACAATATCATAATTTGTGGATTCATCATTATTTTTTTTGAATTAGGTTTTCTACATCCTTTAGCTATAGTAATCTGTATTATTTATATATATATATATATATATATATATATATATACTAGGGTGGGTGGCCGGCATTGCCCGTGAATGAGACTATTTTAGGTGTGGGTGTAATGGGTTAGTTGAGACCATTGGGTAATTTTTAGATTTTTATATAAAGTTTTCTAGCAATCAGTGGGCCGTTATTTATCTTTTTTTTATTTTAATGAAAAAAAACAATGATAATTTCATAATGTATTTATTAAAACAAAACTTCGCATTTTAAGTTAGTATTAAGTCACGAAACTTAACTTTGTCCGTGTCGAATAAAAAGGTAATTTCATCCGCGTCAACTGGTGAATTGAATCGACCACGATGCTCCCCAGCTGGTACTGCCTTATCGACGATTCGTAGATTGTATTCCGGCACTTCTTGGTCGAGTACGTTCGAATAAACGTGAACATATGCGTTTACACTTATGAGGCATTCCATGAAAATAACAATATAAATAAATATACTTTTATAGTCTCATTCGGGAAGTAATGGAGCTAAAAAAAACTTACACAAATTAAAATGTAACCCAACCTAACTACAACAGTAAAAATATACTTGTATAGGTTCACTCTGGAAGTAATGCAGCTAAAATAAACATACACAAATTAAAACGTAACCCAACCTAACTACAACAGTGAAAATAACAATACAATTAAATATGCTTTCATAGGCTTACTCGGGAAGTAATGCAGCTAAAAAAAACCTACACAAATTAAAACTTAACCCAACTTAACCACAACTGTGAAAATAACTAAAACTCAAAATATCAATGACAACATACACATATATATATATATATATATATATATATATATATATATATATATATATATATATATATCTCAATATACTTTTATAGGCTAACTCGTGAAGTAATTCAGCTAAAAAAAACGTACACAAATTAAAACTTAACCCAACCTAACCACAACTGTGCAAATATCCTTGTATAGGCTCACTCGGGAAGTAATGCAGCTAAAAAAACCTACACAAATTAAAACTTAACCCAACCTATCCACAACTGTGAAAATAACAATATAAATGAATATGCTTTTATAGGCTCACACGGGAAGTAATGCAGCTACAAAAATCTACCAATTTTAAAACTTAACCCAACCTAAACACAACAGTGACAATAAATATAACTAAAAATATCAATTACCACATACATATATATATATATATATATATATATATATTTGTATAAACTCACTCGGTATGTAATGCATATATAATTATAGAATAGATTTTAGAAAAAATATTTTTTTATAAATCTATATTTTTTCTTTGACCATATATATATGATGACTTTTGGCGAAATATTAAAACAGAGATGGAAACCCTATTATTCATATTTTCATGATTTTTCTGATTTCGTACTCCTAATCTGATGAATTCATAATTTATACGAAAAATTTACGGAAGTCGGTCAAATAGACTATTCTAAAATAATGTATTTTTCACTTTTTCGGCCGTAGCTCGAAGAATATTAAACATAAGAAGTCACAATTTATCAAAGTATATTCTATTTTAATTAACTATTTAATAAAGTTAAAATTATTGAAATCGAATAATTATTGTAGATTTTGATTTTGTACATCACCTATGTTTAATAATTTATGTTTACATAGCGTAGATAGGAAATAATTAATATAAACTCGTAACGTAAAAAATATTAACTCGATTTTACTCGTTCGTGAACTTTTTCTCAATAATACGGGTAAATAAATTACGATTTACCAATTGTTATTTCGATATTCAAACCGGATGTTGGAGTTCGTAAATCTACGTAATGTATTCGAAATTAAAGAAACTCATTTTTAAGAAATTATTTATGATAAAATTCTCCACGATAATGTTTGTTATTAAAAATTTGCGTCGAATTTAAATTTTTCGATTACGTAAATCGATTAAAAAATGACACTATTTAACGATTATTGGTATCGCGTGAATACATATTCAAAAAAGTAAATCATTCATGTTACCTCCGCTGCCCCACTTTATCCCCCGACGTTTTTCTTACGTTTTCCTTACGGCGAATTTTAATTATTTGAATTTATATAAAATATTAAATATTAAATTTTAACGATAAAAACCCAAAATACTACCAGAAATATTGCCCGTAGATGAAAATGAGTGAGCGCATACATTGTATTCCTAAATATATTTCGGGTAGCTAACCTAATATATATACATTGGCAAAAAAAAAATTCAAATCGAGCATTATTTGAATTTAAGTATACACTTTGTTGAGATTTTTGACGGAAAAAGACTTTTATTGGAAAGAGATTTTGAAAAATTTTGAAAAAAAATCACACCTCAATTTAAAAATAATATTTTACTATCCGTTAACGTCGAGGTGGGGACGGCTCGGCCTGCGGCCTCGGCGTACGAGCCCGCCGCGCACTACTACATTAAAGTATGTTTAGAGAAATATATATATATAGATATTAGTGTTGCAGCCGGAATCCTCATTTCATTGTATCGGTATCGTTCAATTCATTAAATCAAAGTATCAGTATCGTATCAGTATCATAAAATCAAAGTATCAGTATCGTATCATTATCATAAATAATTTTTTTAAGTATCAGTATTGTATCAGTACTAGTGTTGGAAATTTTCAGATTTTTTACTCATTCGAAGTTTTCGAATATAAATATATACAATTCGAAGCTTTCAAATAGTATTATTTTTGTTAAATTAAGTATTCAAAGTTTTCAAATAGTAAAATTGTTCATTTCAAAGGCTTAAAATAGTAAATATATTCATTTCGAAAGTTTCAAATAGTAAATACTAGTCGTACCCACCCAGACATTGCACAGTTTTAGATTGTTTGCCTATCTATTATTTATTAAGTATATATATATTCATGATTCAACGTTTCTAGTATATACAATAAAATAAATGTTAACTAAAATACAAATAAATGTAGACAAATATTTTTTTTATATTTCAAAAATTAGTGGAAAAATAATTTAAAAATACTAAAAATATGTCAAAATATTACAAAATATATTTTAAAAAATTTTCTAAAAATAATATAAAAAATATAATATTTATATATTAAATATTAAAATAATATTTCAAAAATTAGAGGAAAAATATTAAAAAAATACAAAAAATATAAAAAAATATTACAGAATATATTTTTTTAAATATCAAAAAATATTTTAAAAATATAAAAAATATTTCAAAATATAATATAATATAGTATAGTGGAAATAAATTATGCCCATACATTATTGATATACAATCACTATTTATTTTAAATTAATTAAATAAAGTTATATAAAATAATATTTAATAGAGTTAAAAATGTTGTTCCAAAGACACTAATTTAAGTTAACTAAATTTCCATTGACTAAATTAGATGTTAAATTTTTATTATTTGAATTTATATGTTTTATAACTCATTTTTTTAGCTCATATTTTGCTCACATAACATGAAAATGGTATCAGTCCGATTCTTACTAATAATGTTAATGTATCAGTCCGATTCTTAAAAAAGTGTAGGTGTATCAGTATCAGTATATATTTTTTTTTAAACAGGTATCAGTCCGAGTCCGAAAACAAAATGTATCAGTCCGAAGTCCGATTGCAACACTAATACATATATATATATATATATATATATATATATATATATATATATATATATGAATAGCCTTCAGCTAGCTAATCAATAAGTCAGTTGGCTTTCAGAACTACATGTAACAATAAGACGGTTCAAACCCCATCATGATAAGTCAAAATGGTCTTAAATAATATTTAGAAGTGATCTTATATAAATATTTATAAATAAAATACCTTTACTCGTTAAAACTATGTATGTCTTTAAACAGTGACAAATGAAAACAATAGAGCATATAGTTATGAGTTTATATTTCATTTACATTCCTGGAAGGAATAATTCAAGACACAATCAAAATATTATAAACAAACAACATAAATATATATATATATTATTTATAATATTAATATTATAATAGTATAATGTGGCGGTTATTATAATCTTGCATGTGTTGAATGAATATCTGTTGCAGCCACCAGGCCATTGATTGAGTCGTATTTACGCATATAAGACATCAATGATACCATGACATATTGATATATGCTAAAGAAGCGCAATCATCGTAGCCTAATATAATGTATATATTTGCAGTGTTCTTCTTGGAATCACTCGACTATGTTATTATTATAGATCTAGTTATTTATGATTATCAATATTGTAATTATTAATTTGTTGTGATTTTATTCAGATTTATGTATTGTTCTCTAAACTAACGAGTTATACACATTTGTAATAATTTTCAATAAACATAAGTATTATAATCATCATAAATAAATATTATAATTTAACGCATATATACTAATATTTTTTTAATATCACAATATATTATTTCAGTTAATTAATAATATATATATACAATATTTTGTTTTTAATTATATTTATATTAATAGTATCAGTATCTTATATAACTAGTAATATTATAATAGATTAGTATTTATGTTATTGTTATATATCATATATTATAATTTATATTTTTATCGATATAGAATTTGATAATAATGATAACTTATTATAAATTATATGTCTGGTGTATATGGCTCAGTGGGACAACGAAAAGCTAGTTAGCCAGAAGTACCGGGTTTGACTCAATGCAGTTTTTGTATTTCTCTTGTGTTTATCAAGAATTTATAAATTCTGTTCTGATTAATAGTTTATTATAATAACATTTATTAATCAAAACATAAGACAAAAAATGTTACTATGTGAATTATATTGTCGGGGCCCCTCACAGTTATTTATCATATGTATAAGTCTACGACTTATTGAGGGGTCCATTTGTATCCGCTATTTGTATTGTATTCAATATATATATATATATATATATAAGATTTCAATAAATAAATATTATTAATATTTTATTATATATATATATATATTTACTATACCATCTGATCAATCATCCGTATTATAGTAAAGCATTTAAGTTGACATGATATAATTTCAAAATCTATATCGATATTCCCTACATAATATAATATATACACATTGATTAAATGTATTAATTTATATAGATTAATGAATTAAACATTATATAATGTAAATTGAAGTGTAATTTGTATCATATAATAAATATATTATCTATTATCCAAATAGTTATATTTTATTATAATAAACATAATAATAAAACATAAATACCTACTATTTTTTTATTATTAGACAGCATTTTATACTATTTTATATATCATAAAATACATATATATATATATATATATATATATATATATAAATTAAAAGTATATGGAATATCTTATAACATAATAAACTATTTTTATAACTGTAATTAATTGATCAATAATTCTCAAATATTTTTAAAAATAATTGTATACAATAAGAAAAGGAGAGAATTAAGTTTGTGATGGGGAAAGATTCAACGATGTAGTTTTGGAGTTATTAAGGAGAAGATTATTAGAAATAAGCCATTCTTTAATGTCATTAGCACAATTAGATAGTTGATTATTGAGTCCTGTTGATGAATTAATTGGAATAAACATATATAGTTGTATGTCATCTGTATAACGATGGTAATATATTTGAATATTTAGATATTATGGATGGTAGTGGGTATAATTAAATAGAGAAAAGTGAAGGATCGATTACTGATCCCTGGAGAACACTATATTTCATAGGAGAAGGGGAAGAAAAATGGTTAGTATCAATATATATATGCATGAAAAAGGAAGTTACCTAAAAACGGGTTTTGGTAAGGTAGTCCCATATATATGGGAGAATAGGAATTAAATATAATAGATCTAAATCTTCTGAACAATATGTCATAAATGATTTATTAGAGAACTGGATAATTGCATTGTTATTTTTAAATTTGACTATGGAAATAGATATTTTAGGCAGTAGCATATATATAAGGATTGATGACATTAATTCAGTATTCATATCAGATGGCTTTAAATATTGAATTACAAGTGAATTATTACGAATAGTATTATTTAGTTGAAGTTTACGAGGTATGGGAGGAGTATAGGGTGTTTTAGAATTATGAGGTACATGGTGGACGATAGGATATGTAATATGGGTAGAAGATGACGATGATATAATACTGATGCATACGATTTATGATAGGGGATAGGTGATGGGATATTATCGTTTATGAAGGATGGGGGAAAAGTTTTAAGCTTCATGTAACGTATGGGAGTAGAGATAACTGGAGGAGAAAAGACTGCAGTGGATCAATTTGATGAGGTGTTTATGAGGAAAGAGGGACATGTAAATGTAAAATATGGGTAATAAAAAATGTCAAGAGCATATGATAGAGGTGAATCATTGATATGAGTCCATGACTTGATATAATTGATTCTGGAAAGAGGCATACATGGTGGTAGAAAGAATTACATGAGGTACAAGGTAGATCTGAGCTAGAAGCAAGTTCTTTGCAATGATTACATGCAAATGACATTATAGATATAGGGACCAGCTAATAGATTAGCCTGAGTAACGTTATATATAATATAATAATAGGAAATATATAAGATATATAATATATTATGCAATGAAGTTGACTCTTTAGTAAAGTTAAGAGTCCAAATATAGGTCAGATTATTCAGTATAGTGGGAACTCATCGTACATGTAGAATCTTCAGATATGCAACAATTTATTAAATATAGGACAAATACTGGTGGTTAATATGACATTTTGGCAGAGGTTGTATATTCAGTACGATGGGCGATACGGCGAGATGTCTTGAGGAACATCGACTTTAACATTCACCTGTTATAATTGATGGCAGCCGGGAAACGATGGTCGGATAGACATAGATTGAAGCCAGTGTGAGTTCTCTGTGTACTACACTTATTATTAATTCTTAATATTATCATTCAAAGTGTATTTACTTCATTGTAATAATTGTAGTGACTCTTAATGTTGATAGTATAGTTAACAACATATCAGTAATTGATATTATTTTATTATTGACAAACTAGTTTCATTAAAAGATAATTTTAAAATGTAAATGATAAATTCTCATTATTTACATCTGATACTGATAACACTAGCATTCTTACTTCAATTTAATATAATATTACATCCCTACCTAATACTCTAAATAAATCAACATCTAATTTATCTCTGATATTATTAAATATAATCTAACCTCGTACTATTCTATATCTACACTTCATAATCTTCATTTTACTATTTATTCTTACTTATCCAATCTATCCATTATAATCGAATATGTTTTACCTACTAATAGAAACTTAACATATCATTATTTATCATACTCAATATTTTTGTTCATCTCGATTCCAATACTATTACTGACTACTTTTTTATGTCACTATACTAATATTGTACTATCATCGTCTAGTACGATTGTAATAATTTATTAAATGTAATTTAATCACTTTAGTAATAGAAATTTAGATACCTATTTATATATCCATTACTGAATGGTGGACCCATTAATACTAGTCGTATTATCTTCCATAATTACAAAGTACACATCGCTAACTTTAAGTATATATTCATTAGAAGGATATTAAATTAACAAATTCGTTCTACCATTAATGATGATTATATTGACATAATGAAATCATATCCTTATAATCATTATACTAATTAATTTGGGCTATAATACCAATCATAGTATTCGTAATGTATATCCCGTACAACATTTACATATATTGAATAACTGTACACTTTCTTTGAAAGTATTTTTTCAACTCCTTAATTTTAGATCAGTACGAAATAAAATAAACTTTGTCACACGATTAATTATAGCTTATAATTGTACTATATATTATATGACTTAGACTTTACTGACTAATGTTTTAGTTCTAGCATACCAACAAAAACTTGATGATTTTGAATTATTTATTAATAATAGGTATTCATTGTATCGTGGTGGAAGTTTAGCTCTATTATTCTCATCTGAACTTAATATAATGTCTACACATAGTTATTTTCACACAAAATGTTGATCTGTAATAGTATATTTCCTTATATTTACCATTGTAATCATATTTATTTACTCTTATCTACCCTTAAACTTCATATAGCTTACGAAGTTTCTTAAATTTCCTCTATATCAAAAATCTATCACATCGGTTAATGATTTTATTCTTGATAATATTAATATTCAAATTAACAATGATAATTTCGTCTCCTTATCTTATAATGAACTCACTCCCATAATCTAAATTCCTCTCTGTGATAATATTAGATCTTGGATTTGTATTTTAATGTAAACAAAGGTCAACGGGTTCACTTCCTACTTAAATACCAAACGATATTCATTCTTAACTTAAAACGCGCGTACGACTTTACCTATAAAACCCTACTGTTATATGACTTTAAGATAGCATAAAAGAAAGCTCAAGGTAATACTACTATAGATAAATACGTTATTACATGGTGACAGCGGCAAATAAAATAAAAAATTAGTTAAAAAAATTTGTTTTTTATTAAAAATTAAAAATTAAACTATTTGAACCCGTATACCTTCAGCAATTCGTATAAGTAGCATATAATTATAATTGTATTTTCATTATAACTACTTTTTAATATTCTAAGAATATTTAAAGTAAATATTTAGATATATTGTACGGATATTAATTATAACAGGATAGAATAATTCGTATAAGTAGCATATAATTATAATTGTATTTTCATTATAACTGCTTGTTAATATTCTAAGAATATTTAAAGTAAATATTTAGATATATTATACGGATATTAATTATAACAGGATAGAATAATTATTTAAAATTAATAAAATAATTATATTTAGATAGACGAGAATAATATTATTTAATATATAATTTATTGTTATTATTATTTTATTAAAATATACATAAACGAGAATAATATTATTTATATATATTCAGTAATTTATTGTTATTATTATTTTATTAAAATATAGATAAACGAGAATAATATTAGTTATTGTATATTCAGTAATTTATTGTTATTAAAAAAAATCGTACAAGTTAAGAGATGGAAATTTGTCGTATCCCAGAGATATTAGACATCGAAAGCTTAATAGGACCTGACAATTGGAAAAGATGGTTACAGTCATATGAGATTTATGAAAACGCGAGAGAATTGGATACCAAAACTGAAAAAGTACAAGTAGCTATTTTCCTAAATACTATTGGACAGAATGCAGTAGACATATTCAACTCATTCGATAGCCATGAAATAGAAGTAGAAATAAACAAAAAAAAAAGAAAACGTGGAGGCTAAAACTAACCTTCAATGGATTAAAGACAGATTTGAACAGTACTTCATACCGAAAAGAAACGTAACATATGATATATACATATTCAATACTCGAACACAAAAGGACAACGAAAATATTGATAAATATTACACTGAATTAAAGAAGTTAGCAAAGAAGTGTGAATTCGGGGAACTAAAGGATTCCCTCACCAAAGACCGAATCATCATCGGCATGAAAGACACTGCACTACGAAGAAGGTTTCTACAAGAAATACGTGAAAAAGAGGTCACATCGGATAAACTGGTTCAGGCTATAAAAATCAAAGAAAGAAGTCAAGACCAAATTGAGGTGATTAGTCACAAAGAAGAATATAAACTACGTTCAAGATCGAAGTAAGAAGAACTACGAAAAATACGACAGTAGTAACAACAAGTACCACAATAAAAGTAACGGACAACATTATAATAGAAATAACTATAACGATGATTCCGGAAGAGATTATAACAACAAGAAATATACAAAATATATCGAATTCATAGTCCAAAACAGTGTAAAGCATATACAACAAAATGTTCCAAGTGTGACAAAACCGGACACCGGCAGTGTGCTGCAAATCAAAAGTCAGGGAAGCAAACGAAATATACATAAAAGAAAATAAGAAAATAGTATTTATAAATGAAATCAATATAGCAGTTCGAGAAAACGAGTGGAACAAAGAAGTACAGATAAAAATTGGAAATTACAATCAGAAAATGGTAATGAAGATCGACACAGGTGCAAGCGTAACCGTCGTACCATACAATTCAAAGATACCTAATATTAGACCAGCTAGAACATATTAAAAGGACCAAATAATATGAATATTAAGGCAAGAGGATGTGTCGATGCTATAATCACCTACAAAGGAAAATCCATCAAAGAAGAAATATATATTCTAGAACAACATAGCGTTGGATTGATGTCGAGAGATGTTTCGGTGAGACTAGGCCTACTAAAGTTAGTAGGCGAAGTAAACCGATAACTATTTGAAGGGCTCGGGCAGGTAACAACGGAATACAAGATACAAATAAAAGACGATATCAAACCATATTCTATAAATGTACCTCGACCAGTGCCTATACACCATCATCCAGAGGTAAAAAAAAGATCTCGATAAGATGATCAAGTTAGGTGTAATCGAAGTAGCCACCGGTCCTACGGATTGGTGTAGTCCGTTGGTAATTGCCATGAAAGCCAACGCAAAAATCAGAATATGTACAGACATGACGAAACTAAATAAATCAGTTAAGCGTGAAATCCACCCTATGGCTACTGTCGAGGCTAGTTTAGTCAAAATAAAAGGAAAAATATTCAGCAAATTAGATGCAAATTCTGGATTCTGGCAAATTACTCTAAATAAAAATAGCTGGAAATTAACGACATACCTGACACCTTGGGGGAGGTATTATTACAAGAAGTTACCATTCGGTTTAACATCAGCACCCGATATATTCTGTAAAGAAATAACCAAGATAACCGAAGGATGCAAAGGAGTGGTCGTCCACGTAGACGATATACTAGTCAAGGGAAACACCAATGAAGAGCATGACCGAAATCTGGACGAAGTATTGAAGAGAATACATGAAGCAGGCATGACGTTAAACGAAGAGAAGTGTAAACTGAACCGGGAAGTAGTGGAATTCTTGGGTTTCCGAATAGGAAAATACGGCATAAAAGCAGGACCGAAAATACAAGGAATAATAGACTACCCTAAACCCAACGACATAAAAGGAGTGAGGAGTTTCTTGGGAATGGTGAACCAATTTGCCCGGTTCACTCCAAACATAGCAAATCTTAGCGTAGCACTGATAGAATTACTACATAAGAATATACAGTTGACATGGAACGAAGCTCAACAAATGAGCTTCACTAAATTAAAAGAAGAACTAATGAATACCGTAACTCTCAATTACTTCGACGCAACAAAGAAAACGGTATTGACAACCGATGCCTCTGAATACGGTATCGGAGCAGTGTTGTCACAGCAATCTGAAGATGGAACTAGGAAAATGATTGGAGCGGCCAGTCGATCCTTAACCGAAACGGAACGAAGATACGCTGTAATTGAAAAAGAAGCACTTTGAGTTGTATGGGGACTCGACAAATTCAATTACTACATCATTGGGGCCCCCATACTCGTCGAAACCGACCGCAAACCATTGATAGCATTGCTTGAATGCAAAGAGATTGAAAAAGTGCCACCTCGAATTCAACGATTCAGAATCAGGTTAATGAAGTACTCGGTCGACATGACACATATATCTTGAAAAGACAATCTCATAGCAGATGTGTTGTCTAGATACCCAGGAAAAGGCAAGATAGAAGAATCTATACTAAAAATCGAAGTAGAACATTTCGCGACGAATACGTTCATTCTCGGAGAATCACAAAAGATTAGATATATGATAAACCTCCAAGAAATCTACGCAGAAACAAAAGAACTGAAAGAAATGGTCCTACATGGCTGGAAAACAAATGGACTGAGTAATACGTTAAATAAATATAAAAACAGCCAGCATTACCTGTCAATAATAGAAGGATGCTTAACGTACCAGAATCGGGCGGTGATACCCCTAAAAAATCGAAAAGAGATATTAGATGAACTTGCACGTTGGATACCAAGGAATATCGAAATGTATAGCGAGGGCCAAAAATACAGTATTTTGGTTCAGAATCACTAAAGATATCGAAAATCTCATCAGAGAGTGCACCAAATGCAAAATTGATGCTCGTGAAAATAGAGAACCACTACAGATGGTTCCTGTACCAAGTGCTCCATGGGAAACAGTCTGAACGGACTTGTTCCAATTCCATAATATGAAATATTTAATAGTCGTAGACTATACTCCATATACATAGAGACAATTACGCTAAAAGACGAAAGATCAATAACGATTATTAATGTCTTGAAATCGATATTTGCCAGGCACGGAATCCCGCAAAACGTAATCTCCGATAACGGCAGACAATATACATCTTCAGAGTTTAAGGAATTCTCAATCAAATACAAATTCAAACATATAACGTCATCCCCAAAACATCCAAGAGGAAACCGTGTAGCAGAGCGGGCCGTACAAACAACCAAACAGATACTGGAGAAATCTGAAGACCTCTACCTGGGACTATTAAGCTACCGGAGTACTCCACTTTCATTTGGAATATCTCCTGCCGAACTACTCATGAACCGAAAAATATGTACCACATTACCAGACTTGAATAGGAATATCATGATGAACCAAGAAGATCATGATAGATTTGTGGAGGACGTCAAAATGAAGAAAAATAAAGAGAAACAGTACCACGACAACAAGTATACTCTGAATAAACGAAATCTGGAAGAAGAGGAAGAGGTATACATACGAGACATGGGAAGAACGGAGGTAATACGAAGCAGAGAAACAGGAAATATATATGAAGTTATAATATAGAAACAGATAAACGAACGATCAGAAGGAATAGGAAGGACATTATACCAGTCAACAAAGACAATAATGTTGTGACGAGATCGGGAAGGATTAGTAAACCACCCGATCGTCTTATTGAACAGTAATTGTTCAATATGTGAATAAGGTCTTTTTATTTTATTATAAGTGTCGGACATATTAATTTCGTTATCATATTTCATTAGATATATATATGTTTTTGAGACTTATCTCTCTCAATGAAATTAGTGTAGGGATGTGATAATATTAGATCTTGGTTTTGTATTTTAATGTAAACAAAGGTCAACGGGTTCACTTCCTACTTAAATACCAAACGATATTCATTCTTAACTTAAAACGCGCGTACGACTTTACCTATAAAACCCTACTGTTATATGACTTCAATATATCATAGAATAAAGCTCAAGGTAATACTACTATAGATAAATACGTTATTACACTCTCCTAATAAAGTTCTCTGAAATCTGATCACAATGTGATACAAATTAATCTATCTTCTTGATTGTTCTAGATCATAATTCTTAATTATTGGCCTTATTTATATTTTTTCTATTAAATCTATTTTTCTTAAATATATACACACTTTTCTAGAACTCAAAATTGTTTTACTATCACTTCTAAATCTATAATTTACAATAACCTTTAACCCATACTACTCTACATAAATTAATAACATGATAAGCAATATCAATAATTTTCTATATAATATTATACAATCTCTTTATAAAATTAATTATATGTTTCTACGTATTTAATTCACTCGCTATTATGCAGTATAATTATATACTACCTTTTATTATTATTTAATTTACATTTATATCTGATGTATAAACTCGAGAGTATTCAACATTATGCTATACGTATATTATATAACCTATAACATGCCTTAATAGTTTCTATATCAGCTTTACCGCGATAAATCGGATGGCTTAAGTTTATATATAGCTGTAGATATATAATGATGTACATTACGCATAAGGATATCATTATTCAGAGAGTTATATGAATAATTCTTATAATCCTTATAATTACATTATATTATTAAATTACATGTAGATAATTGACAACTTATCCTTTCCTTATTTCCTTTTAACACAAAAATAGGTTTCACATCATTGCCATTTATTAATTTGTCTTATATCCTTCCTATAATACATATTATAATACTCATGATCATCTTACTACATATATATATGTATATTATTATAATTGTCATTTTGATAATATTCACCTTAAAATGTTTTTTTTACAAATTAACCACCAATATATAATAAGTTATAATCTAGTAATTAATCGTAAACAAAAATATATATTCCCCAATGCCGGTATTACAAACTATTTATTATTACTATGAATACTATTAATACAATAACAACTACCTATACTGACCATAACCTTCGTGTACATTTATAATATATTACATATGATTTACTTCATGTATTGATGAAACAAAGAATAATATATTTGTATAGGAATATCAGAAATATTCTTAAAATAAATTCATTAAATTATGGATTACATTTCTCTCGTTAATTAACTTATCTTTATTAAAATTATTTATTATTATAATTAATCTACGCATGTCATGTTTATGGTGCCCTAGACTATGTTTAATATAACTTTACTAATCTATCTTTCAACTATTCTATGTTGGATATGTACTAATTAAATATTAAGTATATATTATATTATTATTAATGATGACACAAATCACTCACAATCAATACATATTACATATATATATATATATACATATATATATATATATATATATATATATATATATATATATATATATACTTAAATTAAATTAAGTATTTATATTACCCAATTCGCATGATGATATATTAGAATCATTAATCCTTTCATTATAACAAGTATAACATAATACTCTATAATAGAGTGATCATAATTAACATATTATAATGTTATAATTATATACATAATATATTATAATATATACAATACTAATAGTACATTGTGTTTAAATGTTAATTTATATATTTATATATATTTATAATAAAATAAAAATCAATGTAGTAAAAGATATTCTAATGTTTAGATTCCAATAATGTTGAATATGTATATTTTTAGTTGTAAACTATATACATGTGTTTTCGTAATATATAATATTATATTATTATAATGGTCAATGTGTATTAGTTAATAGAAAATCAATATCTCGCGATTTAATTTATATTTTGATTTTATATATATATATATTAAGTTAGTTTGGGATTTTAAATATTTATATATATATATATATATATATATATATATATATATATAAATATAATTTAATGGATTGTAATTAATAGTATCATACTAAAATTTGTATATAATAATATTATGTAGTTGTATATACTATTATTTTACTTCAATGTAGTTGTTGTTACTAGATATTAATTAATGTATATATATATATATGCATGTATTTATTTTAAATAAACATAATAATAATTCAATTTATAGTAATAGTAAGTATAATAAAAACAATGTTATATAATATAATTATATTTATTATTATTTAACTTGATTTTTGTCTTTTTTATAATTCCATCTATAATATATATTATATATATTATATTATCAATTTCATATAATCAAATATTTTTATAATATATTATTGAAAATTAATTAATTAAATATACTTATAAGTATATATATATATATATATATACATAATATGATATTTTAAAATAATATTTAAAATAATATATATATATATATGTATATATATTATATAAATATATAAATTGTATATTAACATTTAATAGTTTGTGAAGGAACACTATAAAAGTCATTACATAATACATTATACATAGGTAAACAGATGAAATACCACTTTCTTGCTATTTTTATTATATTTATATAAATATATTATTTTTAAATTTATATATTAAGACAAATTATATCGTAATTATATAATATTACATTATTTATTATAATGATAATACTAATAATAAATAACATTATGTTAAAGTTAGAGAATGAATAAAATTTAATAATTTTCACGTATCTCAGGTATTAATATTATGAGAGTAACTATTATAACTTATAAATAAACGGTATTCAGTAATACAAAATAGTAAAATATATATATTTTAAACATATTTGTATTTATAATATTTTATAATATATAAAAAATTATTTTATATAAAATCATAGCTAGAAGCACAGCAAATCAAGTATGCAGTATCCTGAAAGTAATATGGAATTAAAAATATATTAGACTGAGTAATAATATCGGCTATACTGGTTTATATTTAGGATTATGAATTATTTGGTAACTTAAATATTTATAAATGCATACGAAACATAGACGGTAACGTCGAACTCGAAATTAGGATAACAACATTTTAGATACTTATTGTTATATCAGGAATATAGAACTAACTGTAGTATTTATGATATTGAATATGAGTTAATATAGCCTACTATACATATATACGTGACTAACCTTATCTGGAAGTGCCATACCTCGTATCTTGTATTATGATAGATAATATATATATAATTAGGTATAGGTGTTTATTAGTTGTGCCTTAAGTAGTAAGTGAGTCTCGTAAGTCATTTGTAATGGGCGTGGCTTAGTCACGCTATATATGTATAGTAGGCGTATTCAATATTACTACATCCCTCTACTAAGTATATAATATAAGCATTATAATATATAATAATAATAATAAATTGACAATATAAGTATAACAATATAATAAATAACATTACGTATAAAATAATATTTCTACCACCCATTTGTGTGCTTAGTTTTAAACTAAGCCTCTATAAGGCGATCTGGAGGTTTTACATGCCTTCCTGATCTAGTGGTGTATGTAGATCCATTCGTGGGTATGAGCTGGCATATATTCCTTCTCACATCTTGTTTCTCCGTTCTGAGATTATATGATCTTGTACTCTAGGGTGTTGTGTTGATAACGGTTGCCATTCTATATAGGTCCCTAATGTATACATCTTCCCCGTCTTCTATCTTTCGTAAGTTTTTAGTATACTTATTGTCTCTGTTTCTTTTGATTTCTAATTTCTTATTTTCGTTCTTGTCCCTAAATATACAGTGGTCTTCTTTATTCATGTAATTATCTAATTTAAGATCAACTACTGTAGTTCGTAATTTTCTGTTCATCAGAAGTTCTGCTGGTGATCTTCCAAAGCTGAGTGGTGTACTTCTGTATGAGAGTAGTCCTAGGTAGGGATCTTCTTCTTTTTCTAGAATACCCTTTTCGTTTTTATAGCTCTTTCTGCTACTGAATTACCTTGTGGATGTTTAGGAGATGATTTAATCGCTTGGAATCCATATTTCTCTTGGAATTCTTTAAATTCTTGACTAATATATTGACTACCATTATCTGATACTAAGGTCTCAGGGATACCATGTCTAGCGAAAATAGATTTTAAAGCATTTATTGTGTCTATTGATTTTTCGCTTCTTAGAAGCATCGTTTCAAAATATCTGGAATAGTAGTCGACTACGATTATATATTTTCTACATTCGTAGGTATATAAGTCTGTTCCCACTATTTCCCATGCATGTTTAGGTGTATGTATAATCTCTAAAGGTTCTCGGATTATTGGCCCATATATTTGACATGTCGAGCAATTTCTAACCATTTTTTCGATGTCCTTATTAATTCCTATCCACCATACGCTATTTCTAGCTCTTGCCTGGCATTTGTTAATACCTTGGTGTCCTCTGTGTATCTCCTTCATAACCTCTTGTATATGATTCTTAGGTATAATAAGTCTATTTTCGTACGTTAAACAATCTTTCATTATTGATATACTTTCTTGATGTTCATAATATCTTTTTAATTTGTCGTCTTTAGAATCTCTCTTTTCCCATCCATCTTCTGTCTTCTTTTTTACTGACTGTAATACTGGGTCTGCTTCTTGTAAGCGTCTCAATTCTTGTAATTTAATTGAACTCCCTGGTTTGAATGTGTTCTTTATTAATTCATTAACTTCTATTTCTAGTATATTTGAAATTTCTCGTTGTCCTGGATATCTTGAAAGTGCATCCGCTCCGATGTTTAATTTCCATTGTATGTATTTCATATCTATGACATATCTCATGAGTCTTAATCTATACCTCTGTATTCTTATTGGTATTTTCTCGACTTCCTTCTTTCCAAATAAAGTTATCAATGGTTTATGATCTATTTCTATGGTTATATTTGCTCCGTTTACGTAATAGTTAAATTTGTCTAGTCCCCAAACGACTCCTAATGCTTCCTTTTCTATTACTGCATAGTTTTTCTCGGTTTCCGTAAGAGATCGGCTCGCCGCCGCTATCATTCGTCTATTTCCTTTCTCATCTATCTGTGAGAGAATAGCTCCTATACCTTGGTTTGATGCGTCCGTTGTGATTATACTCTTTTTATTTATATCGAAGAATGCTAATATCGTTGGTTTCTCAAAAAGATCTTTCATTTTTCTAAAACTGTTTTCTTGTGCTTCTTCCCATATCCATACTATATTCTTCTTCAGTAGTTCTCTAATAGGATGGCTTGTTTCTGCTATTTCTGCGCTGAATCTAGCATATTGATTTATCAGGCCTAGAAAGCTTCGCACGCCTTTTACATTAGTTGGCCTCGGAAAATCTCTTAAACCTTGTATTTTCTCTCCTGCTTTGATACCATGTTTTCCTATCTTATATCCTAATAATTCTACTTCATCTTTTCTAAATTTACATTTATCTTTATTTAGTGTCATTCCTGCCTCTTCTATGCGGTTGAGTACTTCATTTAAGTTCTCGTCATGTTCTTCTAGGTCTTTACCCATTATTAGTACGTCGTCCATATGTATCACGACTCCTTTACAATTGTGCAATATCTTGTCCATTTCTCTACAGAATATTTCTGGTGCAGATGTTAGCCCGAATGGTAACTTATTGTATACATATCGTCCCCACGGTGTTAGGAACGCAGTTAATGGTTTGGATTCTTCCTCTAGTGGAATTTGCCAAAATCCTGCATTAGCATCGAGTTTGCTGAATATTTGTCCCTGTATCTTTGCCAGGCTTACATCTACGGTGGCCATTGGGTACAACTCACGCTTTACTGCCTCATTTAACTTTGTCATATCACTGCATATTCTGATCTTTCCATGTGACTTCATAGCCACTACCATAGGGCAACACCATTCAGTTGGGTACATAGCTTCTTCTATCACTCCTAACTTTATCATTTTATCAAGTTCTTCTTTAACTCGCGTTTGTAAATGTATTGGTACGGGTCTTGGTACGTAAATGGAATATGGTTTCGCTTCCTTCTTGATTTGGATTTTATATTTTCTCTTTAATTCCCCTAGTCCTTCAAATAATTCTTTATGTGGGTGAATTTCTCCTATTAGTTTTACCAGTCCTAATTTAATAGACATGTTTCTCGATAATAAACCAATGTGTTGGTTTTTTAATACGTAGATATTTTCTCTTATTGTACTTTCTTTGTACGTCATTTCGGCCGTAAACATTCCAACTATCTCTAATGACACCATTCCTGGTCCTCTCAGTTCTATGTTACTTTTTATAAGTTCGGGTAACTTTCTATTATAAGGGAGAATAGTTGAGCTTGCTCCTGTGTCTATTTTAAACTCACATGTTTGGTTAAATCCTGGCGCTTTGACTTTTATTAATTTTGTCCACGATTTAATATCTGGAACCTTTATTTCTCCTAGGAACTTATAATTTCCTGTCGGCTTCTTAGTATCTATACTTGTTTTAACTTCGTAATTCTCATAAGTTTTTGTATGTGCTCGTTCACTTGGTTTTCTGCATAGCTTTGCCCAATGTCCCTCTTTGTTGCATTTATGGCATTTCGACTTATATGCTGGACAGTTTCTAAATTCATGCGTCCTTTCGCATTTACCACAAGTCTTTCGCTCTGCTGGTTTCTTGTATTCGTAATCTTTATTCTTGAATTCTTTCTTGTATTCTTTCTTCTTGTAATCAGTCTTCACGTATTCTATAGTCGGTTTTCTAGTAATTTCTTCATTCTGCTGTCGTGATATCTGTTTCATCTTGCATGATTCGACTATTTGTTCTGCCGTTAATTCTTTGCTGCAAGATTCTTGTAAAAACCTCTGTCTGAGTGTTTCGTCATTCATACCGATTATTATTTTGTCTCTAATAAGGGACTCATGTCTTTAAAGGCACATGATTTTGCTAATATCTTTATACAACTGTAATAACTTTCAATATTTTCATCTATTAGTTGTTGTCTTTTAAAAAAGCAATACCTTTCATAAGTAGTATTCACTTTAGGTATGAAATGGCTATCGAATTTTTCCATTATAGTTTCTATTTTTAGTTCACTTTCTTTATTGTCTTTGTCATATTTTTGTAAAATATCAAATGAATTATAGATGTCTACTGCATCTTCTCCTATCGCATATAGGAAGTTAGCTATTTGGACTTTACTTGACTTTTTCTCTAATTCATTTGCACATGCATAAATCTCATAATTTTGTTTCCACCTTTTCCATTCTGTGGGTCCTTTGCTTACGTCTAAAGCATTAGGTATTCTATCTAACATTGTATTAAATCTATATATATAATTTTATATAATTTTATAGATTTATATAATTTTATATAATTTTAAAGATTTATATAATTTTATATAAATATTGATATAAATAATTATTTCAGTAGTAATATTACAACTATTTCAAAGTAGATGCCATCTCCCCCATCCTTAAAAAGCCTAATCTTGACTCCCTGAATTCCTCTAACTACCGACCTATCTCCAACCTCTCAATCCATTCCAAAGTCCTCGAACGTGTTGTATCCTCCCAACTCATCACCTACCTTACAGCCAACAATATCCTTAACATATTCCAAAGCGCCTACCTCCCCCACAAATCTACTGAATCCGCCATAACCCTCATAACCTCCGACCTACTCTCTGGCCTGAACAACAACCGTGGCACCATACTCGTCCTCCTTGATATGTCCTCACTTTCGACATCCTTGATCACAATGTCATCATACACAGACTCTCCGCCATCGGCAACAAAGGCATTGCCCTCAACTGGTTCACCTCCTACATTACCAACCGCTCTTCCTCAGACAGGATTCCATAACTCATGGTGTCCCCCAGGGCTCTGTCCTCGGCCCAGTCCTCTTCAATTACCTCCTCCACATGTTTGACATCTTCACTGACCACCCCGACATCTCCTTCCATACTTACGCTGACGACCTTCAACTATATCTAAACTGCACAGACTCCCCTACTTATGCCCGTGAACGACTCTCCTCGTGTATCATTGGTGTATGGACTTGCAAGTCCATACACCAATGTCTTATCTCAAACTCCCTAAAACTTAACCCCACTAAAACGGAAGCTATTTTTCTCCACTTACCACAACGTTCCTCCACCCTCCCTGAACCACCCCCATCTCACTCGACAATACCACACTCCCCTACTCTCAACACGTCCGAAACCTTTGCTTCCATATTGATACCACCCTTTCCCTTGAATATCATATTATACACATGCATACATCCATCCACTACCACCTACACTGCCTCCACTTAATCCGACGATCCATTCCCCTCCCCATCGCTATTACCATTTCCTCATCCACCCCTATCCGACTATTGCAACTCCCTACTATTTAACCTCCCGGACTACAAACTCATCAAACTACAGAGACTCCAAAACGCTGTAGTTCGCTGCGTCCAATTACTTCCCCGACATTCCCCTGACTCCATTACTCCACTCCTAAAACAACTACACTGGCTGCCAGTCCCCTATCGTATAAAGTACAAACTCTCCCTAACCATCCACAAAGCTATTCACCACAATTCCCCTGACTACCTCCTACATCTACAAACACCAATTACTACACTCCAGACCCGTTCCTCCAATACCTTTATCCTTACCACTCTCCATTTATACAAACTCCATTCTTCAAATATACGCTCCTTTGCCCTCTCTGCCCCTTAACACTGGAACTCCCTACCCAAACACCTACGAATAAACTCATCAACTCCCTCCTTTAAACGCCACTTCGAGACTCATTACTTCTCCCTTGCCTTCCCTCCCACTCAATAATTGTCCTCCCACGGACGGCCGATTGCTCACGTACTTGCAGTCCATAAACCAAAAGAAGTAAAAAGTAAGTAAAGTAACATAATAGTATACTATATGCAGAGCTGGGCACGATACTAAAAAAATGTATAATAGATACAATTACAATTACACACTTTTTTATTATAATAGATACTACTACAATTACTTTAATAAAAATCATAGTATACTCTATAGATACAATTACAAATACATAATTTTCTTAGTAGATACATCTTAGTAGATACAAATACATTATAATTATATACAATGTATATAGGTATACATTATATTTATATATATATATATTCATCGATGTTGATTTGAAAGTACATATCAAGGAACATTAAGGGGGTATCCCACTACAAGTATTTTAACTTTAAAACTATTTTCTATAAAGTTAACTGTAATTGTACTGGGAAACCCCCTTACTTTCCGGCAACTTGCCTAAAATATAATAACTTTATAGGGTATCCCATTACAACTTGATAAAAAATGGTTTTAAAGTTACAATATTTCCGGTAAGTTGCCGGAAAATCTTGTAGTGGGATACCCCATTTATACGGAAATAATGTCCGGAAATGATTTATAGAAAGTGATTTTATAGCAATTTGTATTGGGATACCCCCTTTAAAGTTACTATTTTTCCGGAAAGTAAGAGGGTAACTCACTAAAATTGTAGTTAACTTGCTAGAAAATAACTTCCTAAAAATATGTCAGGACATTATTTCCGGAAATACTGCTATAGCTACTAGGGATAGTGGGATACCTCCTTTAAAATGACATATTACATATTTACACCTTATAACGTGTTCTACAGTAGATGATATAGAATACATTTGTTGATATTTATTGACATTTAATGATGCCCACCATGAATATTTTATTGTACTAGTGTTTATTTCATCTGAAATTATACTATGAGCCATTACAGACTATAGAGAAATATACATTATTACAATATACTATTTTTCAACTAAAAATAATCAGCGAACTTTACTTTCGAAACATAAACATGAATATAGTAAATTATCAAATATATAACAAATAAATTATTAATATATTATTAATTATTATTATTTAGAATTATCATATTTATTAAAATGATTTTATCTTTCTATATAATATATAATTTTGAATTATAAATAAATTATTATATAAAATATATTATCAAAATAATTTCTTTGTTTTCAATAAATGTATATAATGGTTTTTGAGAATAAATCAATATAATTGATATATCATAATTTTTACAATGAATTAATTTCAATATTTACAAAAGATATTTAATTAAAAACTATATATATAATGTATATATATATTACAATTAATTTATAAAATGATATTATACAATATTGATATAAAATAAATATAATGACCAAATAATATATTATTTAATAAAATGTATCTGTTTAAATAATTGTCTTAATAGATACATATCGTAGATACTATTTATGACTAAAAGATACGATTACAAATACTTTTGTAATTTTTATAATAGATACAAATACAAATACAAATATATCTACGATACTGATTTTTTGCCTTAATAGATACTGTATCGGCGATACTGCCCAGCTCTGACTATATGCTATATATGCTATAGCACAATTGTGCTACTTTATGTTGCTATTAAATGTCTATTATGTTGCTATTATGCTGCTGTAATGTTGCTATTTAAAGTCTATTATGCTATTATTATGCTGCTATTAATTTTAAAAGTTTATTATGCTGCTATTATGTTGCTATTATGCTGACATTAATGTAAACATTTTGATTTCTATTATTGTATTATATTATCATAATCAATTATAACTTTTAACTTAATATAAATTTTTATATATTTAATATATTATTTTATCGAAAATAAAATTGTAATATAACTAATTTATAAGTATATTCACTTAAATGTTTAATGGTATTAGAAATATTAATTTTATAAATATTGTATGGATTAAACTATTTTTAAAAGGGATGCGATATTCAAAAATGGATTATTTTACAGATTTTATTTTTCCTTGGTGGATACAATATATTACACGGTTTATATCATAAATAAGTGTTTTATTTTGATCATAAAACACTTATTTATTAAACAATTTTTATAATTGAACCAAGGACATTAAAACATGTCCTTGATTGAACTGTACCCTTAAAATGTAAATATCCATTTATATGTCCAATCAGCGTCAAGCTTGGATTATCTGCCCTTCTATGCTCTGAATTCTCCCGAAACAGGTATGAAAACATGTGTGTTATTAACATTATGAGTACGCTAACAATGATTATTGTAGGAAAATAATTTTACAATGTAACTAATTATGAACGTTTTATCTATAAAAGTGCCCATAATTATATTGTATATACTTTATAATAACTTCATAAAATACTACACAATTTTAAATAAATATTGACATTTAAATGGTGGCAAATTAGATTTTAAATCTAAAATATATAATAATTACAATTAATAATACTTTAATAGATATCATTATGATTTACAATTTATGTATATGATAATCATATAAATTAATTGTAGATTGTAAAGAATTTTATCACAATTTAGTATAATTTTACAAATGTGATTTTTTTAAATATATATTTTAGAAAAATAATTTTAGGACGTACCATTGAACGTTATCAACCAAAGTGTTATCTATAAAAGTGCCCATAAATATATTGTATATACTTTATAATAACTTCATAAAATACTCCACAAATTTACATAAATATTGAAAAAATGTTTTATCTCAATTATTGTTTGAAAATGATTTTCAAAATGATAGATTTATTAATGTCACATTAAATTTATTTGAAAAATAATTTGTCAATTAATAATATTCAATATCAACTTAATAAATCATTTATTTAATATCTTATTTACATATATAATATTATTATTTTTACTTATAAATATATATATAATAAGTTATTATAATGTTATTATATATTATGTTATTAAATAATAATTATAATAATTGTATATCATAAATATACGTACTATATTTACTATATGTAATATAATATTACATGTTTAGCGAGCTATAAGTTATAGTATAAATAATTTTTAGATAATAATTTATTGTAATTTTAAAGTCAAAAATGCTATATTAATTAATTATTGTTGAACTTACTTAAGTATTGGTATTATCTATAAAAGTGTATAAATATATTATATATATTAATCTAATAAGTAAATCTTTTATATAAAAATTTAAAACATGTGCTATCAATATATTTTTAAAAAATAAACTATTTTCAATAAATAATATTGTATATAAACTTAATAAATCATGTATGTAATGCTAAATTTACCCACACACATATATATATACACTAAATTAGTGAGTAAATAATTAATGTTTAGATAATTATTTGTAATCATTTATTTTTGAGAAAATTTAATATGGCTCCCATTTTGTTTTGATTACGATTATGATTACGCCTAAATCAAATTTATAATAAAAGCTAATTTATATATATCTAATAATATATACTACATGTGCATTTTCAATATAATTGTATCATGTACACTAGTCAAATTATAAAAAGAGTATTTTGAATTTGATCTCATATATCGTAATCAAAAAAAGGGCGCTTTGTTAGGGATGATTGATATGTATATCATATACCGTATATATATATATATATATATATATATATATATATATATACTATGATTACATAATAATCGGGATTTATTTTTATTATAAATGTAATAATTTGTTATACAAATTAATGTATGAATCATATTGATCAATAACTAATTCTATTTATAATATACCAATTTAACTTATCTATCCCAATACATTAATATATTTGTCTTTATATGGGATTTTTAGGAAACTGTTGAAACAATAAGGAGAAACTGGTGAGAGATGTTCTTATCTGGATATCATCGCACAAGTGATGCTCGCGTCCTGGTGTGCAATAAAGAACTAAATACAAATATGGTGAGCGGGAGAAATGATCTGAAAACGCGTTCCCTGGAGTACCGATAAATCTCAACCTTGTAAGTAAAGTTAGTATATGTATATAAATATATATACATATCCTGTAATTTTGCGTTCAAAAATTCATATTGCATCTACATCCACCTGCCCTACTATAGCTAAATAAATTTATGCCGCTTACTTTATTTGGTTCAATACATATCACTATTAAATCGTATTTATTATCTAATATTTTTGTATAGCTCAAACTTTCTATATGAAATCTATATTAATAATATAACTAACTATTATATAGTGTAAAGTCAACGAATGTTTTATAAAAATTATTGTTTTTAAATCATCAAAATGGTATATTTATTAAAAATAGTATTTTCAAAATAATTTGTCAATTAATAATATTCAATATCAACTTAATAAATAATTCATTTAATGCCTGATTTACATATATAATATTATTTTGTTACTTATAAATATATATAATTATATATTATAAATATACGTACCATATTTATTATATTACAAGTTTAGCGAGCTATAATTTATATTATAAATAATGTTTAGCTAATAATTTATTGTAATTTTAAAGTCAAAAATGCTATATTAATTAATTATTTTTGAACCTACATAAGTATTGACTTATTATCTATAAAAGTGTCTAAATATATTATATATAATTTAAAATAACTAATAAATACTATTTATATGATATGTTATAACCTAATTATAACAAGATTTAATAACTTCTATTTTACTAAAATTGTGAGTATTAATTTCTCATAAATGTTATATAATTACTGTTATGCTAGCATATTTGAATACTATTATTTACAAAAGTCGATCTAAATATTAGCTAGTTAATGTGCGGTGGGTAGTACATGTGTAGATTTTTGAACAATACATTGATTGATATATATATATATATCATATACAGTATAGGTGTAGCTAAATATATTTACTATGATTACATAATAATTAATAGTTGTTTTTATTATATGTGTAATAATTTGTTATAAAATTAATGTATGAATAATATTGATCAATAACTAATTCTATTTATAATATATCAATTTAACTTATCTATCCCAATACATTAATATATTTGTCTATATGGAATTTTTAGGACACTGTTGAAACAATAAGGAGAAACTTGTGAGAGATATTCTTATCTGGATTTCATCGCATGATTTACGTCACTTGTCTAATAAAGAACTATATACAAAAGTTGATGGGCGATGCATATACAGTCAGAAGACCTACTGTGTAATGAGCGATATAAATAATCTGAGCACGCATTCCCTGGAGTACCGATAAAGCTCTACCTGGTAAGTAAAGTTAGTATATGTATATAAATATATATACATGTCATTTAATTTTGTGTTCAAAAAAACCATATTTCATCTACATCCACATGCCCTACTATAGCTAAATAAATGTAGATTTATGCTGGTTATTTTATTTGGTTTAAATTCATCACTTTAATTCTAATATTTTGGTATAGATCAAACTATCAGTCACGATATGAAATATATATTAATTAATATCACTCACTATTATATAGTTGAAGACAGCGAAAAAAACTTAGTGTAATATCAAGCCGTGGATGTCCTCCCACCGGTGAAATACTGGACATGGATAGATGTGACCTGAGATGATTTGGTTTTGAAGCTAGTGAGAAAATCCACCTATGATTCATGAAACATGGGACTAAATGCAAGTTAGTAAGATTAAAACACCTATAATCAGGTGAATTTGATAGGTATTCATCAAGGATGGGTTCAATTAAAAATAAGAATAAAAATAATATAGTATACACTATACTTTTCCTTGAATACTTTTACTTTCGATAAATTCCCACTAGTAAATATAACTATTAAATTCTTTATAACAAATTTTTATTTAATTACTAATTATTTTTATTTTATCAAATATAACCTTAGATCAAAACAAAAATACATATATTTATTTACACTAGTACATACAAATAGAGAAGATCATATATTTATCATTATTAAATTACTAATTTAAAAAATGTATTTGGTCAAATACAAATATGTATATGTATATGTTTTATTCAAATACAATTACAAATGATCAAAATCTGATTTTGATAATTATGACAGCTTATTTTACACATATTTATGTTTATTAATATATTATTCAAATATATTTCTGGTTAATAATTCAAATCAGAAAATCTAATGTTGGTAATTATTAAATTTCAAATATAAATACACTAAATAATACATATATACTAATATTTAAATACATTTCTGATTAATGTTTAATATATAAATTTATCAATAAAATATATTTTAGATAAATATTAAACTCTATATTATGATATATTTATATTAGTTTTATTCATAAAATAATACATTTGTTAATGTTTCATAGCAAAGGTATCATTGGTGTACAACTAAAGAAAAGTGATAAAACAGAATTGATACAAGTTTAGTATATTTAATTTTAAATGTATTGTACATGTATCCATCATTAATTTATTATTGTTTTATAGCTGAATAGTTATACATCTTCAAGATCAAGATGATCTTGATGACTAAAGGAAAGAGAAAGAAAACAATATTTTATCATTGTAAATTTTCTATATGAATTGTAATATGAATTTAAAAAATAAATATATAATATATTATAATAGTTATATATATATATAGGTTAGTACTTTTTATTAATATATATTAAAATAGTTATATATATAGGTTAGTACTTAATGTTAACAAAAATTGTATATATTATATATGAACTTGCTGTTTAAAATAAATTATGTATTATTTAAATGTGTTTATAATATTTATAATAAATAAATAAAGTAGGATTTAGAAATTTATATAAATTATTAAATAATATTTGTTGCTATACTTTTTTTGTAAATTTGTAAAATCCAAGATACAAGTTATAGAATAGAATTTAAAAAGCTTTGTAAAATTATAAATTATATTAATTTTAGATGAACTTGATGGTTAAAATAAATTATTAAACATGTATTATTTAAATGGTTTAATATTTATAATTTTAATTATATTTAATGATAAATAAATAATGTAGGATTTATAAAATTATTAAATCATATTTTTTCTTTTGCAAAAACTAAAATACAAGTTATAGATTAGAAATTAATAATATAAATTATATTAATTTTAGATGAAGCAATTATTAATGTATTCCCATATTGGTTAGGAATGCTGATCAAATATATTAAATAATATTTTTTCTTTTATAAAAACAAGTTATATAATAGAATTTAAGAGTTAAAAAGCTTTGTAAAAATATAAATTATATTAATTTTAGATAACAAAATTATTCATTTATTCATAGTGGTTAGGAATGCTGATCATTTTTTTATATCTACATATATAATAAAGATAGTCTTAATTTCATTAACAAATATTCATTATTTAATGAGATGGATTAATATATATTATAAATAATTTATAAAAACATTTATAATTCCTATCTGTACTATGTACAATTTTTACCAATTATTTATGCAAATTTGTGATTATAACCATTGTTTTACTTTATCAACGATATATCTGAACTTATCCTATTTAATAGAATCATATATATCTTAGCTGCAATTATAATTAGTGTAATTCCCCGATTATTCTTTTTGATAGATTTGATAAAAATCTTATTTTTTATGGAAAGGAATAAGCATCATTCATTCCATTAGTCTTGAGAATATAAATTATTGCACGCGTTTAGTCAGATTTCTTGAAATTCATCTAGTTTCCATACTTCAGTTGATATTTCATCTAAGCCAACAGATTTTCCCTTTTGTATGCTTTTAGTAGCTTTAATTAATTCATCTATTGTAAATGCCCTTTTAATTATTAAATAATGTTAAAAATATTTCTCTAAAACCCTTATAATTATTATAGTAAATATAGTATAAGTTATTAATTATGTCAAGTACCATTACATATATCATTCTATAAGTTAAGGGTGTTATGAACATTGAATACTATACACTGTGTATAATGTTAATGGGATTTTATCATACACTATTAAAAGTATATTATAAACGTAAACCAATATAATTTTATGATTCCTATTCGAAAATATTGTGAAGTCTACATCCAAGGCAGGATATTTGCGAATGGAACATATATACAATTATATCATAGATTGGATATATGCATATCACTATAGTTAATATATATATATATATATCTATATATATATATATATATATATATATATTGAGTGGGGTTCACTCTAATGTATATACTATATTTTGATAGAAATCCATATAAAATATATAATTTATTCCGGAGTTTTCAGTTTACCTACAGAATACAATTCTATAAGGTTTTTAAAATAAACTTTTAATTGCAATTTATATTCATATATATATATATATATATATATATATATATATATATATATGAGTATTATAGAGTTCTATAATACTAGGATTACTATAATAGTTTACTCATCACTGATTTATATTATATATATAGGATATATTTATATACCTATAGGCTATATATCTATGCTATCATTTATAGCATATATTTATAGTTTACATAAAATACAAATCTGTTATTATTATACACATCAATATCTACTCTCTTCTGGAAATAATAAATTTGTTTTTAATCATTGACCATATATGTAGATTACCAAAATCTGGTACTCTAAATCTATGCCATTGACCCACATATTTTAAATCCCCCTCTAAGTTTGTGCATTGACCTAATAATATAATTAATAATAAACTAAATTATAAACTCTAATTCATTATTAAAATTTATATTTATAAACCTTTATATAATATATAATATTTATATATTATATTATTATCATATTTCTTAATATAATTATTTAATATAGTAATTTAAAAAATAAAATTGGCGAATATTGATTGTAATATAAGGTAATATACAGTTACAATTTAATATAATTCTCATTTATCACCAATTTTAAATTTATTTAAATTATTTTAATTTAAATAGTGCATACGTTATGCTATGAATAAATATTTATAAACTATATTATATCATATATCTGATATAAATATATATATATATATATATATATATATATATATATAAATGATATATGGTATATGATAATGTAGTACCGGTCATATTCTATATGATTGAGATTATCATATAAATAAACTTTATTATAAACTTTACAATTATTGAATAATTGTAATACTTTATAATAAAGTATTACAATTATTCAATAATTGTAACAATTTAAAATAATATATATTATATAATATAACCATACGGTTATGGTATATAACCTGCAAATAAAAATTCAGAACATGATATATTTTATATATTAAATATCATTATTGCTTAGTTGAATATATATATATATATATATATATATATATATAATTATAATTATAATTATAATTGGGAATAACATTAATGTTATTCCCAATATATACATATAATAATATATGTATATATGACTGTATGACGGATTTACATATTATTAGGTGAATTATGGGAAGAATATTATGAAATTAAATCGTACAATTCTATTGTTTTTAATATGTAGCTAGGTGATGTAAATTTGAATAGTGGCATCCCTAAAGTAATAGTAATATTTGTTAATTAATATTTTACACTACTTTATAAGGTACTTTTTTAATAGGTTTAATAATGTTTATTAGTGTTTAAATTGGTTACTAGTGATCTAGTTCAGCTTGTTATTTAGTATTTAGTATAAATTCTACTATTTATAAATAATTAATTACATTAATATATATTATCACACTTCGCACGATATCACTCCCCAAGAAATAACTTCGCACTAGATTACTAGAATTCTTTAAATTACTTCTTAATCTAATTTGTATTATCTAATTTAGAGATTAAAGTTTAAATGTATTAATAAAAACTATTATAATATATAATTTTTCTATCGTTATAAATATATGTGATGTATATATTTACAAAACTGCAATATTATCGTGTGTCATATTTTATGATACACTTTCTTTACAATTTATGAAGTGATAACCCGTTCAGTTGTATAGTATGTAAATTGATATTTTACAATTATTTATAAGGTCATTTTTCATTGTATCTCATTACCATATGTATCATTAGTTATATTAGTGTTTAAATTACTTCTAAATCTAATTCGTATTGTTTAAACTTAAACGTATTAATAAAATCTATTATAATATATAATTTTACTACCGTTATAAATTATCGTGATATATATATATTATATAACATTATATTCAAAATTGCAATATTATCGTGTATCATATTCTTTAAGTTAGACACTACGAATTAAATTAAGAAGTAATATAAACACTAATAAATTTACTTGTAAATGATATTAATGTGATATATTCAAAATTACCTTATAAATTATTGTATAGTATAACATTATTAAAGTATTAAAGTGTAAAATATTAATTTACATAGTCTAAACTAAACATGTATCGCTTTATAACCTCTGTATACAGAGGGATATAGGAGGGATATCACCTAATATGATGCAAAATAATCTGAATATTTGTTATATATATCACGAATATTATTAATAGATGTTAAATTATATATTATAATAGCTTAAGAAGTAATTTAAACTCTAATAACATTTATGATACTATGAAATTAATGAAATATAATGAAAAATAACCATAATATCAATTAGTTTAAAATATTAATTTGTATATTATAAACTACATGTGTTCATCTAAAGAACACGTATCATCAAATATTATTCACGATAATCTTGCAATTTTGTGTATATATATTACGAATATTTATGAGTAAGATTATAAATTATAATAGATTTTATTAATAAGTTGAAGATAGATAGTATTATAATTATTATTGTGTTATGAGAATTAATTTATATTAATATACAATGTATAATTTCTGGATAAATAAGATCGTAAATGGTTATCTTCCTTCTTGATTAGATGAATGTATCCATCAATATGATAAAGATTATCTCCGTTATTGCCCGAGACGTCTTTCATATGTTCTCCAGGATTGAATCCGGTCTCGTCTTTATGAATGCCGTGTATCTACACTTGTAAGCCAGCTTATAGTCAGAAAAATTGGATAATCAAGATGCACAGATTAGAAGTTAGTATATACGTATTATAGTATATCTAGTATATATTATAGTATATCTTCGTATTATAGTTATTTATCGGCCTCCTAGGCCTGATTATTCCATCTTCTTTGATGAATTCTCTGATTGCATAAATAATGGCTTACATTCTAGCTCTTTTAAATTTATTTGTATGGGAGATTTCAATTATCATTTTGACTCCATGTCTCAACCCCATTCCTTATTTAGGCAATTAACTGAATCCCTTGGTCTTCATCAACATATATCCTGTCCTACTCACACAAGTGGCAATATTCTTGATCTGATTTTTACTCCTAATGATACACCTACTCAGTTCATTTCACCCTGTATTCGTTCTGATCTCTTAACTGATCATTATCTGATTCATACATCTATTTCTCTAAGGAAACCTGTATCAACTAAGTCATTAGTTTTTTATAGGGAGTTGAGGAAATTAAACTATCATGAACTAGGCCTACAATTTGAGAATAGATTATCCAGTGATCACATATCGTTTGATTTTTTAAATTACTGTCTTTCATCTACTTTGAATAACTTAGTTCCTTTAAAATCTCGTTACTTCACTCTACATACTTCATCACCTTGGTTTTCTTCTCATCTTGCTATAATGAAACGTTCATTAAGGAAACTTGAGCGTAGAATTCATCAATCTTCTTATCATAAGTATATTTTCTTGGAGGCAAGGATGGCTTATAAGAAAGCAATTTATTCACAAAAAGCTAATTTCTATGAGCAAAAACTAAATGCCTGTAGTTCAAATTCCCAAAAAAATTTCAAAATAGTGAATAGAATACTTGGTAGTAATTTAAATCCCATATCAAATAGACTTTCCGACTATAATATGTGCTCTTCTTTTGTATCTAGTTTATATAATAAGTTATCTAGTATTTCTAAATGTATTAAATCTAAACTCGCTTTGATACCTCCGAGTATGATTGCCCATCAAATCACTGAACCAACGTTATGTAAATTATCTAGTTTTTCCTCGCCTTCCATTTTTGAAATACACAAATTGATTATGATGTCCAATTCAACATCTCCTATTGATCCTCTTCCTTTGGTTGTCTTTAAAAATTTAGTTTTATTACTTTCGATTACTATCTCGAATTTAATTTCGGAATCACTTAATGATGGGATCATGGCTAAATCTCTAAAATATGCTATTATTAAGCCGATTCTGAAAAAATCCTGTCTCGATCCTGATGATCTTATGAACTATAGACCCATATCCCAACTTCCGATAATCAGTAAAATCATGGAACGTGTAGTCAGTAGACAATTGATATTTTATCTTGAGAATAACTATTTAATGGAACCCTACCAGAGTGCTTATAGAAAACATTATTCCACTGAAACTGCTTTAAATATTATTACTGATACGCTCTATAAATCGCTCGACTCCTCTCATTGTGCGCAACTATTGCTACTCGACCTTTCGAGTGCGTTTGATACTTTAAACCACAATATTCGTATTGATTAGATGAATGTATCCATCAATATGATAAAGATTATCTCCGTTATTGCCCGAGACGTCTTTCATATGTTCTCCAGGATTGAATCCGGTCTCGTCTTTATGAATGCCGTGTATCTACACTTGTAAACCAGCTTATAGTCAGAAAAATTGGATAATCAAGATGCACAGATTAGAAGTTAGTATATACATATCAATATTATTGTGTTATGAGAATTAATTTATATTAATATACAATGTATAATTTCTGGATAAATAAGATCGTAAATGGTTATCTTCCTTCTTGATTAGATGAATGTATCCATCAATATGATAAAGATTATCTCCGTTATTGCCCGAGACGTCTTTCATATGTTCTCCAGGATTGAATCCGGTCTCGTCTTTATGAATGTCGTGTATCTACACTTGTAAGCCAGCTCATAGTCAGAAAAATTGGATAATCAAGATGCACAGATTAGAAGTTAGTATATACATATAAATATTATTGTGATATGATAATTAATTTATATTAATATACAATGTATAATTTCTGGATAAATAAGATCGTAAATGGTTATCTTCCTTCTTGATTAGATGAATGTATCCATCAATATGATAAAGATTATCTCCGTTATTGCCCGAGACGTCTTTCATATGTTCTATGTTTATAACATTACACTATAACTAATGGCAATTTTATAACTATACTAATATCAAATATGTATTATATAAGATTATATAACTAATTATTTTATTAAAATATTATATTATAGTTATAACAAAGATTTTGCGAAGCAAAGATATAACGCTCCCTATGCATGCAACGTAATTTAGTAATAGCCCCAACCGCTACTAGCAGTAGTATCGAAATCACTGAAATAGATTTAGGTTCGGCTCTGTTTGCATACAACAATGTTTTCATTGCTCTATTAAATTACATGCAATATAAATTAGCTTTTACTCACTAAATATATACTTATAGCATTTAAAACATACATATCATATTTGTTTGTTATATATTAGTAATGAACACTTAGTTTTCATTATATAAATATTAATTTAAAGCATATTATTTAACATTTTAAAAGTAAAATAGTATAGTTAAATACGAATTTACATTATAAACAACGCATAGTTCCTAAAAGTAACCCGCTATAGGTGGCACCAGGGTATTTTGTATACAAATTCGAATTACACGATTTCGCGTAAGTGTTATATCTTTCCTTCGGAAAATCTTTGGTTATAATATCATTATATACCAATTCGAGTTATTCTACGAAAAATAAATTTAAATATTATATCATTTATAAAAAAAATTATAATATATAAATACTTTATTTATATATAATAAATAAATTATTCTATTATAAATTTTAAATAATGTTTTATAAATGTTAAATAAATCAATTAAAAATTATATAAATAAATATAAATGTGATATTGGCATTCACAATGTATATATCCTAAATCAATATATCTGATTGTTAACAATTTATACATGTCTGATTTTCATATATGATGTTTTTTATAAATTTATGATTATGTATTCATGTATATATGAAGATTTAAATTTATTGATAACCTATATTATAGATAACGAGCATCGAGCATAACAAAATGCATGCTGCCTGGTAGGCTAATGAAATCACTGGCTAGCAACATATGCTGGTCGCAATATAATATGGACGGGTCAGTGGAAAGATTCCCTTTAGGAGAACTGAAATTCATAAGATTATAATTGGTTAGAATTTATTTAATTTAATACAACATTAATTATAATTTATTTTATAGATGTATATAATGATGTGGGAACATATAAGGTGCATACTTTTTTACTTAATCAATAAATATTAAAAATAAAAAATGTCTTATTTAATTTATTATTATATGTAAAATATTATTAAAATAATTTAAACTAAAGTTTATTTATATAGTACATGTTAATAAACATTAAATACATTTCTATATGTATACAAATAATACATATAAATAAGTAAAAGTATATAACAACAATTGTATTAATTTTGTTATTATAAATGCATATATATGGGTCATATACCAGTAAACAACAATCTAAAACATTAATATAACAATGAGTTTAATGATAACAAATATGTAGATAAGTTTGTCTTATATATAAATGGTAATATAATTAATAGAGTACAGTATTATAATTTTTAGGAATCACTAAATATATATAGTAAACAATAATCTAAAACAGTGCGCAAATAATACGCAATGTTATGTGCGCAAAACATCCTTCTTTTTTGGCTATGTTTTTATTGCGCAAAAATAATGTGCATATATATTGCGCAAAACATATTGCAGATAAAATGCGCAGGATAATTTGCATATAAAGTGCACATAAAATGCGCAAACTATTTTGCGCAATTTATACGCAAATTATGTTGCGCAAGAAAAACATAGCCAAAAAAGAAGGATATTCTTGCGCACAGAACATTGCGAATTATTTGCGCATAATAATTTGCGCAAAATAATTTGCATATAAACTGCACATAAAATGCGCACACTATTTTGCGCAATTTATATGCAAATTATATTGCGTATTAAATGTGTATACTATTTTGCGCAATTTATACGCAAACTATGTTGCGCAAGAAAAACATAGCCAAAAAAGAAGGATATTCTTGCGCACAGAACATTGCGGATTATTTGCGCATTGTTTTAGATTATTGTTTACTGGGAAATCCAATATAAATCTAATATAACTTCAATGTTTCTAGAATATATATAAATAAGCAATTAAAATCAGCAATTAAAATAAATCATTCGTTTTCTATAGAATTTATAATTCTTTTGTTTGAAAATTAACGAATTAAATTTATCGAAATTTTATTTATTTTTTTTTTTTTTTTTAATTGGATTTTTTTTTTTTTTTTTTTTTTTTTAATTTTCTCTAATTTGGTAATTTTCCTTATGATTATAATATGTACGCGATATATAATAAATAATATTTTTACATGCACTATATATATTTATATAACTAATATATATATTTTCAACGTGTAATAAAGTATAATATGTACTTTTTATATGTATAACGATTTTAGGTACGGTTAACTAAATAGTAAAATATTATATACAACAATAATATATTAATTAGTATAACTTGACCGCTGTCACCATGTAGTATTTATGATATTGAATATGAGTTAATATAGCCTACTATACATATATACGTGACTAACCTTATCTGGAAGTGCCGTATCTCGTATCTTGTATTATGATAGATAATATATATATAAATAGGTATAGGTGTTTATTAGTTGTGCATTAAGTAGTAAGTGAGTCTCGTAAGTCATTTGTAATGGGCGTGGCTTAGTCACGCTATATATGTATAGTAGGCGTATTCAATATTACTACACTAACCTAGTGGCTGAATATCACAGATTTATCGATAAGTTCGTATTGATTAATATAAGGAAGTGGGCGTATTTTACGAGTGTTCATATATATTCATAGTTAGTGCTAATTGATAAAACCTTGTGACAACGGATATTTACAATAACATATAACATACCTTTTCTAAGGTTTTTACAATATTACTTTAATAATATACAATATATACAATAGTAATATTTCATAAATAAATAAATAAACTTTTTCCATTACCAACATTAACCCTTCAGTGACGTCTAGTCACTATTCCGTATAACGCTTAGGAGGGAATATTTTCCTTCCTGAACGCGTTGTATAACTTGAACCATTAGTATATATTAATGATGTTCAGTTTCTTCTTATAATACCTTCCCCTTCTTTGATATAACTCCTTCCATTGTCATGTATTTAATTGACGTTGGCATGAGATATATAATATATACATCGTCTCCAATAGCCAGTTTGTTTAAATCTTTAACTTTTGGATTTTGATTGTATTTTTTCTTCACCTTCTTGATATTTTCCTTTTGCCATTCCTGATATGTTCTCCAATTTTAGTAATTTCTCTGCTTCCTATCGATGGTTATATGGATGCTACTTTTCTATTAAATTCCGCTGGTGAAAGGCCAAATTCTAAAGGTGTCGATCTGTAATCTAATATGCTCAAATATGGATCATCTGATTTTTCTAATAGTTTCTTCACTGTTTGTACCGCTCTCTCAGCCATTCCATTTCATTTTGGATATCGAGGCGAGGACGTTGTATGGATACATTTATATGATTTTAAATTTCCTAAATTCTTCACACACGTATTATGGCCCATTATCAGATATAAGTGTGTTAGGATTACCATGTCTCGAGAATATTGATTTTAGTTTTTCAATAATTCGTCTCGCATTCTCTCCTTTGTCCAGTATCTCGATCTCAATATATTTTGAGTAATAATCCACTACTAGTATATATTTAATGCCCTTCAATAACAATATATCGCTCCCTACCGTTTCCCAAGGTCCTTTAGGTAACGGTATCATTTCCAGCGTTTCTACCTCCTGGTTCTCATATATTTGACATTGTATGCAAGAACTAATATATTTATTGATGTCTTCGGTTATCCCAAACCACCAAACACTTTCTTTGGCTCGTGATATACATCGGGATATTCCCTGATGTGAGCTATGTATTTCCTTTAGAACTCGTTCATTTTCTTTCTCCGGTACGATGATCCGATTTTGAAACATTACGAAACCTTGTACCAAGGAAAGATAATTTCTCATTTGGTAGTAGCATTCTATTTCCCTGCTGGATTCTTTATGTTTCCATTTTTCGAATATTTTTTCTTTAGCATTTTTATTGTTCTATCTTCCACTTGCGATTTTCTCAGGTAATTCCACCTATGTATTTCTTCATACTTTTTTGTATTCATTTAACAAATGCCTCTGTTTCGAGTTCTAATATTGTTTCCTGCATTTCTTCTGCTAGGTATCTGGAAAGTGCATCCGCTGCTTCATTGTGTTTTCCTGAATTGTGAACAATCTGTACGTTATATTTCATGAGTCTTAATCTATAACGTTGAATACGCAATGGTACCTTTTCAACTTCTTTACTTTCGAGTAATTGTACGAGTGGTTTGTGGTGGGTTTCTACTACTACGGGTGCTCCACATATATAGTAATACAACTTTTCAAGTCCCCATACAACTCCTAAAGCTTCTTTCTTTATATTAGAATAACGCTGTTCTGTTTCATTCAGGGATCTGCTAGCTGCTCCAATGATTGCCTCATTTCCTTCGGCTTCTTTTTGCCACAATATTGCACCGATGCCATAATTTGAAGCATCCGTGGTCAAGTATGTTTTCCTGTCAATGCTGAATGTTTTTAATATGTTCGTAGATCTAAATTCTTCTTTGATTTTCAAAAAACTTTTATTTTGACAATCGCTCCATACCCACGGTACATCCTTTTTTAATAGCATACGAATTGGTGCACTATATTCTGCTATATTTTTGCTAAATCTAGCGTATTGATTTATTAAATCTAGAAAACTTGTAATAGCTTTTACATTCACCGGGACTGGAAATAGTTCGATTCCTCTAATCTTTTCCCCTGATCCTATGCCTTCCTTGCTTACTTTAAATCCTAAGAATTCTATTTCTTTTTAATTAAAAAAACATTTTTTTGTATTCAGAGTCATCCCTGCTGATTTAATCTTGTCTAATATGATTTTTACATTCTCGTCGTGTTCATTTTAGGTTTCCCCCATTATTAAGACATCATCCATGTATATTATAACATTTTTCCAATTTTCTATCCTATTCATCTCTTTACTGAATATTTCTGGTGCCGAAGTCAATCCGAAAGGTAATTTTCTGTAATGAAATCTTCCCCAAGGCGTCAACAAATTTGTTAATTCCCATGACGTTTTTTCTAACGGTATCTGCCAGAAACCAACGTTCGCATCGATTTTTGAGAAATAATTACCTCTAATTTTCGATAAACTAGTTTCCACAGTTGCCATTGGATATAATTATCTTTGTACGCTCTTATTTAATTTCGTTAGGTCGCTACAAATTCTTATTTTTCCATTTGACTTGGCTGCCACTACCATCGGACAACACCACTCTGATGGTCCTTCGGATTCTGCGATTATCCCTAACTTTGTCATTCTTTCCAATTCGCCTTTGACTTCGTCTTGCAGTGTCAATGGTACCGGTCTTGGGATGTATATGGAATATGGTACTGCATCTTTCTTTAATTTTATTTTGTACTCGGTATTCAATTGTCCCAGCCCTTCGTAAATTTATTCTACCTCATTTATTAATGATATCATGCCAAGTTTCAATGACGCTTCTCTGGACAACAGACGACTCCGGTTGGTTGATTTTTTATTACATATATTTCTCTTCAATTTCTAGTTTTCTATATGATAATTTGGCAATAAAGTATCCTAGTACCTTCAGGTTAGTCTTTCCTGGTTCAATAAAGGTTTTTGTACTGTGTATTCATTTTGGTAAATCTGGAATTTCTTCAATTAGCGTAACACTAGCTCCTTTATCGATCTTAAATCTCATTACTTCTTTTCTGTCATTGATAGATATTTGTATTTGTTGTATCCATGGATCTTTTTCTTACCTGTCTGATATCTCACCCAAAAATTATTATTTCTCTTCTTCAATTACCTGATTTTCTTCATTGGTATAGTCTCTGATCTTCTTCACTCTGCAACAGACTACCCAGTGTCCCGTTTTCTTGCAATTTGAACATTTCATTCCATAGGCTTTGCATTTATTCCATTCGTGGACTCTATTGCAACGTGTGCAATTTGTACGTTCATTACTTCGATTTAATTTCTTTTCTTTGTAGCGATCTTTTTGATCCTTCTGAAAAAAATCAACATTCTCGTAATCCAGCCCTCGTATTTCCCGACTCTGATTACTTCCCAATTCTTTCGTTCTTGCGGACTCGATAACTCGTTCTGATGATATTTCTGATCCCGCAGACTCTTGCAGAAGACGCTGCCTTAGCCCTTCATCTTTCATTCCTATTATTAGTCTATATTTGATAAGGGAATCTTGCAAGTCCTTAAACTCACAGTTTATTGACAATTTCCTCAGTTATGTATGGTATGCGTCTATATTTTTGTTATCTCATTGAGATCTTTTGAATAACACATATCTTTCATACGTGACATTCCTACGTTGAATAAAATAATTGTTGAACGCCTTTTTTATCCAAGCTAGTCTTAATTTACCATTAATCTTTTCATCTTTATCTTTCACTTTCACTGTGTTTTCTTCATCTTTGAATGATTTGAATATTTTCACTCCATCGGTTCCTATAATATTCAAGAAAATGCCGATTTGTACTTTTTCTGGCTTATTATCAATTTCTTTGGCACACTCGTAAATGTCGTACTCTTCAATCCATCGGTTACATAATTCAGCGCATCTATGTTTGTTTACTATCATTACTTCAGGTATTCTAAATTCACTCATTTTAATTAATTATATTTTTTTTTTTTAAACTAGATTTATAAACTATAAATTCAATTTTTTAATCTAATTAAAATAGTTGTTATTTAGTTGATAAACACAGTATATATAAATAATATAATATCAAATATAATAATAATGTGGCACACTAATATAAATTACAAATATTATGTATTACAAATAATAATTTTTTAAAATAATATTTAAGATTTTTTCTTAAATAAAATTTTTAAATTTGATAATATAATTATGAATACGCGATATTAAATATCTCTTTTGTAGTACAAAACATTACTAGTGTTTTTACGCCGCTGTACCATGTTATATCTGTAATATTCGGCCACTAGGTTAGTGCTATATTCCTGATATATCACTTATTTCACCTATGTGCAAGATAAAGGGAAATTAATATGATGATAAAATAAGGGCACTAGTCATTTCGTAACATGTCAATTCGTACAACATCATTTCATACTAGCAAAAAAGTCAATGCATACATGCATACATACATGCATACATACATACATACATACATACATACATATATACATACATACATATATGCATACATACATAAATAGATACATTTATTAATCCATTTATTTTATATTTATATACATTTTGATATTTTTACATTAATAAATTATTAAATAAAAAAATACAATCTAATGAATAAGTAAATACTCCTTCATCTGAAGAATTTAATAATTATTTTAGTACTATAGGTATAGAATTATCTGATAAAATAAAAACAAATATATGTGATAATAATATATATACTACAATGAGAAATAATTATAATAATACACCTTTTTTACCTACATCAAGTTTTGAAATTCAGGAAGAAATTAGTAATTCAAAACTTAAATATAGTAATGATTGTTCAGACATAAATATGTTTTTAATTAACAAAATTAGTATTGCAATTAGTCCAATTTTATCATATTTGTTTAATAGATTTTTTTCTGAAGGGGTTTTTCCTAATATTTTAAAAATAGCTAAAGTGGTACAATTATTTATAAAATATTATTCAAAAAGCTTTTGATACATTAAATCATGATATTATTTTTAAAAATATATATGTATATGGGATAAGAGGTATTTCTTTAGACCGTTTAAAAAGTTATTTGTCGAATAGGATGCAATATGTTTTAATAAACATATTGCATGTAAAAAAGGATCTGTATTAGGTCCTATTTTATTTGCATTATATATAAACGATCTATCTAATATATCCTTTATTTTCAATCTTATTTTATTTGCAGATGATACCACCTTAATTTTTTCGGATATATCTATTTCAAATGAGAATAAAATGCAATGTGTAATTGATCAATTATATGTATGGCTAAATATTAATAAATTATCATTAAATATAGATAAAACTAATATTTTATTATTCAATATAAGAAATATAAATGATAATGTTAAATTAAAACTTAAAATTGATAATAAAGAAATACGTAACGTAGAAAAGATAAAATATCTGGGTATTATTATTGACAATAAATTAAACTGGAAGAGTCAAATACATTATGTATGCACAAAGATACCGAGATCTATTGCTATTTTAAATAAAGTAAAATTAAAATTAAATAGTAAAGAATTAGTTTTACTTTATAATTCTTTTTTTAATTCCCACTTATATTACTGTGCCCATATTTGGGGAAATACTTATAGTTCGAACCTTCTAAAAATTAATATGTTACAAAAAAGATCTTTAAGATGTATATGTAATAATGAATTGATGTACAATACATTTTATTTTAAATATAATAATTTAAAGTTTGATGATATTGTTAAATTGAATACTGTTAAATTCATGTTTTATTTTCATCCAGAAATTATTCTCTACTCTTGAATTTACAGAATTTATTTAAAATAAAGTCTTACAACAAACTCTTATTTCATAGAATAAAAAAAGGACGCAAAGAAAATATTTTTGCAATATTGGACCACAGTTATGGAATAATTTAAAAAGAGTTTTAGAATAAAAATTAATCAAAATCATTTAGTACAAATTATAAAAAAGTTTAGATAAGTTTATATAATAACACTTAATTTTAATAGTGCATTTTACAATTGGCACTTTAAAAAATTATACTTTTTATTTTGTCGCTCTTTTATAGATTATATACATTGTTTTTATATTTTAGGAAGAGGAAGTGAATTTAATTACTTTAATTTTATTTTTAACTTTATTTATAATTAACTAATGATACGAATTTGACTAATGATATCTGAATTGTGATAACAAATTAATGATAATTATACTAATGCTATTTGACTAAATATAATAAACTAATGATAATGATCAGTAATAATTGATTAATGATATATATTGATTAATGATATTAATGATTATTATGTATGACTATTGATTTTTCAAATTTGTTTATATTTTATTTATATTATATTTTATTATTTATTTTATAGTTTTGTTTTATACTATATCTTTTATAATGATGTTATTATCATTTTTAATTTTATTTATGTTATTACCCTTAACTTATAATTTTATTTTATTATTTTATGAAATAATGATTTAGATTATGAGGAGTTTTTACTATTATTATGTTATCGTTTTTTTTATAAATTTGTTTACTTTTAATTATTTAAAAAATCAAATAAAAACAAAATGTATTAATACAATTTAGATTTGTGGATGATTTATATTGAGTGGCATTATTAGCGATAGTGGTATGTAGTTGGGAGTAAAGGTGCATTTATTGGCGGTAAATGTTGCTAGTTGTCATGCTCTTGGCGCAAGTATGATCCTTAAGGCATAGGACTTGACGAACCCACACCTTGAAAGTTGAGACGCCATTTTCAATATGCGTGTCACCAATATAAATTACATGTAAAATTGATATTTTACAAAATATTTTTTTTTAAATTAATTTTGTATTAATTGTTTCGTGTAACTATTAATAATATACTTATAATTATCTTATTAATTATAATATTATCCTTACGCTTTATTTTATTTTCATTATGTTAATATAATTACATATATTTCTCCTTATAATCTATTGGGTGAAAGACTCTATTGCTTTTTCTTTCATCCAGGCTATTGTCAATCATATATTTGTATTATTATTATTATTATATATATATTAAGTAGTTATTATGTTGTCTTAATATAAATATAAACGCATTACTCATTAATAACTGGGCTTATTTATTCATGTTGAAAATTGCTAAAATATTATATTATATATATATATATATATATATATATATATATATTTTAATATAATAATAATATAATTATTAATTAATATATGTTGTGTTACTAAATATGTATACATATATTATTTAAGTTATTATATAATATATTGTATAATAAGTTATTTAAAAATGTATAACTCGTAATGTATGTAATAGTATCCCTGCCGCCAAAATATTTTATATTTCCGATGTAATACATTTTATCTTTAGAAATACATCTTTTTATTAATATTATCTATAATAAATGTTAAGTTTAAAATAATATAATAATAACTAAGCAATAATAATAAATTATAATACACGTGTAAAATAAATACTATAAATATATAATATTAAATATAAACAAAATTGTATTTATTTGTGTATAATCGAATCTTTGATAATAAAATATTATAATATCATATAAAATATTATATATATATATATATGTATTAATGATACTAATGTAATTCTATGAGAAATAATAATATATATTTGTATAAATTACTAAAATATATGGTGAGTATATAACATACATTTTGAAGATTAGTATATTGAGAATATACGAGTATTTTTTTATTTATACAATTTATATTATTAAACATAAATAGTTAATTAAAAAAATGATATTATTAATAATTGTTTATAAATATACATTTAAATAGTATTTATAGTAATAAACTATATCTGGCGAAATAGGGTATAGTATGATTTAGTACTGGGTAAAATGGATTATATTTCAGTAATAAATTCATAAATATTATATAATTGAATTTAATGGTTATATAAATACTCATAAATGATATTTCAATCAATTTAATCAATAAATAAAAATAATAAAAGTGGGTATTACAATAAATAACATTTCAAATAATAAAATAAAATAAACCGGTTAATAAATAAAATAATAATAAAACACATTATGAGTATTTAAGATTTCTAACTGAAATAAATCAATTTAAATTATATATTTAATACAGGATGTGAGTGAATTCCATAGCTTAGGACTAATATAACTAAGGGCCCGAGTATTCATTTTTGAGGGACGGAGAATTGGGGTAGAGAGAAGATGATATTTAGTAAGCAGAAATATAAGTAGGGACCATTCGAATAGTATATTTAGGAATGAACAATAGATAGTATGATATAAGAAGATCATTTGTTAAATAGTAACCATGGTAATAAGTATTCCCAGTATTCAATACTCGTATTTAACTTGGATTTATCTCGAGTTTAAACTCATGTTTAGCCTGCTAATTTGGTAACACTATTAACACCAGCTAGATCCAAGTTTAACTCGAGATTAATCCCAGATAAATCCAAGTTAAATCCAAGTTCACTCGAGTTAAATCCCAGTTAAATCCAAGTTTAACTCTAGCTAAATCCCAGTTAAATTAAAGTTTAACTCGAGATTAATCAAAGTTAACTCGAGTTAAATCCAAGTTTAAAAATAATTCAAATTTATATTTATATTATATCTATATATTATTCATACCTATTAATATATTATACCTGCTAATTTATATTACATTGTTATGTATATTATGGCTAGATAAGTAATTGACATATTAGTAATTGTATATTAGTTTTATTTTAGCGAAACTATAGATCTATAATATTATAATTATATGTTACATCATATATAATATATTACCTATATCCCCTATATATATATATATATATATATATATATATATATATATATATATATATATATATATATATGATGAATATAAGTATGATCCCTAAATATATTTATGGTATAAGTATACTTATATGATTTTAATTATTTTATAAGTATTTATAAATATTTGGTATTTTATATATATATTATAGTTATACATTGTTATATATAGGTTAGATAAATTGTTTTAAAAAAAAAACATTTTTTTAATATGATAAATTTATCAAAAAATTTTCAATATTTTTTATTTATTTTTATTAGTTTAGATTCAATAAATTTACTTAAATTTAATAAAATAATAAATAATTAAATAATTGTTAATATTATAGATAAATATTTTGGACTAAAAAATAACTTGTATTAAACTGTGATATAATGATCCAAGTTTCAACTAGTTAAATATGGATCAGCTAGATCCAAGTTGATCTCAGTTTAAAAAAATAACTTTGATTAAACTGGAATATAATGATCCAAGTTGTAACTAGTTAAATATGGATCAGCTAAATCCAAGTTATACTTAGTTTAAAAAAATAACTTGGATTAAACTGTGATATAATGATCCAAGTTTCAACTAGTTAAATATGGATCAGTTAGACCCAAGTTGATCTCAGTTTAAAAAAATAACTTGGATTATACTGTAGTATAATGATACAAGTTTCAACTAGTTAAATTTGGATCAGATAAATCCAAGTTTACACCACTTAAATCCAAGTTTGGACCAGATTCCCCCAGTTTACCAGTTAGATCCAAGTTAAACACGAGTATTGAATACTGGGTTGGTATGATGACGTAGAGGAATAATTTCAAATATGAAGGTTATATATAAACATATATGTTATACTGGTTGATGAATGAATAATAGATTAAAGAAAGATATAGATGATATAACATAATTACATTTTTAGTATGAGATATAGTAATTTATTTTCGTATTTTTCTTATTCTAAAATATGATCATTTGCAGATTTGGTGATGTCAGTAATATAATGAATACAAAAAATATTCAAAAAGTACATATAAGTTGGATATAAAGAAGTCGATTATACAATTATTTCAATAAGAAAGGTGAGCAGATGGGTACAGATTCAATAATGTAGTTATGAAGGCATTAAAGTGAATATTATTATAAATAAGCTATTACACTGGTCGATATTTGAACAAAACTTCTCTGTTGTCTGGGTTCTGTTAACTGATTATAGACTAGTTTTTCACACTGATTTCAAATATATAATTAGTATTTTCAGATCAAGTTTTTTTTATTAACTTTGCAAATTTGTAAAATAATCACAAATATAGGAAATATAAAGAAAACTAACTGAAATGTAACGCATTTATTAGAAGGGGGGAGCGGGGCAGGTTGAACCTGTTTTTATAAAAACACGTTTATCTAGTAATGTAATGTAGATATTTTAATAAAATAAAGTATACAAGATAAATATAGTTTATGACTAATAAGAAATATTCATAAATCAATGTAATGATAAATAATTAATTATATATTAACATAATTTGTATTTAATTTGGCTCAACTTTCCCTGTCTAAAGGGAAAGGTTGAGCCAGATAGAAAAATGTAAAATTAAAGATATATTTACAATATAAACATAGTTATATATATATATATATATTTGTTATTCATTAGAATATGCATCAAGATAAATATTAAAAAAATGAAACGTTTAAGGCCATATGTTAGATTTTCTTGATGTTCTCTATTTCAATCCAGCAAATATATCATATGCCATATCATTTAGTTTTCTTTTATAATGTCTCACTATCTATAATTCAATATCTATAAATAATATTAATGAAAAGGTAATAATTAACTTTGTATCAACTAATTAGTTAATAACATAATTAATTAATAATTATGTTAATTAATTAGAAATATCAGGGGGTACCTACCTGGTAATATAATTATTTTGTAATAATAGTTTAATTTATTATATAATTAAATTAGTAGTAAGATATAGTACTAATTGATATATATGTACTTTATTTAAATTAATAGTAATAATTAATAGATTCACCCAATATATAGGTATTTAATGTATTTTGTATACCTCATATTATATATATAATTAATTAAATTATTATTATTTAAATAAATCATTAATTAAATACATTAATAAATAAATATGTTTAATGATAAATGGAGTAGCTTGACCATATAGTCAAGCTATCCAGTTTTATTATGGTCAACCTGCCCCATATCTATAATTTACATAAAAAGTAAGCTAATTAATTTGTGAATGTTAATTTTTTAAGTTTTTATTATATAATTTATAATATATAAAATATACTTTATTTATATACCATTAAAATTAACAAATTACAGTTATTACAAAATATATTAATAATATCAAATTTAAACTTACTGTTCCACCAACGAGTTTTTCATAAAATATTAATAATTAAATAATATTTTAATTAGTTAAAATAAATAAATGTAGAGGTGTTATAATAATTATAAATATATGTGTATATACATGTATTAAAAAGTGTGTGAAGGGTCCAGTTTGTATACCGAGGGAACTTTCACAGATAGTCTTAATTTATGTATTACTTGTTTAATGTTCCTGTTCCTCACTTAGTAGATTCTTAAAGTGTGCGTACCATTTTCTTATACGATCCTCCTTGCTGCTGGCCTTGATTTTCCATCGATGGGTTTCTTCGTCCAGTCAATTTGTTAATTAACTAATTGGTAATTGTTAATTAACTTCCAGCTCTGTTCATGTCTACTTTGTTCATTAGATTGTTCAATATATTTTATGTTGGAGTTTTTAATTTCAGCTACAATAGTGTCGTATTCTTCTTGTAGAAGTTGTTTAGCTTTTGATAGATTTTCTTGTGAATCATTTGTGTTTAAAAGGTAACATATTTAACATTGTTTCTTCGCTAATTCTACTGTTTTGGAAGATTATTTTTTCACGCGGTTTTATTTTCTAATATATTAATGAGGATACTGCTTATTTATTTAAAAGAATGGTAATAATATGGATGCATTGGAATAAATATAGTGAATAATATGTGGGCAATATTTTCATATAGTCATTCAGATTGAGTTAGTAAATATGAATTATATGCAAAATGTAGGTTGTTATATATATATATATATATATATATATAACTCAGAAGATGTAGCGAACTACTGGGTAGAAAAAAAGCAAGGCTTATCTAGTTCTACCCTGTTAATTATTCGAGAATGGAAAATAATTATACAAATATATATGATAAAAAATAATAGGCAATTTGATAAATTTTTACAAAACTAAAAAAAAATAACTAAAAGGATGCAATCTTATTTGATAAAATTATATAAATAAATAATAAGTTATTCAATAAAACAACGATATTGTCATATCAATATATTATTTCCATAAAATATATATGAATATACATATACATATATATATATACACATATACACACATACGTACATTAATACACGCATATACAAATGCACACACACAAATACATATACATACATATAGGTTCACCCATACAAACATACCTACATAAACAAAAATATACATATACAAATATAAATATAGAAAATGAAAGAAGTTTCTATTATCACTATATAATTTAAATGAAGATACTGATGAATACATATTAACAAAAATAATTAAATGTAAAAATATAATAAATTACAGAAAAAATCTACAGAAAAAAATTGCAATTTGGATATTTATATTATATAATAAAAGCTCATTAAAAAAATTAAAAAATTAATAAAAAATTAAAAAATTCCATTCCCGAGTAATTACTTCATCATATTTGAATATAAATTAAATTAAATAAAATATAATAAATAAAATTAAGTATATAAAATTAACTAAAAATAGTTTAAAAAAAATAAATAGTTGGAAAATATGTATAAAAGATATGTAAGATATATAAGATATATAAGATATGTAAGATATAATATAAAATAAAGAATAAAATCAGTTAAAGCATTTAATACATCGAAATATAATTATATTTTAAACTTCGATTAAACGTATTTATATTATATAATAATTTAAATCTGTTTTCAAGAAGATTCCATAAAAATGGACCATTGTGAGTTATGCAAATTTTTTTTATATTAAGACGTATATATAGGTGTATATATATATATATATATACACCTATATTTATAAGTATATTTAGTTAGTGAATAACTGAGAAACATGTGGAAGTATAAGTATTTAAATCAATAGAGGTATAGGAATTATACCATTTAATGATACCATTTTATGGAATATGTACAGTTTTAAATGGGTATATGGTATAGTAAAGTTCAAAAGTATTAATTTATTTATTGAAGAATAGTTTAATGTTACTATGGGTAAGATATATTAAATTCATGATTAATTAATTAATTATTACCAATTGGCTTAATAGATATAGAAAGTAAACCACGGATAAATAGGTGCTCAAATTATGTACTATATTTAGTGGATTTAAATTTTGAGTACAGTATATTCATAGCTCTAAATATTTTTAATGATAGGAAGATTGAGCGATCTTTAAATGTTATATTTGAGATAGAATATTGTGAAACTTAAGATTGAATTAAAAGGGATATGATTATGCATTGTGGTACGCATTACTTGTATTACAATTGTAATAGCGATAATTATAATACGAATTGTGAATGTGGTAGTCGATAACAGTTCTAAGTATCCGGTAGAATGATCAATAAGTGTAGTAGTTTATCACAGATTAAGTAGATGCTAGTAAACAGAATGTAGTTTTCGATTATTCATGCGTGATGCTAGCTAATTCACGATATGTTCTGTTGTGTGTAGTAGTAAGTGGTCGTATTTCATATAGAACCACGTTATCGAGTAACTAACTGGGTAATAGTAAAAGGAGCTGGGTATATCGTTAATGGCCACACATATATATAACATTATAATACTTGTAGGTATGTGATACTACTTAATGCACGAATCCTATAGGTGATATCCGGGGTATTATTATAATAAATATTATAATATATTTAATATAATTAAATTAAATGTAAGTACGTAACTATAAAACTATGTAAAGTATTAATATACAAGATATCTATTCTTCTTCTAACATTTATAATTTAACAATAATAATATAATTCTATTATTTTTGTAAATATATTATTTATTATTTATTATTTATTTTCAATATTTATATTTTTATAAAACAAAAGCAAATTAATATAATTATATATAAAATAAAATGTCATATAATTTTAAAATTTCTATAACATTTCTATAATATATTTTAAACCAATAAAAGAGTAATATATATAATAATATAATATTAATAATATTACAATAATTAATCATTTAAAAGTAATATATAGTACTTATCTTTATAATAATATAATTAAAGTATATTTATATAAGTATAGACTATAGGCTTTGAATGAAATTAATATTAATATATTTATATTATTTTGAATAATTAATATATGAATATATAGGTTATTTTAAATATAAATTGTATTAATATATTATATAATACCGTTGTGTTTTGTGTAACATTATAAGTTATAATAGTAGCACAGTATCCTTGACATGCTTCTATACTATCACCTTCATCTATATGATTTATTAATATATATATATATATATATATATATATAATGAATATTTAAACTTATAAATAAATAATAATATAGTTTTTAGTATACTTAATTAACAATTATTATTTAGTCATTAGTTCTATTTTATTAATTAACAAATATTATATTATAACGTATTTAAAAAAAAAGTATGTTATATTAAGAATATTTGTCATGTATGTATATAATGTTGAATTTTTATCAGTTTACATAAATTACAATAATTAATTTTATATTTAAATTAAAATAACTAATTTGTGTATATATTTAATTATATATTTATATTGGCAAATATTAATATCAATATATCTATATTAGTTTATAAATTTTATAATTTATACCCATGACATTTCTAAATAAATATTTATCAGGATTATTCCGTTAAACCAGGGTATATAACGTTATATTTCTACATTAAATATATAATTATATATATTGTTTGACTTTATTTAATTTATTAATTAGTATAATATTTAATTATATATTATTTATATTATTAATGATACTATATTACATTTAATAATATTGTTATAATTAAGATAACGAATGTTATTATAGAAACTCATAATATTAAAAATAATCTAACCCGTATACAATTTTTTTAAACACTTATCTGAGTCATCAATATTATTATTTATTACCTCACATGCTCTGCAATATAATTTTTTCCCGCTTACTAGATTAAATACAATTAATTAATATATTTTAAATTGCATATAATAATAATATTATGATTTATATTTACACTAATGATAATCTAAGAAGTCTGATGATTATTGAATCATATACTATTACTCTTTCGTAACATGAATATTATTATATAAAATGTATAGTACGAATAATATTAAAATAAATAAAAATAATTAACTTAACATACAATTGTTTATACGTGAACAGTAATTGCTTGATTTAATATTATAATGTGTATGAATCATGAATAATAAATAAAGTTTTAAATCAAAAAGTATCATTATAATCTACGAGGTTTGTGTATATAGTTAATAGTATATTAAAGTAAGGGTCGGTAAGAAGATGATAATTTTATAAGTTGTGATATATTATTAAATAGTTTAAAATCATAATATACTATATAATTTATTGATTAATGAGGTAAACTTCATAATATTTACATATATAAAAATGTAGAGAAATATTTCAACTTTGTATGTTACTATACATACAATATACTATATACTTATACACATATATACTTTAACATACATATATAACTATATACTTATATTATACGATCATTTATCTAGTATTATATAATTAAAAATATATCATAAAACCATATATCTATATGTTCAAAAATACCTATATTAAATCGTCGATATAATAAATATAAATTCTGAATATTATAATATCTATAATATGTATCAAACGGTTCAATAAGTGAAAATTGTTGTCAAAATATTTTAAAGTATATTCAAAATATTAATGTATATATTATAAAATGTGAATTTATAATATAACATAATAATATTATCTCTAGTAATATTATAAAATACACTATACATATATATATATATATATTTTATAATAAGTAAAATACAATATTTATAAATAAAATAATAATATATACTAATATAATATTAGAATTTATTAAAATTTACTAAATATTTCAAATAATATATGTACATGATTATATTTATAATGCAAACATAAGTAACTCGTACCTTTTAATGTAATGTTATACATCATATTAAAGATAATACATTATATTTTAATATTTAAAGTAAAACCTATTATATATTATTATTTAATTATTTATATATATAGTCATTATATACGGAAATTGTTGACAATCAACAATTTACCTAATGGGTATACGTTTTTTTTAACAATATATATCAATTTGAAATTGTATATTATAATTAATTATTATATATAATATAAAGTTCCATATTTGGTTTTTACAAAATATCATTAATGGCAAATATACAAAATAATGTCAACCTAAAAAAATTCAAGCAAAATATAAAGGAATGGCATTCAATTTTATTCATGCATAATAATCACGAATTGGAATACAGTTTAAGATCGCATATACTCATATTAGATATACGTATATTTATGATGAATCATACTCTATATTTTAATATCTGATATCCTATAATAATATTAATAAATACGCATGCGCATTTATTAGTATCTTTGATATAAATAAATATTGGATAAATATAATTTGTATTTTTAGTTTTATTTTAATAAATTTATATAACATCAAAGTCATACAGAATATAATATGTGCTTATTAATATAATATTTTTAAATAATAAATTTATAAATTAATTTGTATATTTAATTAACAGTTAATATACAATATTTACAATATTATATATATATAACTTGTATATTTTAAATTATATTTAAAATACAATTAATGAGAAGAATATATAAAATAAAAAGAATCTGACACAGTACTGATAATTGAGGAATTCCTTTATTATGATCAAATGGAGCTGACAAAGATGACTTGATCTTTACCGAAGATATTATATTAGATACAAATGACATCAACCAGTTGAGATCTTATCCATGAATACCTATTTCACGTTGAAGGTAAGAAAGAATCCTATATCAAAGGCACTAGACAGATCTATAAGAACCAAATAACAAGAAGTCTGCGTATCCATATTAGTATAATATCGTTAAATAAAATGTTTAGGGCAGATTCTGAACTACGATTAAGAAGGTATGCACTCTGAAGGCAATGACAAATATATTTAGATATGCTATAATCAATAAGCTGACGCGCAATTATGGGTTCCAAAATATATAATTTTAATTATAAAACTAATTTAATTTATCAATACAACAAATTATCTAAAAGTAATTTGCACGAGGTCATTTCGGAATATATTATCTAGTACGTCTTATTAAATGTAATTTATTCTAAAAGTATTATTTATGAATTTAACATTATAGTTATCTTAAATTATTTTAATTTCGACTCTATAGTCATTATGTATATACATATATGTATATGTTATATTTTACATCAGATATTAATAATTAAATATAAATATTAGAATAATAATTGTACAATTATGAAAACACTTCATTTTATAAGTCGTACGAGGTTAGTAATGAGTCGTACAAAATTACCTCGTGTGATATTACTTAATTCTTAATTACTCATGTAAATTTATTAAAGTAATTTCTGACGACTTATCTAGTAATCTATTATAATTTATTCCATGAATAAGTATTTAATATTTATAAAACCAATTTAACTTATCTATATAAATAAATTGATATATTTTTCTAAATTATTTGGACACCAAGGTTTGGTGGGGCAATAGCGTGAAACTGGTGAGGTATGTTCCTATCTGAATGTCATC
>OZ025241.1:28365558-28498058 GCA_964019155.1 Osedax fenrisi | reverse complement strand
GTAGTAGTAGTAGTAGTAGTAGTAGTAGTAGTAGTAGTAGTAGTAGTAGTAGTAGTAGTAGTAGTAGTAGTAGTAGTAGTAGTAGTAGTAGTAGTAGTAGTAGTAGTAGTAGTAGTAGTAGTAGTAGTAGTAGTAGTAGTAGTAGTAGTAGTAGTAGTAGCTAGTAGTAGTAGTAGTAGTAGTAGTAGTAGTAGTAGTAGTAGTAGTAGTAGTAGTAGTAGTAGTAGTAGTAGTAGTAGTAGTAGTAGTAGTAGTAGTAGTAGTAGTAGTAGTAGTAGTAGTAGTAGTAGTAGTAGTAGTAGTAGTAGTAGTAGTAGTAGTAGTAGTAGTAGTAGTAGTAGTAGTAGTAGTAGTAGTAGTAGTAGTAGTAGTAGTAGTAGTAGTAGTAGTAGTAGTAGTAGTAGTAGTAGTAGTAGTAAGTAGTAGTAGTAGTAGTAGTAGTAGTAGTAGTAGTAGTAGTAGTAGTAGTAAGTAGTAGTAGTAGTAGTAGTAGTAGTAGTAGTAGTAGTAGTAGTAGTAGTAGTAGTAGTAGTAGTAGTAGTAGTAGTAGTAGTAGTAGTAGTAGTAGTAGTAGTAGTAGTAGTAGTAGTAGAAGTAGTAGTAGTAGTAGTAGTAGTAGTAGTAGTAGTAGTAGTAGTACTAGTAGTAGTAGTAGTAGTAGTAGTAGCTAGTAGTAGTAGTAGTAGTAGTAGTAGTAGTAGTACGTAGTACGTAGTAGTAGTAGTAGTAGTAGTAGTAGTAGTAGTAGTAGTAGTAGTAGTAGTAGTAGTAGTAGTAGTAGTAGTAGTAGTAGTAGTAGTAGTAGTAGTAGTAGTAGTAGTAGTAGTAGTAGTAGTAGTAGTAGTAGTAGTAGTAGTAGACTAGTAGTAGTAGTAGTAGTAGTAGTAGTACTAGTAGTACTAGATACTACTACTTCTAGATAATAGTATTCAAACTACCCGTATACATACAACCACACCCCTACACCCACCACACCCCAAAACTCATCAATTCACTAAATCAAATTTCAGCTTAGAGCAATTTCAATCAATATATATATTGTTGTTATTGTTATTTTTATTTGGTGGAGTCCTTTCATCCCATCCAGTACTTAGATACAGTTTTCACTTATAACCATATATGGCTCTAATGTCCCTTCGAAGCCGCTCCCATGTTAAGGCATCCATGGTTTTAACGAGAGCCGATCATTTATGTATACAAAATTATATAAGATCACTTATAAATAATATTTTAAGACCCATTTTATAAAATTAATTAATGGTCCGGACGAAGGTCGAACCCGCGTCCTATTGCTTGTGTTTCTGACATATATATATATATATATATATATATATATATATATATATATATTTATATATATATACTATAGTAGTAGTATGTGATAATGAATTAGGTATATCAGTTAATTCATAATAATTTATTTCACATTTACAAATTATTATATTAATTAAAAAATTGAAAAGTATATTTGTTGACACAATAATTACATAATATAATTATATTGATATATATATATATATATATATATATATATATATATATATATATATATATATATATATATGATTTACCCTTTCAATGTCAAGATTTACAGAATTAATGGATGCATTCAATATGCTATACATTATTAAAGTAATACATATTTCTCTTTTATGACATTCGTTATAATACAATTCAAATTTATTAATACAGTGAATTTGTTCATTTATAGGTTGATATATTTCATTTTCACAAGTTATACATGTACTAAAATAAAATATAATTTATTTACATATAATAATATATTATGATTTACGTATGATTTATTTATTATATAAAATATAGTAAATATATAATACGAATAATATATAGAGTATATTAAATATCAATTAAAATAAGTAAAATAGTATTAATATATATATATATATATATATATATATAAATTCATTCAGAATATAATTGAAGTTAATTGTTGTATGCGAATATTGTTAATTTATATAATTCATAAAGAAAACATGTCTTTATTTTATAAATATATTTGTTAATTTAAGAGATATTGAATGTGTTATTTACTTGATAACATATTGTGTACAATATATTTAGATGGATAATGTTAGCATCCCAGTATAATAAACTGTTAATATAATATGCTGAACATGTGTAGTATTTATCAGTTCAACAGTTCTTAGTTATAAGATATATATATATATATATATATATATCTTATCACATTATTCTCTCATTGTATATTTAATTACTATAATATAAACAACATTTATATTTTTAAATTTACATATCTGTTGAACTCTATACAAATGTAAAATGTTATACATGTTCAATTTACACATATGTTGAATTCTATACAAATGTAATATATTGAACATGTTCAATTTACACATCTGTTGAACTCTATACACATGATATATGTTGAACATGTTCAATTTACACATCTGTTGAACTCTATACAAATGTAATATGTATTAATTTAATATTTTTGTAAAATAATTAAACTATATATAATTACATATATGTAAATATTACATAACCATGTAATTGAATGTATATTATTAATGATTAGGATAATGTTGTCAACATTAAACTAATGTTGTCAACATTATAAATATTAAAATAAATAATTATATATAATATATATAAATATTTATTCTTACATTAATATAATATATTTCATTAGAAATAAATGTTTCAGTTAATCCATTGATGCATATAAATTACGATTTTTTAATTAATTAATTGATTTATATATTAAATGTTTTATTATTTGTATTACTTTGTATTCGTTTTGTCATTTATATTTGTTATCGTTTATTTATATGTCGTGTCATTCGTTTCCTATAAAAGTAACGCCGCTCGCTGAGATTGATACAATTTTAAGTATGCGTCTCACCAGGTTGGTACATATTATCATTGTCGTTATTATATTTTTTACTATATTATTATTATTATTATTATTATTATTATTTTTGTTATTATACAGGTATTTGTGGAAATAAAGTTATATAAGAACATCACTTTGTTATATATATATTATTTAATATTATGTTTTAACATCCCTATATTTAGGTTAAAGCTTCATCACGATTATGTGAAAGCAACATTGGGGAAACAATTTTGTCTATGTTTAAATATATTGCATCTAAATAAGGATGGTGCTATTATTCTCAGTGCTGTCAACGAGGATAACTTTATTTTACCCATACAAAATTATACAAATGTATAACTGGTTAGTTTATATTATTTTAACATTAATTTACTATAAATACATGTATTATAAGATAAATATAAGTTAAATATTCATATTCATATTTATTAAATTTTAAATGTATACTATTTTCTGAAGAAGCTTTCTATAAAACAATTCAAGAGTCAGCATTATTACAATTGGTTAATTTTAATACTAGATCTGGAAATATGCTCGATTTAATTTTAACTAATAATAATAATTTATTGTCTTCTATAGATTATACTAACCAATAGAATATGACAAGCATATAAGTGATCATTTATCAATTATCTGTAATATTTTGAAACCTGAATCTCAATCATTTATAAATAATCAAATTACTAGTGTCCCTACACTTAATTTTAATAAAGCTAATTTCTTTAATATTAAATTTGAATTAATTAATCTTGATTGGAAAAATATCCTTTCTAAATGTATAAACTGTGATGTAGCAATTAATACATTAATAAGCATTGTAATTGATATTTGTATTAAACATACCCCTATTTCAATAAAAAGGATTTATAAATATCCATTAAATATCAAAATTCTTCTGAATAAATGTCGGAAGTTACATAAAAATGTTAAAGACCAGTTTACACATAAACAATGGCGTGATTGTCAAAGAAATGCTCGGAAACTATTCATTCTGTAAATTTGAATAATGAGCAACGTATTTTAACATCGGGTAAAAAATCTTCTTTTTTTAATTATGTTAATAAACAGTTGCATAAAACTAATACTATATCCCCATTAAAATGTATTTATGATCCCTCTAAGATTAATTTAACTGATATTGATAAGGATAGATGTCTTTCTGATCAATTATCATCCATATTTACAATCCCATCCACAGGCATTATTCATTCATTCAGGAAACCTTCCAAATTAACACCAAAATTAACTTTTGATAAATACCCAATTACACCAGAAATAGTGAGAAAATTTGCATGTTTATTACCAAACAAATTTAATGTTTCACCTGATGGTTTATCAAAGGGTTTACTAAAAAATCTTTCATTTGAATTATGTTATCCATTATCAATTGTTTTCTCTAGAATTCTGAATGATGGGATATGCCCATTAATTTGGAAAAAATCTAATATTACAGCTTTATATAAAAAAGGCGACTCAACACTACCATCAAATTATAGACAAATTAGTATACTGTCATCAACGCTCATTCTCTATGAAAAAATATTAAGCTATTATTTATCTTACTATTTAAGATCCAACGGCCTCATATGTTCTGAACAGTATGGTTTTCTTTCGTGGAAATCTACCCAATTACAACTAATAGAATTCTATAGGAACATTATGAGGTCAATGAATAGTCATATGTTCGCTGATGTTGCTTATATTGATATGGCAAAAGCATTTGACAAGGTATCACATACTAAATTATTACATAAGATATATAATCTTGGTATATGTGGGAATGTGTATTCCTGGTTTGAATCATATCTCAAAAATAGGTTACAAAGAGTTAAGGTTAATGATCAATATAGTGATTTTACTAATGTAACTTCAGGAGTACCACAGGGTTCTGTGATAGGTCCTCTCCTCTTTCTGATTTATATAAATGATCTACCTACTATTTTTAAACCACAAATAATCACCTCACTTTTTGCAGATGATGCTAAAATATCAATTATCTATAAATCTATAGATGATCGGAAGGTTCTGCAATCCGGGCTATTTGAACTATCATCCTGGATGTGTAAATGGGACCTTGAACTTGCCATTAAAAATGTTCAATTATGACATTTGGGAATATCAATACACATTCGTATACTATAAATAATATTCAATTAAATAGTCTAACAGAGTTTAAAGATCTTGGAATAATTTTTAACACTAAACTGACATTTGACACTCATATAAACCAAATGTGCAGTAAAGCTTTTAATATTCTGAATATTATATTTAGATGCTTTATTATTAATGAATATTGTTACCTAACAAAATCCTTTATGACATATGTTAGACCATTATTAGAATATAATTCTTGTATTTGGAACCCTTCTAATATATATGTAGGCCTAAAAAATAAAATTGAAAAAGTCCAAAGGACATTCACTAAAAGGCTTTTCTATAGATGTGGTATACCATATACAAATTATGAAAATAGGTTATTATTTTTAAACTTAACTTCATTATCTCAATGCAGGTTACGGGCTGATCTGATTCTTGCCTATAAAATTATAAATGGTCTAGTTGATGTTGATTGCTCGGGGCTACTTGAAACGTATTCATCAAGAAGTCGAGGTCCTTCCATTAAAGTTTGAAAAGACAAATGCAAGACTAATGTTACTCTGAATTATTTTAGTAATCGTATTTCAACTCCTTGGAATTTGCTATCTAATTATACGTGTTCAGCAACTTCGGTCAATCAATGTATTACAAGGCTTGATAATTCATTGTATTAATATTTAAATTTTATTTTATTTTATTAATTTTTATTATTCAATTATTATATTATTTTATTTTTAGTTTTATGGGGTTAATTTATTCGGTTGCATTCCCTTTATCATTATTAATCGGGTATTACGGGTGTCAGTGGAAAAACTCTTCGGTCAAGTTTGTACCCCCAAGGCACAGGGATTGAGGACCCCTTTCCCTAAAGTTGATACGGTGATTAAGTGCTTGTATCTGAATAATTCCCTTTTTATTATTATTTTTGTATTATATCATTTGTTAATTTTATATCTTAACCATATGTAATATGGCATTTATAAATCATTATATATATTCGTTTATATTCGTTATTTGTTTTTTATTATTATTATTGTTTTATGTCATTTTGTTTGTTTTAAACAATAAACTATATCTATCTATTATTATTATTATCAGATTTGGTTTTAACAACCGGGTAATTGTAGAAGCAGAGCTTATCGAGACAATTACCCTTTATTATTTTGACAAGTCCTAAAAAAGTACAATTATAATTGGAATAATAAATTCCTGAAAAAAAGAATAAACTATATATAACATAATGTTATATCTAAGTTGACTTCCTGTTTACACTAAATCTAATTATGAATAAGATCAAATAATTGTACTTATGAAGGACTTGAAAAAATTATCAAAAATCATCATATAATATATAAAAATAAACAAAATAAACATTAAGAAAACTAAAACGACTAAAAAACTAAAAACAGACAAGAAAGGTTAAGAAGAGTAAATATATGAAAATTTAATATAAAGAATAATAAATATATGTTTGGCAAATATTCAAAAATAAATTTATAAATTATCTACACAAAGTAAAAAATATTTAGATAGTTTTCATAAGTCGAAGAGTAGTTATAGTATAAAATATGGAAAAAAGAAGAAATTAATGTAAAAATGTAAAATGTAAAAGTCTGAGTAAAGATAAAATGTATTAAAAATAGTATATAATATTATATAAAAGCGTAATTATAGTATAAAATATGGATAAAAAGGAGAAATCAATGTAAAAGTCTGAGTAAAGATAAAATTTATTAAAAATAGTAAACTTATTAAAAATTAAAAAAATGTTAAAATATAATTTGAAGTAGAAAAATAATAGTAGATTAAAAAATCACAAGGTTAAAAAATAATTAAAAATATTATTACTGAAAAGGGAAATAGATACTAATTTTCTTTTATCAATATTTAATTCATTCCAAAGTCTTGGTCCATATGACGTTAAAGAATTATTCATATAGTTATATTTATTATAAGGTTGAATGAAATCAAAAGTACTTCTTGTATTAATTTTTTTTTTAGTTATTCTTTTATAATGTTTATAAATACTTGGACTACAAGTTTTATAATATATTCTATGCATAAATATTAGTGTTTTATATTTACACAAATCAAAGATATTTAATAACTTATGATCAATAAATAATTTTTTTGAACTAAAATCTATAGGTTTAGAAAAAACTAATTTTAATACTTTTTTTTGTATAACATAAATACAGTCTATATTAGATTTATATGTATGCCCCCAAATTTCTAAACAATAAATTAAATGGGGATAAAAAAGTGCATAATAAAGTTTAATCATAGCTGATTCATTAAGGCAGAAAGATACATTTTTTATGATCCAATATATTTTTAATAATTTATTCTTTAGAAATTGAAAATGAGATTTCCAGTTCAATGAATTATCAATGATTAGTCCAAGGAACTTTGTTTCAGATACTTGAACTAGAAGCTCATTTTCAATTTCTATTTCAAATTCTATATCATTTCTAAATGACATGCAGTGAGTTTTATCAATGTTAATTGTCAACTTATTTGATTTTACCCATAACATTATTTCATTAATTGTCAGCTGTAATTTAACTTTTAGTTTGTTGGCTGAACAATCACTAATTATAATATTGGTGTCATCAGCAAATAGTATAAAAGTATTATTAATAGAGCAGGTCGGCATGTCATTAATAAATATAAGAAAAAGAAGCGGCCCAAGAATAGAACCTTGGGGGACACCGATATCTATATTAGTAGTAGTAGACATACAGTTATTATAATTTGTAAATTGACTTCTGTCTTTAAGATATGATGATAACCATGATAGAGGTAATCCTCTTATACCGTAAAAGTTAGCTTTTTTAAGAGTATTTCATGGTTGACTGTGTCAAATGCTTTTTTTAAATCAATGAATAGGCCAACACAGTATTTAGTGGAGATCAGAGAATCAATAATAGCTTTTTGAAGGGTTTCTATAGCATGGAGGGTACTGAGGCCTTTCCTGAACCCAAATTGTGAACTACTAATTATGTTATGAAAATCACAGAAAGAAAGTAATCTTGAAAAAAACAATTTTTCTAAGATTTTCGAGAATTGAATATTCAAAAATATGGGTCTATAATTATTAAAGTCATTTTTATTACCTGATTTATATATGGGAATAACTTTGGATTTTTTAAACAAATTTGGAAAAGTGCCTGTTGAAAAAGAAAGATTAAAAATATATGTTAAAGGTTCAGCTATAGTGGATGAGATTAATTTTACGAGTTTCATAGATATATCAAGTTCATCCTTAGATATTTTTGGAGAAAAATTATCAATAGTTTTAATGACCTCACTACATGTAATTGGAGATAAAAATAATGAATAATAATTACTATTTTTAAGGTAGTCGTTGAACGATGTATTAGGTTAACAAATGTTCTTAGCTAGTTTACTACCGACTTGTATAAAACTACCGCTTTTTTGTGATTTCTAATAGTGTGAAAAGAGGTATATCCCTGTAATTCAAATAGATTCATATTAAATTCATTGAACCAAGTTTCACATATTGAAATAACATCAAATGTATTATGTATAGATTTAAGTAATAACTTTAAATTATCAAAGTTTTTAACTATACTTCTACCATTTAATTGTAGTACTGATAACGTATTTAAGTTGTATTTTAATTTATTAAGTTCATTCATCGACATATAAGGAGAAACATGGTCAACATTATAATTAAGATTCTCTGGATCATTGCAAAGAGTTAGATCATTATGAAATTGATTATCAATCATGGTCAGGTGTAAAAAGTAAATAAGATGTATAAAATAAATATGAATAGAAATGTAAGATAAAAATGATTATAAAGAAGTATAAAATTGTAAAATTAAAAGCATATATGAAGGTTTTATATAGAATAAAATAAGTAAATGAGTATGTATATATATATTTATAACGAGCATGGAAAATTAAAAGTAAAAAACAAAAACATAAACTGATTTTTTTTGAATAAAATATTATGGTTAAGTTTAAAATTATAATAATAAATAGTCAACATTTATCAACGGGGAAAAAAGAGTTTGATTTATTGATATCATATTTATAGTGTTTGATGAGATCGTAAGGTGATTTTATTGTCAAAATGACATCATCATTATCCTTTAGCGTACAACATATAAATCCATTATAAGACCATGCACTTTTAGTTAACTCATCACGTTTTAAGGAATGTAATAAATTACTTCTTCTGTGAGTTAGATCTTCATTAATATAGATTTTATAATTTATTTTTTCGTGCTAGGTAGAGATCATTACGCACTGAACGTCTATTAAAGCGTACTAACGTGCTTGATAACTTACTCTTGGTAGGTAACTTATGCGCTATACTAATGTATGTATGTACAATATGAACTCCCAGTTGGGATCCAAATTCTATTATAGCATCAGCATATGATACGTTTTTTTCAACTATAAGACCAGCAATTTTTAAGTTATCTCTCCTAGAATACTGATCAATATCATCAGATCTAATACTGGCAGCAATAAGGCTATTTTCTAAGGTATCAATTTTAGTTTTGAGATAATCAACCTCAGCTCTGACTGCCATGAGAGCCTCAGTTACAGCATTTTCAATTATATGTTTAATGTCTAGGGTAACTTTTTCTATTACATTAGCTACTATTAATTGATCCTTTTTATTTAGTTTATCTGCCATTATAACAGAATATTTTAATTATTGCTAATACAATTTAATAATAATTATATATTACTTTATATACTTTTAGAAATATATCTGACAATTTAATAAACGAATTATAAAAATAATTATAAAAATATATAAAATAAATATATATATCAATATATTTTATGTATACATATATTTATATTATATTATATATATTATATATCAAATTAAAATGTAAAGTCTAAATAATGAAATTTATATCACCTGAATTTGATTATGTGCATATAAATATACTGATATATAATGTATTCATATACAAATTGACTATATTGAAATGAAAGAGATCACATAATACAATCAAAAAAAATAAAAAATCAGAAATCACTGAAGCATGATGAATGATTTTAGAATTAATGAATTATACATGATAATAACATTGATTTCAAATGAAAATATAATTATTTATTTACAGATTTAAAGTTATATAATAATATGATTTAATAAAAAAAATTACAGACTAATATAAATATACTAATATACTCTTATATATATAATTTTAGTTAAGATATTACTTAGCTGTATGGAGATATTATAGGATTATAAGATAGTAAAAATAAATACGTCTTAAAGCAAAATTAGTGTAAACAGGAAGTGATATCTATCTATCTATCTATCTATTTTATATATTAATTATATATTAATTAATATTTATATTAATACTTATATATATCATAGAGGCTACATTAAGAATTCATGAACATGCAGTAATAAAAGATATAGACAAATGTATCGTCTCTCAACTTACAAATTGTAAACGAAAAAAGAAGGAGATGCAAGACAATTATAATTAATAAAATTGTAATTTAATTAAATGATTTAATTTAATATATAGGACATCTGCTAAACTCAATACATTTTACATATGCTCAACATAATCAAAATGCAACATGTTCAACTTAATACATTTTAAATATGCTCAACATAATACAAATGCAACATGTTCAACCACACCAAAAGCATATGTTCAACATGTTAACAATTAAATATGTTCAGCATATTGTATTAACAGTTTAGTTTACTGGGATTGTATAATATATAATAACTATTATAGTTTTTCAAGCTTAATTTATATTTAATTTATTTTAATATTAAAAAAATATAATTGTACACTATTATTTGATTAAACCTAAAAAACCAATTTTAATTTTAATAATGTAATCAGCTATATTTATGTATTGAGTATAATATTATCTTTCCAGATTATAATAAGAATACTACTATGATATTCGTGTTAAGCCGATACCAGTTAATCGATACCATAGCTTAGAGATTATATAAACTAACACAGCTCACTGATTCCTAGCTAAAATAATGTTATCAGGACTCACACCTCCCGCAATAATGTCATCAACTATAGTCTACTACATTTATTTTCTCAAATAGCATATATATATTTATAAAATATCAATCAAGTTATAGGATATTTATATTTGTAATATTTATTATTATTGGTTACTATTTTATTGGTTATTATTTATGTTATAAATATTAATTATAATTGAATTATTAATCGAATTTATAACAATTATTTGTATTTTATCTTATATATTTTCCTACATAATTTAAAATATTGTATAGATGATTTTTATATAGATATGTATAGATATACAATATTGAAATATATATAAATATATATATATATATATATATATTACAATTATATAAATAACATTTAGTTTACTTATCTTTATATATATAGATATATTTGGTTTTATAAGCACTAAAATAGGTTCATTTAGACCCCTTCGACCGTGTAGGAAGAAAATAATAATATGATAATAATAATATAATAACAATTTAATTATAATATATATATTTTATATAACACGGACAAAAATAATAAGTAATATTATATACTAGAGTAGTATTATACTAAATACTTTCATGATATATTGGAATATTATATACCATAGAATTAATTATTACAGTGGAGTTTTATATACTACATGCATTGATATATTGACTAACAACTTCATTTGACCCCTTCGCACGTGTTGGAAGAAAATAATAATGTGATAACAATTTAATAATAATATATATTGAATATAACACAGACGAAAATAATAATTTCTATAATATAATGATTAGAGGTAGAGAGAAAAGATGAAGTAAGATTTATAACTATTTTGTGAGATCTAATAGAATTTATGGTAGGAGGGGGAATTATATAGTGTGGGACCGGAATTTAAAAAAACTCTAGAATGTAGGGAAGTGTTACTAGAGTTCTCGGAGATAAGGAGAGGAGATTTTGGTAACGAAGAGAAGGTAACATTATACGTTTCTTGATTAGATCAGATATATAGCTAGTTGTGAAAGAATATATTGATTTATGGATTATAGGTGGTATTCGTAATTTACACTTGAGAGAGAAAGGTAGCCACATACGAGATAAATGATGTGAAGTTATAGTAGAGTCATCTAGTTGTGTTATGCAGTAAGTAGTATGTATCAAGGAACGGGTAATACGATCTAGTGGATTAGTAATTTTAGCAGGAAATAAATGCAGTAGGGAAGAACAGTAGTCAAATTCTGAAAGTACAAGAGCATTTATTGATTTTTTGTAAGTTTTTGGAAAGTGATATTAATATGCTATGGTCCAGGGTATCAAAAGCAAATGAAAGATCAAGTAGGATTAGCTTGCACCACGTATTGCTATTTAAAGTAGAAAACTTTGTGTCAATAATACGGAGGAAAGCTGTTTCGGTTAAATTACCCTTACGTAAATGCTTTGAAAAGAGGATCGAAAAGATTATTTTTATTTATATGTGCGATAAGTTGTTTCGAAATAATTCTTTTTAATATTTTACTTAATAAGGGTAGGTGGGAGATAGGGTGATAATTGCGAATATAGTCTGGGTCTAGGTTTTTTTTTTTAGAATAGAATTTATTATGGTAGTATTGAGGCATAGTTCAGTGAGTTAGCAATAATATCCAAAAAATAGGAGCAAAAAAAGTGAAAGTGTGTGATATAATGAGATAGGTAGGGAATCAGTGGTGGAGGTATAGATATTATATGAGTAGATTATTTACTAATACATAATTAGTATATTAATATTTAATCTATACCTCAATTATTTATTATCTGTAATGATAAATAATTTTATTATATCTTTATACAAATTAAAAAGCCCTATATAATATAACATTATTTTTTGACTATAATTAACTATTTCCATAGTAAAAACATATATTTTAATAAATAATTAAAAGCATAAATTATTTATTCTAAACATGTAATATATAATAAATATTATATTTATTTTTTAATATCTTTATTATACTCTGAACTTAGTACTTAAGAATGGTGGTTAAAGTTCATAAACAGATGAGAAAAATTGGACAAACAATTTCACTGTCATATATACGACAAGATTTCTATAGTCAATGTTTCGACCAAAGATATTGGCCTGTTAATTGTAGATTTCTTTCGGCATAGGTTCAATAAAAGATGTACCCAAATAAATGTTTAAATTTATTAATATTTTATTTCTATCTATATATAATATATAATAATATCAGAATTATAATCTGATCATAGTTGGATAAAAAGTGTAATGCTTATCTAGTCGTTTATCTGTTATATTTACTTAAATATCATGTATGAGGTCAAAGGTATAGTATTATTAAAATTAAAATATTAAAATTAAAATGTTAAGATTTATTGTAAAAGAAAAATAAATACAAAGAATAAAATTATTAATAAATATTTAATTATTTACTTTTCTATTAGAATACATTTATATAAAATGTATTTTTAATTATATGCAGATTATCCAACAGTAATTGAAAATAATAGAATATGTTGTGTATTAACTTCGGGATATAGATTCGTAAGGTCTAATGCAGCAGTGATCCTACGTGAAAGCATCAACATAATATAAGTATAGAAGCTATATATGATCTATGTCGAAAGTGTGTAACTAGCAACATAATATGAATATATAAGATATGTAGACTGCGTAGAAACGGCTTAGAAAAAGTGTAGAAATCATGTAGACATGTAATTATGTAGTTATATTGTCATCTTTTTCTACATTACCATATACATATTATGATGATGGAATTACATAGATGTAACGTTTTTTCACATATATTATATTTTTCTATCTTCATAGAATCCATGTACTATAAACATAAATTGTATGTAGGGGAGGAACATGAGAAGGAGAAAATTGGTGAATATATAGCAATATGCGTAAGCAATAGGTTTTTTTAGAATGAAACCAGGATTTAGAAATAATAGATGAGGGGAATAAACAATTATAATATAATATTGATGAACACGATTTATATTTGAGATAATATTCGCATGCGGGAAGATTAAAAATAGCAATAAATGGAGTTAATGTTATGGCAGTAAGTCTAATGTAACTTTTATATTTTTTTCAGAGAAAAAGTAAGAGAATGTTTCACAAAGTTTAGTATACAATATACCAGTGCAGTTATTAGATATGATTTCTCGTATGAAAAATAATAAATAATAAGTTTTGTTTACTGAGGGTTAGGTTTAAATGCATCATTATTGTATATTATATATAGGATTATTTATTAAGTTATAGTAAAAATATAGATATCCTAGTAATTATAAGTTTTTATCTAAATAATTTGTTATATGATTAGATAATTCAGTTTAGAATGGACATTGAGGGATTTTGGGTGTATGATAGCAGATAATAACATGTAAGGGTATTTATTGGTTAGTAGAAGATAGATTTTTATAAAGTGTGATATTGAGTGATTTATCAGTAAGTTTAGTAAAATAAAATCCATTTTTTAATACATGATTTTCTGGGAAAAAATTATATCACACGTATATCTTATTATATAAAATTAGAATATATCATGGTTTATGAATGTATATTTACAAAACATTTTTTAAATACTATGATATGAGCCAATGGTGGCCCCTCCAATATACATTCCCATCTTACTTAAATCAATGCATACATTGTCTGCTTATATATTTAATCTTCATGGTAATTATTATTACCTAAACGTAGATTACTTCAGTAAAAACCACCATCTAACATATAGTATTTCGTATGAATTGATAATAAATAAGAGGAAATACATAATCTCCTTATTTGGAACACTATCGATCATTTTATCTACAACGTTCCACAACTAATTACATAATTAATTTCAACTTTCGCGACCGAATAGGTTATTAATTAGAAAACTTCAGCCCCAACATAACCCTGTATAATGATTTCATTGAACGACTCCTACATACTAATATAAATATAAAAAATGTATAGTAGACCCCATAATCCTGTCTTGAAGTAATACTAAATGTGTTGCTCATTCACTGAGCCCTATACATTTACAAGTACTTGTTCACCAATCATGTAACCAATATAATACCATATACTGTAACCTAAAATGACTATTCCAATTAATATCCACAAATGACCCTCTACCGAAAAAAAATAAACCCCCGTACTTCAGGAAAAACAGCCCCTCATTATAAAGATAACTACAAATAATACCTGATTAAGAGCAACCAATATACGATCCCTAATACATACAAATTATTACGAAGTCCTTTGATCCACTAGTATCCTCAGACGAACTCACCACTACATACGCCCAATACCATAAATGATACTACAATGCATTGTAATTGCATTCAATACAACTCCTACAATGATTAATTATGGTTATATATAGAAGAATTCCCAGTAAACAATAGTGCAAAAAAAACAAGTGTTAGCACTTGTATTTCTAGTGTTTTTAGAATTTTACAAAAAAAATACTTTTTTATATTGCTGAATATCATTTTTACTAATAAAAAAAATTTCAAAAAAAAAATCAAAGAAATTAAAAAATTTTAAATGCTGTTATTACATGTATAAATGCTGTTTTTGAACACTAGAATTTTTTTTATTATTTTTATAAATCATATTTTTTTATATTTGTTGATATATATATTTTAATAATAATTTTTTTTTTAATTCATAAAATAAAATACTTTTTTTAGAATTAAAAAAAAAAATTAACAATTTTATAACAATTATAATTTTTTATATTTGTTAATATATATTTAAATAATAATTTGTTTTGAAATAAAAATGTTCCTATTACAAAGGATCGATGATGGTGATAGACAATCATTCCCTCACTATTATACACTGGGTATAATATCAATGGGATTTGATAATACTCTATTAAAAAGCATGTTATAAACGTAAACCAACATAGGTTATAGGTTATCATTTAATATCTATCCTATTCGAAAATATCGTGAAGTCCATCATCAAAGGGATGATTACTACCTAGCAAACAGTAATAGCAGCATAATAGCATCATAACATAATATATAATAGCCTCAAATGTTTACATTGTGCTATTATGCTACTATTAAATTTCTATTATGCTGGTATTAATTTGTCATTCTATTATGCTGCTGTTATGCTGCTATTTAAGATATATTATGATAATATACTTTTAAAATTAATAGAAGCATACTATTAGCATAATATACTTTAAATAGCAGTATAACAGCAGCATAATAGCATGACAAATTAGTAGCAGCATAATATACATTTAATAGCAGCATAATAGCACAATGTAAACATTTGAGGCTATTATATATGCTTTTATTATTATGCTGATATTACTTTTTGCTGGGTAATATCGATTGTACGGCATATTTCTAGCATCTAACGGTCAATAAGTCGTACAGTGTACAGTCCCAGCTAACAGTAAGAGCAGCATAATAGCAGCATAACAGCATATGCTAGAGCCTCAAATGTTTACATTGTGCTATTATGCTGCTATTAAATGTATATTATGCTGCTATTAATTTATCAAGCTATTATGCTGCTGTTATGCTGTTATTATGCTGCCGTTATGCTAATATTATGCTGCTATTATTTTTAAAAGTATATTATGCTGCTATTCTAATAATAGAAGCATAATAGCAGCATAATATGCTTTTTAAATTAATAGCAGCATAATAGTAGCATAATAGCACAATGTAAATATTTGAGGCTCTAGCATATGCTATTATGCTGCTCTTACTGTTTGCTGGGATACTATACAGAACGTTAAGGTGCGAGATACACATCGAAGTTTGTAGGTTAATCCTGCCTTTGACGATGGACTTCACGATGTTTTCGAATGGGACAGATATACAATGATATAAATAGTTGGATATAAGCGCATCATTATAGTGTATAGATTTATAGTTTACCTTTTAACTAAAATACAAAAAAAATCTATGCTATAAGCTTATAGCATAGATTTTGTTTGTATTTTAGTTAAAAGGTATACACTATATTATATAGTCTATATAACACTATTGTTATAAATCAATATAAAATATAATGTATTCCAGTTTTCATTTTACCTACAGCATTCAATTCTATAAGGTTTGTAATACAACTTGAAATTATAATTTCTATTCATATTTATAATAGTATATATATATATATATATATATATACTATTATATATATATATATACTATTATATATATATATATATATATATATATATATATATATATATATTATGAATATCGACCATAAAAGTAACTAAGGACATTCCTTGCAGTAACATTAATCAAACAAATATTAATATAAAAAATATTAAATATTAAAGAAAAAATATAGTAAAAAAACATTCTAAAAATTAGTTTTATTATGAAATACAATATTGTATACATATTAAGAATTAATACATACTATATATATATATTGTTTTACTAATATTATTATAATATTATGGTAATTATATTGAATATAACGTAACGTTATATTCAAAACGTTAAATGATTTTTTAAATAGTTTTTAACTAAAAACATTTATTAAATTCACTTATTATCAGCTATTTATTTTTTAGTTAAATGATAATGATACAAAATTGCATAGCATTACTTAATTTTATGACAATTAAAAACTTATAATGTATCTTTTATACATTAATTAGAGTAATTATAATTATTTAATTTAAATAATAAATTATTTTTAGAATGTTTGTTTATATTATGGTTGCCATATAAAGGCCACCTAGTGATTATTAATTGTTATTTACTGTTTGGTCTTGTTATGGTCATATACCATATATTATAGACCATTACTATAATGGTTTACTTATCATTTAGTTATATTATTACTATAGATTTATAGTTTATCTAAAATTAAAATATATTATCATTATTCACATCTCAATATCTCTTCTGTATATAATAAATTTGATAATTAATATTTGACCATTGACCTACCGGTGTTTATTATTTACAAATAACAGGTTTATTTAATTTTTAATATAATTTATACTCCTTATACGGCTTTATATAATATATAATATTTGTATATTATATTATTAATATATTTCTTAATTTAATTATTTAATATAGTCATTTAATAATTATAATTAGCAAGTATTGATTGTAATATAGAGCTACAAATTAATATTTAATATTTATTTTTCATTTATCGACACCATATCATCGATGTAAATAAAACTTTTATTTACATCGATGCATCATATGTCACAGCATATGTGACTCACATGATTATTCATTTATTATTATACTTATACTTATAACGTTATTTTAAAATTGTAATACATTAATTTAATATATAAATTATTTATTATTATAATAGTTGTATATTATATTATTAATAAATTTCTTAATTTAATAATTAATATACTATATTATATAGTCATTTAATAATTATAATTCGCAAGTATTGATTGTAAATTACAATTTGATTATATATTATTTTAATTATAATTAATACATTAATTTAATAGTATATAAATGATTTATTATTATACTTTATTTAAAATATAATATCCAGGTCAGGCATAATATTTGGTAGCTAGTAATTTCTTACGAGGTAATTTCGTATGACTTCAATTTAATTTATTTCATAATAATACAGTTTTTATACTAATATATATATATATATAATAAATTATTAAATATAGTTATTTTTAAATTGTAATATATTTATTATTATACTTATTATTTATAACACTTTATATAAAATATAATATGTATATCTTTTAATTTAATTATATATTTTCCGTATAAGTTATATCATACACACTAGTGTGTCAAATATCGAAATGAGCATTTTTTATTTTACCTAATATATTGTAATCAAAACAAAAGGGTGATATATTCGATACGGACGGATTACACAATACTCTCAAGTTGATATTAAATGATACTAAATAATAATTGGGTGCCAGTTATCTCTTCATATTTTGTTGTAAGTTTATTTATATATAAGTATTTATATTTGAAATTATTATTTATGAAAAATGTATTTGTATTTTTATCTAACCTATAATAATTATAAGATTTTCAAATGATACCAACCAATACAGCACTGGTACATACACGACTGACTGGTATCCTGTCTAGTATCCAGCAGAAAATTGAACAGTATACTCTGAATATGCCTTGACCCGAACAAATCTATAAAGAGGTCGGATGCACACTATTCAACGAGATGGATGAAATAACAACATCACTTCTTAACAAGGTTTATTTTTGAAACACGACTCTCATTGTATTGGTCCATTCACCTAGATTAAAGTCGATATTAAAAAATACAGCCCATCTGATATTTATAGCCAGATATCGACATAGCTTCAACTTATTTTTAAACATTTACTGGATATCTAGCAAATATAAGATTTAAAATTTGTAATACGTAATTTATATATAAACATACATTTTATTCATCATAATTAATTAGTTAAATTAATGCTTATCATTATGATATAACTAATATAAATTATCCAATATAAATTACGGTATTAATAAATTAATTCTTCACATAGTGCATAAGTTATACTACGAATACATATTTATAAACTATATTATATCTTATATCTGATAATATAATATATAAATATATATTATATTATTCCCAATATATACAACTAAGGTGTTGTACTAGTAATATTAAACAAATATAATATATCTTGTGCAGATTATGTATCATAACCTTATTCTTATATCGTATGCTATTTTAAATTGTATTACATTTATTTATTTTAAAATCTGAATAATCAGCACCAAATTATACTATATCTAGATTTAGTGAAGCGGTCAATTTTTAAGAAAGAAATATTAATATATATGGGAACAGCTAAGTAAATATCCTAGTCTATGATTACCCAGGGAATATCGAATATGGTCCTTGTTTGTTCTTATTACGACTACCGAAGTCAAATTTAAAATATTTTACATGTATCGTTAAAAAATGTATTTGTATTTTTATCTAACCTATAATAATTATAAGATTTTCAAATGATACCAACCAATACAGCACTGGTGCATACACGACTTATTGGTATCCTGCCTAGTATCCAGCAGAAAATTGAACAGTGTACTCTGAATATGCCTTGACCCGAACAAAGCTATAAAGAGGTCGGATGCACACTGCAACGAGATGGATGAAATAACAACATCACTTCTTAACAAGGTTTATTTTTGAAAAACGACTCTCATTGTATTGGTCCATTCATCTAGATTAAAGTCGATATTACATCAACAAATACAGCCCATCTGATATTTATAGCCAGATATTGACATAACTTCACATTATTTTTAAACATTTACTAGATATCTAGCAAATATAAGATTTAAAATTTTTAATATGTAATTTATATATAAACATATTTTATTCATCATAATAAAATAGTTAAATTAAAAAGTTTAATTAAACATACATATATATATATATATATATATATATATATATATATATATATATATATATATATATATATATATATCTACATACATATATACATTCATGTGTACATATATACCTACATACATTCATACATACATGCATTCATACATACTAGTGATGTAAATGATACCAAGCCGATACTTTTGGTTTTTGATGCCGAGTCGATACTTTAAATTTCGGTAAAAAACGAGCACGAGCCGAAACTCTAGTCAAATGAGCCCGAGATGAGACTTTTACAAAACATAATCGAGCCGAAATGATGCCTTTTTTAAGATACATTTTAAACATAATTTTTAAATAGTTATCCATATTTTTATTAATGTTTCCTATATTATGTGACATCATTAATTATTTGTATCGAAAGGGGGCTATTAATAATTAATTAAGGGGTAAATTAATTAAAAGTATGTTACAATAATCTAATATAGATATAACTAAGCTTTGAATTAGCAATTTACATGTATTAATAGTTATTGTCTTTCTTATTCTAATATTATGTAATTGATAGTAGCTAATTTGACTTTGGCGTTTATGAACATATTAAGAATCTTATCGATTGTTTTCCTTATATTATAGTTTGTATTGTGTATTATTTATAGTAATACAATTATTTTCGTTTAATATACAAAACAATGATTCTGATAACTGACACTGAAACTATATTGATCTTATGAAAACTGAGACTAACACTTAAATTATGCCTTTAATAAGAATGAGTTAATAGAAATTCATTTTATAGAGTCTAAGACTGCATCGACGGTTTAGGTAACCCATTCAGAGACTTAAATGATGATTTTTACATCGAGAATGTTTCGATGCTTTAGGTATTGATAATGAGACTGCATCGATGCTTTAGATTTGAGCATAATTTACATCACTAGTACATACATACATAAATACATTCATACATATATACATGCATGCGTACATACATACATATATACATACATGCATGCGTACTTACACACATAAATACCTAAATACATACCTGCATACATACCTACATACATACCTACATATATACATGCGTACATACATAAAATTTATGTCATAAATACATTCATGTATACATGATATATATATATACATGCATGCGTACATACATTTTTACATATCTATTACATATCTATTTACATATACATTCGTGTTCACAAATTAATTAATTTTATAGTAGCTGTTCATAATGGTTCCAAAGAGTACAGCAACGTGGCTATTGGAGAAATATTAGGAAATATCAAGAGAAAAAAAAAGGAAAAATTAATTTATTAAAATAAATATGCTCATAAATGACTTGTGTTATTGTCTACAAATAATACATGTGTTAACAGAAGTGGTGTTATTTGTTGTTTAAAACATAGCCAAAAAACTAGTGTTAACATATGTTAACATTATGTTATGTAACATCAAGTTATGTTAATAAACATATGTTAACATATTGTTAACACATGTATTTTTTCTCTATTGTTTACTGGGTTAATAAACCTTTGCGATGTGCTTCGAACCAAATACTAGATAATGACATTCTATAAAGTATACAACTTAGCACGCGTATTATAAATGTCCCAATTACATAGGGATTATAATTCATAATATAAGTTATATCGATACTATTAAGAGTACTCTTTTACAGATGTCATACGAAGAGTAATCAGCCATAATCGATTTGTTGCTGGAGAAAGAAGAAACGACATATCTAAGGACGTATTTATTTGGTTATCTGTTTATAAACATAAACGTCAGAAGTAAACCTCAGAACATTCATACGCATCATATATATATATATAGCTTTCGTATACGGCTCTTACTTAATACTTAACTTAATAAATATATAAGCCATACATTTAAACAATACAATACTCACTGGTTTTCAGGCTAAAACAATCCTGATTATACCCACCCAAGTACAATTACCGTATCAAACTACCATATAACTACAATATCAACACAATTATTTGATATTTATATTTTTATATTTTGTAATATTCATCGTAGGGATCAAAATATAATTATGCTAAAATCGAATTGAATATAAATAATAAATAATAATAATAAAATCAGACTTTACAATTGCATGGGTGAAGGAAGATGTACCAATTTATGATTACGAGGAGAAAAATTATATATAGAAATTAAATATATATAGAAAGTAAAAAATTAAATTATTAAAATTAATCATCTACTCATAAAGCATAAACACTCATAGTATATCAACTTTGAGAATGTGGGTTCATCAAGTCCAAAACCTTAGGGAATATACTTTCGCCAATAGTTTATACATTGGTAACATTTTGAGCCAGAAAATGCATCAATACTACCCGATATAAAATATGACAAATTTATGAATTGAGAGTTAACGAAATACAAAAAAAATTACATCGTTATTCTCTACCTCTTAAATATAAATATATAAATGTAATAAAATAAAAAATTAATTAAAAATAATAAAATTATAAATAGTAAATAATTAATAAGTTTATATTTTATAAAGAGCAGAACATGAATTAAATAAAATAATAAGCATACAATAATATTATTAAAATACTCGTAATCTAATCAATATTATAAAAAAATATATAAAATATAATACTTCGATATATATGAAGTTAATTATATGTATATCTATATAGAGTATATGATATAGCTATATATATGTGTGTATGTGTGTATGTGTGTTTGTAACCACCGTACATAGGTATAGTTAATAAATGGTTTATGCTAGGTCTCGCGGAAAATACGTTCGTATTCATTTACTAACGAAGTCTAATATATATAATTTCGATGATTGAAATTATATTTGCAAAATATGAAATAGGTAGTAATTAAATTAAATCAAGGTTTCGATATCGAGCGATATCTGGCTAATATTATATTTGTTCCATATTAAAAATTGAAAAATGTGCATATAATGTTAGATATATGATATAACGAATTATTTGGTTTATGTTAAGAGGTGGTATATAATAAATTAAGCGGGTAGTTTTAAGGAGTATATCTACTGTGAATGTTACATATTATTTCATATATGAAGTCGAAGAAGTGTTCAATAAATATAGTGTAAGATATATCTTAGAGATTGGTGTAGTACATCCAAATAGGTGATAGGTTAACTCATTTACATATATGTATAGTTATTTATATTATAAATAATATTAATCTTATAGTAGTTTGTATTATAAATGTGTACATTTATAATGTGTATTTTCTACGAATAATGAGACATGTATTATAATTGTATATGTATGAGAGTTTTATTTTTAAAGTTTGCAGTTACATATCTTGAGAATAAATAGGTATGCTTAGACCAGTTCTGTTTATTTGTATTTATTAGTACGGTAAGTTGTATAGTGGTTAAATATTATGGTTATGAGTCATGAATGAAGAATATTTAAGATAATTCAAGAAATAAGTATAGTTAATTGCTTATAATTTACTATTTAATCTAAGTTACAGAGTTATTTTTTTTGTTAGAGAATTTAATTATGTAGTGATAGCGTAATGGTTAGTTATTAGATCTAATTAATGTGTGATAAAATATAATGTGAGTATAATGTGTGTATATAAATATTTGAGAGTGAGGAATGTATAGTAGGGATTAATTATATATATTTTTATATATATTTATAATATGTTATCACTTAATATTACTTAATTGTGTATATAGTTAGATAATACAATTGATAAAGGTATGTGAAGGTTGACGAAAGGATAGTAGCAGATGATAATATGAAAGTGTTATATTATTATAATAGTATTAAGTAATATGATAGAATCAGTACATGTTTGGAGGATACTATTTTTATTTGGAGTTTTAAATAGTGGTATGTTATATTGTACTATATATATATATACAGAAGATAGTTAAAATATTAGTATACATATAGATATATATATATATATATTAGTATACATATAGATATATATATATATGTATATATATATATATATATATATATATATATATATGTGTGTGTATAAGTATGTGTATGTTAGAATCGTATTATACGTTGTATACAATACTGACAATCATTGTATATAACCCATATAATGGATGGGCAGTAAAACGTTCATACATTATTAATTAATTAATACTATATACCTTATGTGTTATTTATTTGAAAATATTGTTGGGTATAACATTATTTTTCAATATCCGAAAAGTTCATATATATATATAGAAATTCATATATATATATATTACTAACAGTTCGTCTGTTATTATAATGTAGTTATATATCAGAAGTAAAACTATTAATGCGTGTTTCTTAACTAATAACTCCATTGTATTTAAACTATGCATTAATCGATGTTATATATATATATATATATATATATATATATATATGTTTAATGTGTATTTAATTATAACGTAAATTTATAAATAATGTAAATTTATAATATTTTATTTAATATATTTTAAATTTTTGATATAAACAAGTACAATAATTAGTCAAATTTAAAATATTCTAAATATATTATGTTTAGTATTTTATACTATATTATATTGTGTATCTATATGATACCGAGTGAACTTCTGAGTATTTAGATTGTATCACATTACTCTCTCCTCGGTGTAGGTATATATTCGTTACACGCGTATTAGCACTGCATGTGATTTATGAGTATACTATACAGTACCGTATACGAATGATGATCTATGTTATGTTATATACCTGTAATAATGTAATATAGCTAGTATCTCACATATTTCAAATGTTTAATGAGTCAAAGTTTCCAGTGTCTGAAATGTATAGAAAATAACAGTGATGTAGTGATTAATACCGGGCTATATATATGTTTATATATATATATATATATTATGATAAAACTCACAATCAAATTACATTGATAACATTTCTTATAATGAAGCATAGTCGTAAAAACAGGTGGAATGACTAGATAATTTATTAAATTGCTATAGAATATAGACAGTGATGGGCACGATCACGATCGTTTGAAAATGATCGAATAAAATGATCGACCATCGTCGATCATTAGAAAATGATCGAGTAAAATTATCGAAGATCGTCAGCAACTGATCGCGATCGACGATCGTGAAAAAAAATTAAACATAATTTATATAAAATCAATAAATAACAAAATAATGGATATAATAATAACTTTTATTTATGAAAATGTTGAAATACGATCAAATTACTAATAAAATAATATTAATATAATAAATTTACTTTCAATAGAACTAACAATTCAAAGTTAGTAGGTATATTTATACCTATCATTTAGTTTATTGCGTTTCGGTTTATTTATATTGATAGCAATACTAAACATTCTTTCCACGGCGCGGATGATGGGAGTATAGAATTATATTTTATGAATAACATGGTTATAGTAGGATAATTATTTAGCATATCTAAATTAGTATTTTTACTATTTATATAATTAAGTATTTCTATTTCTACCGTTGATTTAGAAGTGGATGGTCCGTTATCATCAATAACATAAAAAATATTACGATTACATTAGTAAAAAAGATACATTGGTATATATATATATAAATATATTGATATGACGGATTGCATGGGTGAGTACTTGCGAGTACTGCGTGGATAATTAGTGGTTCATGCAGCAGCCCGGAATGCATACGCGTATATAACAATACGATCAAGATCCACGATCGGCGATCGATGATCGAGATCGCGATCGACGATCAAAATAATTACGCGATCGACGATCGACGATCACCGATCGTTAAAAAATGATCGAGTAAAAAGATCGACGATCGACGATCGTTAGAAAATGATCGACGAAATTGATCGACGATCGGCGATCGTGAAAAGTCGTGATCGTGCCCATCACTGAATATAGATAAATGTAAATAATGGACAATCATGGTAAACTATTCACACCATATGCTCAATGATATAAAAATCATATATATATATTGACGAAAAACTCCATAACTTCAATGTATTTCAAAAACTATATATGTATATTCTTGAATAAGAAGGGTACAATCGGAAGTGAATACCAGAAATACCTAGCCATATAATGACTAACATATTTAAATACGATATGTTGGGATCGTAAAACAAAAATTCAATACAAAATAATTGCGTCCATTTATAATTAATTATATTAATGATTATCTACTATGTTGATTGGATATTATAATACTAAAATTATTTATACCACAATTATTTTAGGGGGTCGGTAATAGGGGAAGGAAGTCGGTATTAGGCACATGTATCAGATTACCGACCCCCTATTTATTTTTGTAAATATAATTATATCAAAAATTTAAAATAGCCACATTATTCATTGCCATGGCATAATATTTTATGCATAATATTATTCAAAGTACACAATTTCAAATAAATATATTTACTATTGAATAAGTTATTACAACTAATCATTTAGGGGTCAGTAATCGGGTACTTTCCCCTATATGCTTAAATTCACAATTAAAAAAGACAAACAATTTCCAATTTTTGACTTTTTAGTAAGTATCGATTAACATTTATTCGATGACACATTATGTATATCTATTCACTAGAAGGTTTTAAAAATCGCTTAATTTTAATAACATATATATAAATTAAATAATGATTTAATTAATATAAATCCATTTCAGTCCTAGTAGTTTTTCGCTGTCACCATGTTAAGAGTAAAAGCGTCAAGGCTTATGTATATCTATTTAGTATCGAAGTGCCATACATATGGCTATCGGCTGCTTTATATAGCAACGTGTCTGGCACGCAAGGTGGTCATGCATGACGGCCATGCATGAATTCGCGGGCGTGTTCTAGGCACGCAGCGCGCGTACGCCGTACGTCTCTCCTTGTATAGTGAGTGGTAGTAATATGCGTTAATACCATCGATATAAAGAAACCTTTCTTTATATCGATGGTTAATACACGTATATTAATAATAAGACAATATATATAATAACTGTTATATATATATATATTACTATTTATATTAGGTCCTGGCGACTGTAGTATATTAAGGGGATGGCACACGACGCCCGCCTCTCTATGTATATAGATAGCAAATAATGGGTCTACGCAAAACTAGGCGCGCAGATTTCTATTCATTGAATTGAGCTAATTGTTGTCATATTCTATTCATTAAATGTATACACATACTATTACAGGACGTAATTTTTATAATATATATTATATAACATATATATATATATATATGTAAACATTTTTATTTTTTAATTTACGGAATTTCTATAGAAATTATTATTTTTTGCAACTATACATATAAAAATTTAGAAAATTACGCCTGTAATAGTATTCATATATATGTTATTTATATAATGCAATAAAAATTAGTAGAATACATATACTAATTTTTGTTATACCTAATTTGTTTATACACACATACCTAGCGCGAAATAATTATTCTGAGAAAACAGCATTTGAAAGTTGAAAGTATACATATCTATCGATAATATAACAATTTAGAAATCAATGTTATGGCATTTCTAGATTGAATTCGCAGCTGATATTTATACAGACACTAAAACACACTACATTTATTAATATTATGGAATACAAAATAAATACAAAATCATTTTTTTTTATCATTTTGAACACTGGGACATCCCCTTAAGTATAAGATAATAATAATGTAGAATTGTACCTTTTTACTATGAATATAATAATACATATATGTATTGCCTGTTTTTAAAACATATCTGTATCTCTACAGTATCTACTATATATTAGGTATATACTCTTCTTACCTATATAAAGATATAGATATAGCATAAAATGAAAAAAAATACTCAGTTATAAATATAATCTTATATATAAAATTCTAAAGTATTATGTTTATTGTGTGTATTACATTATAAAAAGCGTATAACTTTTCAATTAAGTAAGAATGATAATGTTATTGTTAGTATAAATATAATATTTATATTTATATCTATACTTTAATAATAAGTACATTAATAATATATACATTATTAAAATGTACTCAATATTTCAAATATTTCACATTAGATATTAAATACATATTTTAGAATGCACAATTAAGGCACTTATAGTTAAGTTTGATTGATATATATTATATAATTTTAAAGATAAATAATGATTTTGCATATTTTAAGAAAATAATTATGTTGAAAATACAAATAAAGTAAGAACGTAACTATAATTTGTAGGTTAAGGGATAACATTTCTCGTAGATATTAAAATCCAATAATAATTGATAATTCAATAATATATACATATATATATGAATATATATATATATATATATATATATATACATATGTAATGGAGTCATTACTAGACATATAGTCTTATAGTTATAATCTAGATACTTACAACGTACACCGTACGTCATACGCACGCAATACGCGCTAGGAGAATTATCTCTCATTAGTCACGATACTATCATTAGCACAGTACTAACTTATCACGAAACGTTATTATTATTATTATTATTGGAACTGAGGGTTCTGTCTAATCGGTTATCTAAGGTGTACTGAATAAATATCAAACACTTTCTGATTCTTGTACTTCGGCCACGGCTACACATATATATATATATTTAAAAAAAGTAATAGATATATTTTCGAAACTCAAATGAATTGAATCGATACATGTTCGCAACTAACAATAATTATGAATGGATACGAAGAACCACCTAATAAATAATAATTATAATTATACATAAATATTATTGTAAATCAATAACTATATGTATGATAAATGATTTCTAATTATAACTAAATAACAAAATAACAATATAACAAAATTCTAATTCATCTATAATTATATGGATTTATATTTTATATTTTAATTTATTAAATTGTAACTTGAAATAATATATATATATATAGTTTTGCATAATTTTATAATTCGATTATTAAAAATTCATTTTCAAAATTAATAAATAAGCTAAATCATAATGATAATATAATTAATTTAATTATTATTAATGAAATACAAATTTCATTCTAATATTAATATTGGAGACTATTTCGTATTATATAAAGTAATATATTATATAATATATATATATATTGAAAATTACCAAAGTAAAACGATTTAAAAATCAAACAATTTGTATTTTAATAATGCAAATATACAATTGATAAATATCATCTTTCTATATTTAAATAATTATAATTATAACTAAGAAGCTATCTGATGTATTATCACCCCACTTAATATAGATTCTATGATTGCTGTACCAGTAATTTAAAAATTGTATTATATAAGACGGAACATTATAACTTTTAATCTATGAAATAAAATATTGTGATTAAGTTTGTCAAAAGCTTTAGATGCATCTAGAAAAGCTACAAATATATTTGTATTGTTATTATTGTAATCTTTTAAGTATTGCTTAAGTGCAAAAACATACATTTCGGTTCCAAGGTTTTTTTAACATATAAATTGATTATCAAGAGTAACCAATAAAGAAGATATTATATTATATACCACCTTTTTAATTATCTTAAAAATAATATTGGATATACATATAGGACGATAGTTAGAAGAGTCAATCTATATTTTATTTTTGTTTTTAATTATTGGTAGAATATAAGATAATATTAACTTTTTTGGAAATCGGAGTGATATAACATGTTATTAATGAGTAATACTATGACTTGGATAATAAGACTATTTTAATTTGAAATATGTTTTATGGAAATTCCATCAGGACCTACAGATTTACCACATTTAATGTAATCAATAATAGATGAAATCTCAACCGTATTTGTATAAACAATGTAATTAACATTAATTGTATTATACGGGTACGGAATAGAATTAGTACTGTTAAAAATATCATTAAAATTATCAAACCAGAATTTAGTAACATCAGCTATACCATGTGCATTCCCAATGTTATTAGGAATAGAAGATTTTTTTTTCAAATTATTTAAAATTAATTTCCAAAAATTATTTCGATCACTGATTACATTTAAAGTAATAGTATCAGCTTCTATTTGTTTATATAACAATTTACTATGGCGTAATTCATATTTTAAATGTTTTCTTGAATTAATCATATTATCATAGCATATTCCAGCTAGAGGTTTTTTATTTTGTATCCAAGTTAAATAATATGATCGGGCAATACAATTTGTTTCCTTAACAATACTATTCCATTCAGAACGAGCGTATTTACTATTATTAGATTCAAAACATATATCTTTAGAACATTTTAATAGTATATTTATTAACGTATTATATAAATATTCAGAGTAATTATGATTAATATCAAAGGATTAACATTAACATTGATATTATTGTCAATATTCGTTTTATTTATTTTATTATAAAATCGTTTTACCAATATACTACTAGGCCACCTATTACAGTTGTACATATCTTGAACATTATCAATCATCAGACTTACCTTAAATGAAGATAATAAGTGACGCGAAGTAATTATTTTCTCGACCGAGCATTCATCTGAAGTAATCTCAAATTCTTTGCATATATATGATTTAATTAACTCTATAGTCACATCAATATTTATACGAGATAAGAATAAGTGATATCGTCTAGCTGGTGGTTTCCCGAATGCTTCAGAAGAACCTTTTCCAATTTGTATTACATTCCGGCGCATGTTCTTGGCGTTATTGACGTTCTTGACATTCTTGACTTTCTTGTTTACTAGTGTGAACTTGTCATCTGGTTTCGGTTTTCGTACTTTTGAAGCGTACGACGTACGCCGTACGTATCATGAATATGGACAACAATGTTAGGTAGAGAGTGATATATAGAAATATCAGCAGATATATATTTAGTATATCATTATATTTATTAATATTGACTTCATTAGCACTAATTAATAAAGGAGTAACTGCTTCATTAATTAAATTGACATAGTTCGCAGCAATATTATAGCAGAATGAATAGAAGCCATATTTGTATTTTGATCTCCAAGTGTAGGTATTCTACGAATATTAGAAGCAACATATAATGGCATTGATTCTGAATTTAATTCGTCTATTAGGTCAAAAATACCAATTATATCTTTTGATATTTTGTTAGCTAAATTTGGAGCTTCACGCTTCACAATAAATATACATATCGATTCACCTAATATATTTGTAATATATATATCACTAGTGAGTATCCATTTAGCAAGAGTTAATTCACTTATTTCAAAATAGCCTGAAATAACCATTTCAATTAAATCACAATTCATAGTTTATCTACCTTTAACACAGTAGCAAAGCAATTCATTCATAATAATTTTACTTTCATTCATAATGCTAAAAAAAAAACGATAGGAATAAAAAAACCTATACAATTTAAAATGCGTTAGTACAATCACTGATTAGATTCGAACATATCTGTTATCAATCTAATTTGTTTAATGACCTATTATTTAATAATTATATGCATCATCATTTAATTTTCCCATTCACACTAGTGGTAATACTATCGATGTAATTATCTCCCTTTCTGATTCTTCTTTAATCTCTAGTACTAATCAAAGTCTACTTATATCTGAACATTTTTCCATTAATTTCACTTTATCTTTTCCGGTTCCCTTTGATCAATCTTTTATCAGAAATTATAGAAATATATCTAGCATTAATATTAAAGAATTCATGAAATCTACTTTTATTCGGCTAAATTATCTCACATCACATTCACTATATATCGAACCTTCAATCGATGATCTCAATACTTCACTCAATTTATCCCTTGACTTCCATGCCCCTCTTAAAATTTCTAAAACAAGAAAGATATTTCATCAGTCATGGTTTGGCTCTGACTTATCAACTCTTAAAAGGAAATTACGATCATATCAATTGAAGTTTTCTCGATCAAATCACTGAATGATTTACAGTCCTTTAAAATGTATCGTAACATTTATCGTTGGAAATTATCTAATGTAAAATATTTATTTTTTATTAATACATTTCGTGATTTTGGAATCAACTCTAAACAGTCTTTTAAACTAGCTTTTTCTCTAATTGGCAAGAATAAAATTAAAAAACTTCCAGATTTACCTGAAAATGTACTTTGCTCATCATTTTCTAGTTTTTTCATATAAAAAACAAAAAGTATCATAAATAATCTACCTCCTATGAGTAATAATTTCCAACCATCTTTATGTAAACATTTTTCATCATTTCACAGATCCTGCTTTTCGCTTCCTAATCCTCTTGAAATCCAAACATTAATTATGTCCATTAAATCGCCATCCCCTCTAGATCCTATTCCTTTTACATTACTACGTTCTTCTATTTCATACTTAATAATTCCTATTACTAATATATTTCGCTCATCGCTTATCTCCTCAGTTGTTCCTCCAAGTATGAAATAAGCATATATTACTCCAATTATTAAAAAGTCTACTCTTGATTCCTCTATTCTATCTAATCTGTTCTGGGCCCAATAATTTTCTTATTTATATATTACCTATTTCTTCTATTTTTAAAAATTATCCATACATTCATTATCATATATATGCTGATTTACAGCTTTATACTTCCTTTCCTCGCTTTTTTACGCTATAATCCAATACAACATTACAAACTGTATTACTGATATAAAAAATTGGCTCACTAGTAATTCATTATCATTAAATGTTTCAAAAACTGATACTATTTTATTCTCTAAAATACCTTCAATTGTTAAAATAACTGATAGTTTTCTTGTCACGCTGCCTTTATCTAACAAAAGCACAACACTCGGTATAACAATTGACTCTATTATGAAATATGGCAGTCACATTCTTAATGTTATTAGTACTGCTAATTTTTATTTATATAATATACATAAGGCTCGCGCTAAGCTCTCCTTTGATATCACTAAATCACTTATATATTCATTGGTTTTTAGTAGATTCGACTACTGCAATTTACTTTTTGTTTTTGTCCCTTATAATATTATGATAAAATTCGAAAAAATTCAAAGTAGAGCTGTTCGAGTTTTATATACATTTAAGAATAATAGAAATACTATTACGGGTAGTAACTATATATCTATATCAAATATTATGTTAACCCTTGGTTGGCTCACATATCGTGATCTTTGTAAACTCAAATTGTTATGTTTATCTCATAAAGCTATCTACACGGGTGAACCTAATAAATAAAATAAATATAAATCAGTAATTTTACCAGTAATTTGGTTGGTTTAATAATTAGTTCATGACAGATTGATTCCAAGGAATTTAATAATATTTATGTAATAAATATCAATTAAATATGATTTAGAAATAAGTTTAACTAAACTTATAAGCAGGGTGAGTAGTCAGCGGACTACTCTATCAAATATCTTCAAAAGGAGATCCTCTGAAGTCGATTAGTCGGCCAATAATCGAATATGAATTACAAATTATAAATACTTCTACTTTTAATTGTTGACAGTTGACATCTATCATACTTTATATATATATATATATATATATATATATATATATATATATATATATATAAAGTATGATAGATGTCAACAAATATATATATATAAAGTTTACAGGTAAATTACATAATAATGAACAGCAATATATAAGTATACTGAATACTAGAGAGTGAATTAAACATTTAGTAATGGCTAAGATAAGCTTATAACGAGATTTTCTAATATTATATAGAACATTGTTGACAGTTCGAATCATGTTATTAATATGTGGAGAGTAATCTAGGTGAGAGATTATAGTGAAACCGAGGGTATATATAGAGAACATATAATATAAATATAATTATATTTATAACCATTAAAGGTTATATATGAGCTTTATAGGGTATGATAATATATAAATGTGTATAAATATAATATATACTATAAATATCGATGTGCATATTATGTTCATAATTCGAATTATTGTTAACGTTCTATTATAATATTATGTTAATATGTGTATGATCATATTATGTTCAATATTGTTTACTGGAAAATAATGCCATCAATATATTTTAAACTACATAGTTTTGAATATATCTATAAGTTACTATCACTATAAAATTGTTAATGTAATCTCACATAAAAAATAAACCTATTTCTAAAATAATTAAACTATATAAAATATTATTATGAACTTTTTGTTCTCTTCTGATTAGACTCGATTCTAACTAATGATTCAACCAAAATATATACAAACTGCTAATATACCGATACTGTAACTAATATTTCCATTTTGTATACTTCCATTTAATATTATATGTATTTATATATTTCCACATTATAATAAAATATCTCATGAACAGATATATAAAGTATTTGATATAACACAAACTAAAATAATATCCTAAATATAATTTAGGATATTTTAATTTAGAAAATTGTAATTAGAAAGAATACTTCCGAAGAATATATTTAAATTGAAGAAGAAAGTAAACATTTATATTATAATATATAAAACTATTTGGATCGCAATATCTAAAATAAAAATTAATAAGATAAAATGAAAATATGATAAAGTATTTAGAGAATAAATTTGTAAATTGTATATCAATTAATGCTTACTAAAACTCCAACTTACATTTATAAATTACGCAATAGGCCATTTATTTAATAAAATATTGTTATTGTTTATTTATATTTATTTTTATATTATCCATTTATAATATTTATATAATACCTATTTAATTTTCAATACGTTCAAGAATAGCTTACATAACACTATTATCAATATATAACACATGTAATCATTATCATATACATTTAAAATGTTTATTACATTTATACAGTATATATTATTCTACATAATACATATAATTAATTATAACATTAAATTTATTATAAAATCAATGAAAATTAAGTTTATCTTTGATTCAATTCAATAAACTGTCAATAATATATTTTAATGATTAATGATATTTAAAATTAAAATTAATGATTTTTATTTATAATTAAATAATTTAAATTTATAATATAATAATTGTATATATAATTTTTTAAATATATGTATATATATAATATGCATATTTATATATATATATATATATATATATATATATATATATATATATGTTATATAGTGATATTACGCAATATATAAGACCCAGCGAATATGCATACAATGCACTAATCTGTCGATATAGCGTGGCGTATCACGCATCAGTGCGTCACGTAGAATCAACCAATTAGCGTCGTGCACCTATAACATAGAATGTTTAGTGCAGCGACATCATTCAGTTGATATTCTGATAGTAACGTATAGGTATAGTTATATTCTAATTGTAACATTCAAATTGTATAAGCTATATGTACTACATTATTCGAACCACATATACACGGTAAGGTTCATATCATTAATGTAAACTACATGTATTATTATTATTTCGTTAGGTTTTTGGTTTAATAAAGTTTTAAAGCAATTCACGTTTTGTTTAATACAAAACGACAAAGAGGCATTCCGGCCTTACTACATATATATATATATATAATAATAATAATAATAATAATAATAATATCAGATTGGCAAAATCCTGGATGAAAGAAAAAGCATGGCTTGTCGAGTCTTTCACCCAATAGATTATAAGGAGAAAATTTGATAATTATATTAATATAATGAAAATAAAATAAAGGATAGGATAACATTATAATTAATAAGATAATTACAAGTATATTATTAATAGCTACACAAAACAATTAATACAAAATTAAATAAAAACAAAATTTAAATTTAAAAAAAAAATATATATTTTGTTAAGTATCAATTTGACATGTAATTTATATTGGTGACACGCATATTGACAATGGCGTCTCAACTTTCAAGGTGTGGGTTCGTCAAGTCCTATGCCTTAAGGATCATACTTGCGCCAAGAACATGAACACTGGCAACATTTACCGCCAATAAATGCACCTTTACTCCCAATACATACCACTATCGCTAATAATGCCATTCAATATAACACATCCAAAAATCTAAATAGAATTAATACATTTTGTTTTTATTTGATTTTATTAAATAATTAAAAGTAAACAAATTTATAAAAAAAACATCAACGATAAAATAATAATAGTAAAAACTCCTCATAATCTTAATCATCATTTCATAAAATAATAAAATAAAATTATAAGTTAAAAGGGTATAACATAAATATAAAAGATATAGTATAAAATAAAAATATAAAATAAATAATAAAATATAATATAAATAAAATAGGCCTATAAAGTCAATAATCAATAGTCATACATAATAATCATTAATATCATTAATCAATATATATCATTAGTCAATTATTACTGATCATTATCATTAGTTTATTATCTTTAGTCAAATATCATTAGTATAATTATCATTAATTCGTTATCCCAATTCAGTTATCATTAGTCAAATTCGTATCATTAGTTAATTATAAATAAAGTTAAAAATAAAATTAAAGTCATTAAATTCACTTACTCTTCCTAAAATATATAAAATCTATAAAAAAAAGCGATAAAATAAAAAGTATAATTTTGTAAAGTGTCAATTGTAAAATGCACTATTAAAATTAAGTGTTATTATATAAACTTATCAAAACTTTTTTATAATTTGTACTAAATGATTTTAAATTATTTTTTTTTCTTAACACTTTTTTTAAATTATTCCATAACTGTGGTCCCATATTGGATATACAAAAATATTTTTTTGCGTCCTTATTTTTATTCTATGAAATAAGAGATTATTGTAAGACTTTATTTTAAATAAATTCTGTAAATTCAAAGGTAGAGAATAATTTCTGGCCCTGAACATGAATTTAACAGTATTCAATTTAACAATATCATCAAACTTTAAATTATTATATTTAAAATAAAATGTATTGTACATTAATTCATTATTACATATACATCGTAAAGCTCTTTTTTGTAACATATTAATTTTTAGAAGGTTCGAACTATAAGTATTTCCCCAAATATGGGCACAGTAATATAAGTGGGAATTAAAAAAAGAATTATAAAGTAAAACTAATGCTTTACTATTTCATTTTAATTTTACTTTATTTAAAATACCAATAGATCTTGATAACTTTGTGCATACATAATGTATTTGTCTATTCCAGTCTAATTTATTGTCAATAATAATACCCAGAAATTTTATCATTTCTACGGTACGTATTTCTTTATTATCAATTTTAAGTTTTAATTTAACATTATCATTTATATTTCTTATATTGAATAATAAAATATTAGTTTTATCTATATTTAATGACAATTTATTAATATTTAGCCATACATATAATTGATCAATTCCACATTGTATTTTATTCTCAAGCTTTGAAATAGATGTATCCGAAAAAATTAAGGTGGTATCATCCGCAAATAAAATAGGTTTGAAAATAGAGGATATATTAGGTAGATCGTTTATATATAATACAAATAAAATAGGTCCTAATACAGATCCTTGTGGAACTCCACACTTAATATTTTTTAAATTAGATTTAATATCTTTATTAAATACATATTGCATCCTATTAGACAAATAGCTCTTTAAAAGGTCTAAAGAAATACCTCTTATCCCATATACATTAAAAGAATATCATGATTTAATGTATCAAAAGCTTTTCGTAGATCAATCGATAAAATAGCACATTTATTTAGATTTTCAAGCTTTTGACAAACAGTTTCAATAACATCTACTAAAGCATCTGCTGTTGAAATTTTATTTCTAAACCCATATTGATATTTACTTATTATATTAAATTTATCTAAAAATTTTAATAATCTATTTTTTATTAATTGTTCCAGAATCTTAGAAAATTGTGGTAACAAAGAAATTGGCCTATAATTTTCTGGTTTAGACTTATCAGATTTTTTAAATAATGGTATCACTTTAGCTATTTTTAAAATATTAGGAAAAACCCCTTCAGAAAAAACTCTATTAAACAAATATGATAAAATTGGACTAATTTCAATGCTAATTTTTTTAATTAAAAACATATTTATATGTCTGAACAATAATTACTATATTTAAGTTTTGAATTATTAATTTCTTCCTGAATTTCAAAACTTGATGTAGGTAAAAAAAAAAGTGTATTATTATAATTATTTGTCATTGTAGTATATATATTAAAATATATATATATATATATATATATATATATATATATATATATTAATGTGTATTTATATATTACCCTTATATATTATTCCATTATTCGTGTTTCTAGTAAAAATTTAATAACATTAATATTTATAATTAAATTTTATATATATATATATATATATATATATATATATATATATATATGTTATGTAGTTTATATTGGTGTATATTTGTATTCGTATGAATTATATTTAGGCTGTGCATGTAACATATATATATATATATATATATATATATATATACGAATTGCATATATACAATATACTTCCATGTATGAATTGTATATAGGAAATGAGTAGGTACAATATTATAATTGAATATGGCACGAGTGATGTTTTATTCGAGTTATCGAGGAACTGTTTATATAACTCGAATTACCCTTTATAATAGTTTACTCTTAGTGTCTTACTCTAACTTAAAATGTGATTGAGACAGCTTATTGAGTAACGGACTACGAAGATGTGATCACAAACACGATAACGACTAATAATGCCGATTATTACCACATAAACTGATGCTAGGAACGAATGTACTACACGAGCTATGACTGTAAGCATTACCTAGACTACCTGCTTCTGTAATGCTACAGATCCGACTCCGTATTATTTAACGTAATTGTATTGTCACGCCTTTAAATATAGCACGGGTGTGTCGAACCCGTGTTTTAAGAATTTAGACTATCCAAATTGGTGAAGAAATGTCGCTAAAACACATATACTTGTTTACTAATTGCTCTATTATTAATTGCCTGTAAGTGAGGAATGACACATTTTAATTATTTATATATATATATATATATGTAACATTATATATTTATTATTATAACATAATATTATTATTAACAGTGTAAATGATCCCAGAATTCAGCTGTTTAAAGTATTTACATTACAGTGTATACATAATATATATATATATATAGTAATATTAATGATAATTTATATATGTAAATTCAATAAATAACTACAAATATAATATAAATAAAAAAATATAGAAATATAACAAAGAAATATAAATATAGACAAATAAATAAACAATACAATAAAAAAATACTTGTTAAATTAAATAATTACAAATATATTGAATTATATTTATTTTATTATTATTTTTATTTAATATTAATAACTTTATCTGAAAATTATTTAAAATAAAATGTAAAAAATTCGATGATAACAATAGTTATATTTTTATTTATTTATTTTTATTTGTATTTGTTAAAATTATAAATGATTATTATTAATATTATTATAGTACTACTTATATATATATATATAAATTTGTATGTATTTGTGTAGGTGTGTAAATATATAAGGTAATATACTATATATATATATACCTAATCTCCTCTTCTTTTTCTATATTTAATAACAATAATTTTAAATATTAATAATATATATTTAATCTATTTTAATTAATGACTAATAAATAAGTTATAATGTTATTAATATTATATTATACATATTGGCAGATATATAGCATATACAAATATGAATTTAACATCGAAATATGGAGAACAAGGCTGATTTAAAATTAATGATCACAATAAAGTAATATAATCTACATGATAACTGAATATAAATTGGTCGAGATTTTATATAATATACAATTATATACATGTATATAACATTATATAAAATATCTACGTAAGATATCAAATATATGATTAACATAATGTCACATATCTATCTTAACCATACATATCTAAACATACAAAATAATTAACTTTATTTCAATATATCTATAATCATAATTAATTAATAAGTATTACTTGATTACATTGTATCTGTAAGCATTCTCTATATGACATCATATGGTCGAACAGTGAACAAATAAATATAATATGGACATGGAATATTAATAATATATCTAGATATAATCTCCTTAATAGATACAAATTAATGATAATTAGAGAAACAATTGCATGTAAGCCCATGAAAACTCGTATATATATTATGTTGCATTTCTAAAGATAAGTTTAAGTTCATTTATAAAGATATCTGCTATTAATATAAATTCTTTTGTTAGATCCATTTGTTCTCAACTTTATATCTATCAGTGTAATTTCTTACCTGACTCTCTCTTTGATAATTTATCTAGGCTGTTTCGAATTATATTGAATTATTTGCACCTATCAATAAATCTCCCAATCGATCATATTCCAAATCATATTGGTGTAGTAATAAGCTAGATAATCTAAGTCGTCAACTTAGATGACTCAAAATAAAATATCAATCGACCAACCTTGATGCTGATCTTAAAGACTTCAATATATCAGGCTCAATTTATAGATATATACTTTTCATCTATAAATCATCCTACTTTACTGGTAAGCTTAATAACTTCGATATGTTCGTTAAACAAGCATTTCAAATTTCATTTAAATTAATTGGTCGAAATCATAATAAAAGTCTTCCAGGTAAACCAGACTCTTTTCTGTTCACTGCCTTTTCCAGTTTCTTTCAACGAAATATTTCTTTGGCAATTGATTCTCTCCCTTGATTTAATCCCGAACTTTTTTATATAACACATATTACCTATACTAACCACTAGTCATGCTTTATACTTCCATCTCAGACAGTACTCTCATTACTGAATTCTCTAAAATATCACTATCCATTAGATCCTGTTCTATTATCCTATTTCACTCCACCATTCCTTATCTCATTGGTTTTATTAAAAATATAAATAATTTGCCTCTTATCACTTCTTTTGTACCATACTCAATGACATAATCGTAAATAACACCAGTAATCAAGCAACCAAATTTAAATAACTCTAACTTAGATAACTACAGATCAATATCCCAACTCTCATCCATGTCAAAGACTTTGGAACAAATTGTCTCTTCACAGATAATGCAGTATATTACTTCCAATAATATTGTTGATTTCTTTCGAAGCTCTTATCTCACTATCATAGCACTAATACATCCCTAAATTATATTATTATTGATATTATGTTATCCCTCGATGCCTTGTTATCTAGTTCTGTTAGATGTAACGTGTGCCTTTGACTCTCATTATCTTCAAATTATTTCGTTTCGTCTATGTGAGATTTATATTAACGGTCTAGTTCTTAACTGGTTCAATTCAATTCCTTATTCCTTTATTTAGCAGACTATAGAACTATTGTTCCTTATTTACTACCCTCCCCCTTCATTTATTTCTTGCACAGACTTGAAACTATTCAGAGTCGTGTAGTAATAATACTCTACAAACTTGATCGTCTAACAATGATTTACATTTCATCTCTGATACATTCGATTGAATGGTTAAAGTTCCGTCTAATTTTGAAGTTCCGTCTCCTTTGTATAACGTATCGAGTCATTTATCAAGATAGTTCTAAATATCTCGCTAATCGTATTACCACAATCGAAAATTGACCTAATCGTTTTATATCGAATATGATGATTCACCAACTGAACACTATACGCCTAATCGGCATTTGCAGTCGTATCTCTAAAGTGTTGGAATGCATTACTAGCTTACATTAGATCAACTGAATCTGAACCTTTATTTAAACGTAAATTATTTAAATATTTTATTTAATTTTTAACAGCATTATTTAATATTGTTCTTGTTCTTACATATATTGTTTCTTATATATATATATATATATATATATATATATATATATATATATATATATATATATATATTGTTCTTGTTATCATTCTTATATTTAAGTATAACAATAATATATATACATGTATAATAAATAATAGAATATTCATAAATATATAATTAAAATAGTAAAGGTTTATCGAAATAATTTACCTTAAAGAGTATGACAATAAAAATAATAAAATATAAATATATATAATAATATAATATCTGAATTCATATGTAAACTGATACACAATAAATTTATTTACTATAAATGAATTATTTTTATTTTTATAATTAATATTAATATATATTGTATAAGTAGATGACGAATTTTAAGATACTGGGTGGATTTGTGGATCGAATAAAGGACCTATATATAATGAATGTACACCTGAATTTTTTCGGAAATATAATATCTACGAATTTTAATTCGCTACACACCTATTTTATATCCCGTACTTGAATACTTACTTTCAGTGATATAACATACTTCGTTGATTAAATATTGTTAATCATATTATTATTCATAATCTTTGTTTTTTAGATCTTGGTTTCTCAAAAATAGGATATTTATAATTATTATAATTGTATATTTAGCTCCGTCTTTGTGTAATTTTTGTGATAATTTGTTTAGCATATTGAGATATGTATTGGGGAGTATGGATATCAGTATACATTCTACTGGCTATAAAATATACCCATGACATATAAATTGGTCGTGCCTTACCAGATATTTTAGTTATCGAAGGTCAAAAACTAGCTATAGTATCTTCATACCATATATATATATATATATATAATAATTTGATATACAATTACAAAATAAAAAAACCCATAAAAATGATGTCTAACAAATATATATTATTTTAAGTTAATGAATTTGACAATAATATTAAATTTCATTTTGTAGTGATATTTAGCATAGAGCATTTGATTTTGCTTTACAATTTTCTGAGATATATTCTATAATTAATGATACATACAAATTACGAGTATGTGCAATTATTTTAAACATATAAATTAATTAATTTAATTGTGAATTAAAGATATATAGTAATCATGAATGTCATATTCTATTTTATTATATAATATATATTATCCATAAATAATATAAAATCGAAATATACTAATACCCTGTAAACATATATGCAATAATACAATATATTTCATTGGTGTATATAATTATAGTTATGGATCCAATATATATATATATATATATATATACTAACAATATTTTTTGAAACTTCATTGTCAATATGCTCAATTGCATTAATATCAGTGTGACTTGTATCTTATAACAACAATTATGTAAATGTAAATTATAAATAATATTATAAAATAAAATATTCGTTTAATAACTTTTAACTTGGTTCGATAACTTATTTTTACTTTTAATTGAATATGTTCTTATATTTATAAACAAATAAATATAAAATATTAATTTTCAAAATAAAATATATAAATTTATATTTTCATAATTAAGTTATTTAAATAGCATTATATATTAACATAATTATAATTTAGCAATCTTAATATTATTATAATATATATCAAATTTAAAACTATAAAATTACCTTTTCTTATAATAAATATAATACGCTATGTTTAATAATTTATAATTTATTATAGTACATATAAAATGTATATAAAACATAAATCACGATAGTATTTAGTTACCATTTTAATTAAATGTATAGCTATTCGTAATTATATTAATTTTTATACAAATTTCACAATATCCAATCCAAATAATTATTTTATTTTTTCAAAATAATATAGTGTTTCGATAAAAGTTTATTAATATATAACCACTACCGACCTTAATATTATTTATATATGTAAATAAAAATATATACATATATGAATAACAAAATAAAATACTGTCCTATTTAATAAATAAAGTATTTCGACATTTTAAATATTATAAGATTCGGAATTCAACCAATGTTATATAAGAATATCTTAGATTAATTATTGAATAATAATATGTATATATATATATATATATATATATATACATATACCATATTAATATATAGAAAATTGTATTACAATCATTATTTTTTTATATAATGTATGTTTTTTTATTTTGTAATCCATTTACTAACACTTGTTTATATAACACAGCGAAATTGCATAATTAAATTAAAAATTTAGCATATGATTAATATTAACAAGATATGTAATACTTTCACTATTTTATATATAGGAAATATTATTCTAAAACTAATCTATGGAATTCAGAACGGCCATAAGTATAATGTTATGTATACCGCGCTGTCATGTATACGGAGGACGTATAATACAGCGCCGAACATTATGTATACATGTAATATATTATAATATTATATAATAATATATTATAATAGCTATAACAATAGTAGTATATATAAATATATATATATATATATATATATATATATATACTATATATATATAAATATATATATACGTATATATATATATATACAAACATATATATGTTTGTTTATTAATGATTGTTCACTATACTAACAACTATACTAACAATATATACCAACAACTATACATTTTAAAAAACATATATATAAAAATAAATAAAATATAAAAATAATAAACAAATAATAATAATAATAATAATAATAATAATAATAATAATAATAATAATAATAATAATAATAATAATAATAATAATAATAATAATAATAATAATAATAATAATAATAATAATAATAATAATAATAATAATAATAATAATAATAATAATAATAATAATAATAATAATAATTATGAACTATCTATTCCACTTACGATATTATTTAATAAAACTTTATCAGCTGGTGTATGTCCTGACATGTGGAAAGTAAGTTATATAGTTCCGATATTCAAAAAAGGTGACCCTTCAAATAGAGAAAACTATAGGCCGATTTCAATTACCTCAATTATGTCTAGAGTATTCGTATATTAGTTGAGGAAATTAATTTTTATCTAGAACGTAACTCATTAATTTCTGATTCTCAATTTGGATGCCGTCATAAAAAATCTGTTGATCTGCAACTATTAAATTGTTATACTAAATGGATTACTGCAATTGATAAAGGCAGTTTTATTGATATCATATATCTTGACTATGCTAAAGCTTTTGATAAGCTATCTCATAGTAAATTACTTGTCAAATTAACTAATTTAGGTATAGGTGGTAACATACATTCTTGGATAAGTAGTTTTCTATCTGGTAGAACTCAAAGAATAATAGTTAACAATCAAATGTCTGATACAGTTAAAATAATATCTGGTGTTCCACAAGGATCTGTAATAGGGCCTTTACTCTTTCTAATATATATCAATGATTTAGTCGAAGTAATTGATAAAGATATATCCATTAATCTTTTCGCGGATGACACTAAATTGAGTTTTATATCTAATGACATAGATCATAGATATAAATACAACATAATATTGATACATTTTATGAATGGTATAATTCTTGGAAATTAGAAAACGCTGCAAAAAAATCAGCTGCTCTTACATTAGGTAATACTAATAAACCATTGTATACTATAAATCATGTTTCAATAGTAAACTGTAGATCGTATCGTGATCTTGGTATCTAATTTGATCCATCATTACATTTCTCTGAACATATTGGTGTGTGCTGTACAAGTGCATATTGTGTTATCAATCGTATATTTCGCTGTTTCATTACTAATAATATGCCAGCTATTAGAAAAGCATATATATCATATGCTAGACCCCACCTTGAATATGCGTCGACAGTCTGGAATCAGGGACTAGATGCCAGGATATTCAAAGGACTGAAGATAAAACTAGAGAAGGTCCAGAAATTCTTTACGAGAAGATTAATCGAGAGATGCGGTTTACCTTATAAACCTTATAATGAAGATTAATATACCTAAATCTAGATTCTCTAGAAATCAGAAGAACTAGATTTTATCTTGTTATGGTATATAAACTATTTAACGGATTGGTATCTATGAATACATCATCTATTACACTGGTCTGCATCATTTTTGTTATCAAGGGTTTCTCAACTGATTATAAGCTACTTTTTGACCTTGAATTCGAATATGAAAACCGTTTTGCTCAATCAGCTCTAGTTTTTTTTTTATTCAACTTTTCATTTTTTGGAAATATCAGAAATTTCCTATGGAAAATATTGGATTTCATATAAATTATACAGTATTTTAATCCGTTCATTACTATATATTTAGTTATTTTATTATATAAATGTGTTAGTAATATTTAAATAATGTACCAATGGTACGGGAGTTGATTAGGGGTATATCCCTTAATACGTTAATTAATATATTGTATATTAATTTACAATAATTTTCTGACATTTAATGACATTAACATATATACATATAATTTCTGACATTTAATGAAATTAACATATATAAATATAGATTATTTTAACACTAAATAATCAGAAATATATTGTATGTTAATTTAAAATAATTTTCTGACATTTATGAAATTAACATATATAAATAATAAATATATATAAATAATAAATATACAAATCATTATTTTAAATAAGTTAATAATATCATTACTTCATAAAACTTTAAATCAGTATAACGTGTTTTAAACTACACTACAGAATAGAAGGAATTGCATTAATAATCCGGATAAGTTTTGTTACATTTGTGGTAAAGTAATATTCTTGAATCAGAAGTCAAATATAACGCCATTTATAAAAAAAACTTACAAGGTTTATTTCGGAATGCATTTAGGTGACCAAGACAAACCATTTGCACCACATATTTGTTGTAAAACCTGTACTGTTAACTTACATCGTTGGAACAATAAGACATTAAAATCTTTAAATTTCGGAATACCAATGATATGGAGAGAAGGTCAGAATCATGTATCGGATTGTTATTTTTGCATGGTAAATCTTAATGGTTAGTTATAATTATAAAATAAATTTATATTTATATTAAATTAGTTAATCATTTATTATATATATATATATATATATATATATTTATATATAAATGCATACATATATAGAATACATATGTATACCTACATATATATATATATATATTTATATATAACTCTATATGTAGGAATAAATATGAAGAATAAATCAGGTGTTATGTATCCTGATATACCTTCAGCTATACGGCCTGTACCTCATAATAAATATATTCCGATACCAATGCCACCAGATAATCTGGATTAATCATCAGAATCTGATGGTGGAATTGAAATTAAAGCTAATTTATCACATGAATACATTCCTCATGAAAATAAAAGATATATTGAACTATTTAATCAACATGATCTAAATGACTTAACAAGAGACCTTGGCTTATCAAAAGAATCTGCTCAATTACTTGGGTCTAGATTAGCAGAACGTCAAATGTTATCAAAAGAAACAACATACTCTTGGTATCGAAATCGTGACATTGAGTTTAGGCAGTAATTTACTACCAATGGAGAACTTGTATATTGTAACAATATTATTGGATTGGTAGAAGGTATGGGTATTGCGTATGCAGATTCAGACTGGAGATTATTTATTGATGCATCAAATAAAAGTCTTAAGGCAGTTTTATTATACAATGGTAATAGTGTCTCTTCAATTCCTGTCGGTTATTCAATTAGTATGTCAGAAAATTACAATAATATGATTGTACTTCTAGATTCATTAAATTATAATAATCACAATTGGATGATTTGCGGAGACTTGAAGGTAATATATTATAATAATTATAATAATTTAAAATGTTTTATATTTTTAATATATACATTTGTAGATCGTCGCCATACTTCTGGGTATGCAATCTGGGTATAGTAAATACCCATGTTTTCTCTGCAAATGGGATAGTAGAGCTGACCGAGAACATTATTCAAGACGCATATGGCCAGAACGTGATAATTTACATCCTGGTTCACATAATATAATTCAGAATTCTCTGGTTAATCCTAATAGAATACTACTTCCTCCATTACACATTAAGCTAGGGATTATGAAAAATGTTATTAAAGCTCTTGATCAAAATGGATCTACCATGCAATTCCTGAGAAGAAAATTTCCAAAAATAAGTGAAGCCAAGATCACAGCAGGTATATTAAATGGTCCACAAATAAGAGAATTGATACATGACAATAACTTCGATAACTCAATGAATGTCCTAACACTCCGAACATGGATTGCATTTAAATCTATTATACAACATTTCCTGGGCAACCATCGCAGTGCAGATTATGAAAATTTGGTAGACGAATTAATGGATTGTATGGAAAGACTAGGGTCTAGAATGTCAATTAAGATGCATTTTTTACGATCTCATCTTGATTATTTTCCAAGCAATTGTGGTGATTTTAGCGAAGAACAAGGAGAGCGCTTTCACCAGGACATTGCTATAATGGAAGATAGATATCAAGGAAGGTGGGATGTAAATATGCATTCGGATTACTGTTGGTGTTTAAAAAGAGACGATATTAATGCAAAACACAAGAGAAAAGCTATCAAACAGTCATTTATATAATTCTTTAAATAATATTCTATAATATTAATACGTATTATTGTTATTTTATATTCCTAATAAATTATATATATCACCTAAATATATTTTTCTTGATAATTTATTTGAAATATTTCTCATATTTCTTAAAAAAATAAAAGTTGAATAAAAAAAAAACTAGAGCTGATTGAGCAAAACGGTTTTCATATTTGAATTCAGTGTTAAAAAGTAATTTATAATCAGTTAAGAAACCCTTGATAACAAACAAAAAAAATTCAAATGCAGACCAGTGTTATTAATATCAAAAAGACCAACTATAATACCAGAGGCCATTCTCTGCAAATTAGTATGAATACATGTAAACTAAATGTAACAAAAAATCTACTAAATAATCGAATAGCTAAAATTTGGAATGGTCTTGATGAACATATTGTATTAGCAAATAGTTTATATACCTTTAAAAATCATATTCAAAAAATTATAACTTAATATTTATTTATACATATATATATATATAATTTTATAAATTATTAATTTTAATTATTAATTGTTTTTATCACCGGCACATGTAATACGTTTCTAATTTACTATTGTTATTTTTATATGTGTACTGTCTATGTTTTGTTGTCGTTTTGTGAATTTATCACTACATCCCGGGAATTGATTGGTTTAACCCGGGAATTGATTGGTTTAATCGTATGTCTCAAACAACAATTGAAAAATATTTTTTAAATTTCTCACACAAATATGCCTTAACCCAACTTGTTAATTTCAATACTCGTCAATTCAATTTATTAGATATTATACTTACTAATAATAAAATGATTTTATCTAATATCCAAGCAATTAATTCTTTAGAATATCATAACTTTATAAGTGACCATTTAGCAATATCATCATCAATTATCTATAATAAAATTAGTAGTAATTATAACTGTAAAATATTTGTACCTAAATTAAATTTTAACAAGGCTAATTTTGATCTAATAAAATTGGAACTGTCTACAATTGACTGGCTAGTAGTGTTAAATTATAAAATAAATTGTTCCTTTTTACTTGATATATTTATTTCTACCGTAAATGGTATAATTTCAAAATTTACACCCGTTAAGGGGTCAGTTTATACACCCCCTACATATCAAAAAACTAATCAATAAATGTAAAAAGTTTCATAGTTTATCTAAATCTATCCCATCTTATTATGTAAAATGGCGGAGTTTGCAATTTAAACTTTATTCAGAAATTAAACTTTATAATATAAAAACTGAAGAACGTGCTCTTAATTCTAATGATAAATCTTCTTTTTTTAAATATATCAATTCCAAATTTAAGTCGAATAAACCTTTGTCTGTTCTCAGATCAAACTCAGATGGTTCTATTATAACCAATCACTCTGATATTCTGGAATGTTTATCCTTACAGTTTAATTCTGTATTTAATAATAATACATCACCTGTACCGAATATACCATCAATAATTTTTAAAAACACATTTGAATCATTTCCTTTATCACCTGAAACTATTAGAAAATGTCTTTGTTTTTTACCTAACAAGTTTAATAATTCTTCAGATGGTCTACCGAAAGGGGTATTACAAATTCTCTCATTTGAGTTATGTGAACCTTTATCCATAATTTATAGTCGTTTCCTTAAGGAAGGCTATTGCCCAGATTTATGGAAACATTCCTACATTACACCTATATATATAAGAAAGGTGACCCAACACTAGCTGAAAATTATAGACCAATTATTATCTTACCGAGTTCTTTGATACTCTTTGAAAAAATTCTATCTAACCATTTAATTTACTTCCTTCGAGATAATAATCTAATTAATGATAATCAATATGGTTTTCTTTCGGGTAAATCAACTGATCTTCAGCTATTAAAATGTTATCGAGACATATTTAAAGCTAAAGATAACTCTAATTCTTCGGATATTATCTATATTGATATGGCTAAGGCCTTTGACAAGGTATCGCATAAATTATTACTCCATAAACTATTTAATATTGGTATACAAGGAGATGTCCTGAAATGGATTAAATCTTACCTATTTAATAGAATTCAAAGCGTTAAAATTGATAACAATATGTCTAAACCCTAAAAAGTAATTTCAGGTGTTCCACAAGGTTATGTATTAGGACCAATTCTATTTCTAATATACATTAATGACCTTCCCGACTGTGTGGAGAAACCTTCATATACCTGTCTATTTGCTGATGATGCAAAAATTGGCCATATTCTACAGTCATCTGATGATATACGTCTTCAACTAAAACTTGCCAATATTGATAAATGGATGTCAACTTGGCAACTTGAACTAGCAACGTCCAAATGTAAAGTTATGCGTATTGGTAATTGTATCAACAAATCAAATTATTATCTTAATGATAATTTATTAAAATATTGTACATATTATAAAGATCTTGGTATAATATTCACAGATAATCTAAAATTGTATACTCATATATCTGAGATATGTTCTAAAGCATATATTCTTTAGAAAATATCTCAGATATATGAGTATACAATTATATAGAATATCAAATATGATATGTATATCTTTCATAACTAACCAGTACTCTCCTTTAGTATGTGCATACTTAACATATATACGACCAATTCTAGAGTATGGTTCTTCTGTATGGAATCCTCATTCTAACTATATTGGGTATAATGACTTACTTGAAAAAGTGCAAAGAAATTTTACTAACAAATTATTTTATCGTTGTAATTTATCATATTTAAATTATTCTGATCGATTAAAATTCTTAAATTTACATTCACTCTCCCAACGCAGAACTATTGCCGATCTTACTCTGGCTTATAAACTCATCAATGGATTCGTTGATGTGCCGGTGTCGGACATTATGAGTACATACGTATCATCTAGGAGGGGCCCGTCAATAAAGATAAGGAGAATGAAATCAAGGACCAAACAACTATTCAACTATTTTGGTAATAGAATATCTTCAGATTGGAACAAACTACCCGATCTGATATTACAATGTGAAACTGTTTCTTCTTTTAAAGCCTTAATGATTCGTAATATAATTAGATGAACATAATTCTCTAATTCACTGTATTGATTATGCTGGTTTTGATGTCAGGATATGTCAACACCACTACATTAAGGGAATGACCAACCCGTGGGGCCTGATCCACCTAATATGGGTTATCCAACCTCTAACCCGAGACCTCCGATCTTAATCGGTGTTATCTTTATGATGGATATGAGAGTTCTGATTTTCTTTTATGTTGTTTTCATTTTAATTCATATAATATGCTCATATTTGCATATAATATTCATATATCTTATGTTCGGCATGCATTAACCAAGGCGTTTTTTTTATTAATTATAAACCTATTGTTAATTTTTGTACCATGTCGTTTTGAGTTTCAATTTTTATCTATTTTGTCTTCATTATTTTTGTTTATATATTTATTTTTTGTTTACCTAATAAACTATATATTATTATTATTATATTGTTATATATTATTACTAAATCGAACTTGAAAAATTCATAATAAATATTCATTCAATTAAATTCAATTCAATAATAATAATAATAATAATAATAATAATAATAATAATAATAATAATAATAATAATAATAATAATAATAATATTTGATAATTATTTGTATTTTGATAAGCATATAATAGAGTGTTGTAGAGGTGCTCTAATGACTATTAATAATTTATTTAGATGCTTTATAACCAGCGATGTTGCAATGCTTTTATAAGCTTATATTACAAATGCTCGGCCTAAATTATAGTTTGCCACAACTGTTTGGAATCCTGGTATTAAAGCAAGACGTTACAATGGACTAACTGACAAGCTCGAACGTGTTCAGAGATTGTTCACAAGGAGGTTATTTGGTACTTGCAGACTACAATATACTACTTATAATGAACGTCTAAAATACCTTGGAATCAAATCTCTTGAACTACGGCGTATGCACAAAGACCTGATTATGATATTCAAGCTAGTAAATAATCTATGCAAGGTTGATTACTCTGATATATTATATGTTACCAAGACAAATTCTAGAACACGTGGCCATGACTTAAAAATCCTGGCTAGTAAGTCACGAACAAATGTTCACATGAATTACCTAAATAATCGTATCATAAATATATGGAACAATCTTGATTATGAAACAGTTCATTCTCCATCTTTGAACTGTTTCAAATCCCGTATAAATAAAATTAATTTTAATAGATACTTATCTATTATGCGATATATCACTTAATTTATTGTCATTTTTATTATTATCTTATAGCATGTAACCGTTCCATGTAATTCGTAAATTCAATATCTTTATATTAGATATATCATGTAAATATTATCTAATTTTATTTTAATCTTATGTATTGCGAACGTTTGATATTTATTTTATATATATTAATTTTATTAAATTACTTATTTACTATTGTTAATTTAAATGTTTACTGTATACTTTAATATTTATATTTATGAATTATCATGAATAAAATTCAATTCAATTCAATTCAATAATAATAATAATAATAATAATAATAATAATAATAATAATAATAATAATAATAATAATAATAATATATTATAATATAAAATTAATAATTCATTATTATTACAGATAAAGTGGGAAGTATTATTTTATTTTTGTTTGTTCTGTATTATATTTTGTTATAAATTTATTTTTGTTATAGAAAATTCGGATTTTTTATATCTATATTTCAAATATACTATAATATAAAATTAATAATTCATTATTATTACAGATAAAGTGTGAAGTATTATTTTACTTTTGTTTGTTCGGTATTATATGTTTGTTTTATATATATTTTCTAAATATGTTTCAAATGTATTATATTACTAAAATACAATATTATTAATTTTCTATTATTTCAGATTATAGTGATAAGTATTATATTATTTTGTTCGTAATATTATTGGTATGTTTTGTTATTAACTGTTTTTGTATAGGTATATTGGTTTATTTTATTTATAACTTATTCTGTTTTTATATATATATATATATGTTTCAAATTTATTATACAATTAAAATATAAATATAAATTAATAAAGTACCTACTATAATTACAGATTTTGGTAAGTATTATATTATTTGTTTGTTTCATTCTAGTATTGGTTTATTTGATTTTTAATATGTTCTGTTTATAATATATTTAAAATTTAACATTTAAAATTTAACATTTAAATATTAAATTATATAACTAATAATTTATTACTAAAACAGGGTACAAGATGAAGAATTCTATAAAGTTAAAGTAGAAATTGAATATTTCGATGCCACTTACAAAATAATGTATTTTATTTCTATTTTCGATTATTTTTACGCTATCTTTTATTTCTATTTTTATCATTTTTCGTTTATTTTTACTATATGATTTATTTCTACCTTCGATTGTTTTTCGTTTATTTTTACGGTAACTGTAAAACGTTTTAATTTCCTTAATTTTTTAATTTCGTATTATTCTTTATTTATTTCTATAACGTATGTTATCGTTAGCAAATATTTATACTTTATACTTTCGATTATATTTTCGGCTATGTATTTGCTTAAATAAATTATCAATCAATCAATAATAATAATAATAATAATAATAATAATAATAATAATAATAATAATAATAATAATAATAATAATAATAATAATAATAATAATAATAATAATAATAATAATAATAATAATAATAATAATAATAATAATAATAATAATAATAATAATAATAATAATAATAATAATAATAATAATAATAATAATAATAATAATAATAATAATAATAATAATAATAATAATAATAATAATAATAATAATAATAATAATAATAATAATAATAATAATAATAATAATAATAATAATAATAATAATAATAATAATAATAATAATAATAATAATAATAATAATAATAATAATAATAATAATAATAATAATAATAATAATAATAATAATAATAATAATAATAATAATAATAATAATAATAATAATAATAATAATAATAATAATAATAATAATAATAATAATAATAATAATAATAATAATAATCAGTTGCAACGCATAGCAACCAAATTAAAAGTCGCATAAATTTAACGCGTTATTTCTACAAATTAAAAAAAAATTAAATTTCTTTAAAACTAATTAATTTCGACATACATTCGGATAACTTGTTCTCTATATTATACGGAATTACATTCGATATTTACGTAGTCATTACATTAAAGGATAATGTTTTAAAATCGATTTCGAAAATAAGAAAATTGAAACATCGCAACGCTAATTTATTTAGTAAACAAGAAAAATCGAATTCGGCAATTGTTCAATTTAAAATCATAGGGAAACAGTTTGTTAAAAATATATATAATTTCTAAAACTATATAATTGTAATATAATTATTACATTAAAAATGGATTGTATTACATGTAATTTAGAAATTAATAACGAAAATTATATATCATGTTCATGTGGTAATAAATACCATTATAAATACTTATATAAAGCAAAAATAATGAAAACAAATTGGTCTAATAAATCACCACCAAAATATGCTATTCAGTTATTTAGATCACCAAATTTTACATTTAAATGTAATACATGTATAAATAATAATAATGATAATACACCAATAAATCAACCTAGTTTAAATAACTCATTACCATCGTCTACTATTATTGATAATAGTAATATTAATACTTTAATAAATAGCACAGAAACAAAATTAAATATGTTACTATCAAAAATCACTGAAATAAGTGATATGATTGTTGTTAAAAAATCATACGCTAATGTAACCGCTAATGTAACCTCTACTGTAACCAATTCTGATACCTTTACTGACAATTTGGTAAAATCAGTAAATATTATTAAAAATAATATAGATAGCAATAATGAAATAATTATTCACAATATAAATATTCCTAATAATGATAAAACTAATTTCTTTAAATACTTAGTAAATATTATTTGTAAAACAGTAGATATTAATAAATCGTGTGTATTATCAATAGTTCAATTATCATTTAATAAATTAAAATTAATTTTAGATAATGTGGTCTCAAAAAAAATTATTTTATCAAATGTTAACCGATTATGTAAATTACGAGATCTACAAAATTCATTCATTAGAACATCTCTAGATGAAATATCACTAGAACGACATCAGATATTATACCATGTAGTTAAAAATAAATTAATTAAAAGTAAAAAAATTATCAAATGTATTTATAATTCTAGAAGTAGTTCCTATGAACTAAGATATATTATAAATAATAAAATTGACTGGAATATGTCAATTGGTGAAGATAATTTTAGTGTATGGAAATTGTCATATATTACTTATAAAAATTCCATTATTAATAAAAATAAAAATAAAAATACAGGTTCTAGATGACTAACCGGCAATAAAGATGAAAATATTAAAAATAACAATTTAAATATATATTACGCTAATGCTCGTAGTATTAGAAATAAAATGAATTTTTTGGAATTTTTACTTTCATCTAATAAATATGACATTATATGTTTAGTTGAAACATTCTTAACGGTAGATGATAGAGATTCTCTATATTTAATCGGTGGAAAAAATTATACACTATTTAGATACGATAAATTAATTCATAGAGGAGGTGTTGCGATATTTTGTAAATCTAGTTTATGTCCTGTAAGAAATTTTATTTCACACATAGATGTTCAATATATACATTTAAAAATTAATTCAAAAATTCCATTTAATATTATATGTGTCTATAGACCTCCAAATTGTAATGATGTTTCTCATGAACAGATATGTAAATTATTTGATATAACCCAACAAAATTATAATTCTTCTATAATTATAGGAGATTTTAATTTACCAAATTTTAATTGGAAAGAATATACATTTCCTAGTTACCCAAAAAGTTATGCATTACTTTACGATTCGATTATTAAAAATTCATTTTCACAATTAATAAATAAGCCAACTCGTAATAATAATATAATTGATTTACTTTTTACTAATGAAAAACAATTACTATCTAATATAAATATTGGAGACTATTTCGGATTATACAAAAATATAAGTGACCACTATTCTGTTTCATTTAATGTAAATATTGAAAAATACCCATGTAAACAGATTTTAAAATCAAACAATTTTGATTTCAATAATGCTAATATAAAATTGATTAAATATCATCTTTCTAGATTTAATTGGGAATATCTAAATTCAAATGATTATAATATCGATCAAAAAGTAGAATATTTTAATAATGTTCTAAATAAATTATTTATATCACATATTCCTAATATAAATAATACAATAAAACAGGTACTTCCGAAGAATATATTGAAATTGAAGAAGCAAGTAAACAAATTATTTCGAAAATCTAAAACTAATTTACAATATAAATATAATTGGATAGAAGCAAAAAAAAAATTATCCAAGGAATTAGAATCTTTAAATTTTAAGAGAGAGATTAATGCAATTAATTCAAAAAATAAATTAAAGTTTTATAAATTTATGAAAAAAAGACAAAATTTAAAATCTGGAGTATCTCCTCTAATTGATATATCAAATAATAATATTTTATTTTCAGATATCGACAAAGCAAATATGTTAAATTCATATTTTAGTTCAATTCAACAAAATGATAATGGAAATTTACCCGAATTTTATAATTTAACTAAACAAAAATTTGATAATATTGATTTAAATCTTGAAATAATTAAAATATTGTTAAATAGATTAAAAATTACACATACTTTCGGAACTGATGGGATACCATCATCTATGTTAAAATTATTATCTAATGAATTATGTAGGCCTTTATATATTATTTTTAATTCATCTTTATTATCGGGTAATATACCGAAAATTTGGAAAAAATCTATAATCACACCAATTTTTAAAAAGGGTGAACCATCAAATTCAAATAACTATAGGCCTATTTCAATAACATGTGTAATGTGTAGAGTATTAGAACGTATTATTTCTAAACAATTAATTTTTTATTTAAAATCTAATAATTTATTAACAAAATATCAATATGGTTTTATAAGTGGAAAATCCACAGAATTACAATTAACAAAATGTTTAAAATGTTGGTATAATGAATTGAATAATAAAAAATGTGTAGATATAATATATATTGATTTTGCAAAAGCTTTTGATGTTGTTTCTCATGAAAAACTACTATTTAAATTAAAATCATACGGTATATCTAATAAAATAATAAAATGGTTTTATAATTTTTTATCGAATAGATCTCAAATTACACGGGTTGAAAATTCTTTTTCAAATAGTTCTATTGTTAAATCTGGAGTACCACAAGGATCGGTTTTAGGTCCAATTTTATTTTTATTATATATTAATGATCTTCCTAGTATATTCTCTTCAAAAATTCATATTGATTTATTTGCCGATGATACAAAAATATATTTTTCATACGCATCTGAGAGTGAAAGATTTCTTTTACAAAATAATTTAAATTTATTTTCACAATGGGTAAATAAATGGCAATTAAATATTTCATTATCAAAATGTGCAGTTATGACTTTAGGGAAGGTTACTCTTTCAAAATATTTTATAAATAATATTCAATTAGAAAACGTTACTTTTTATAAAGATTTAGGAATAATATTTGAAAATAACCTTTTATTTAATAAACATATTGATTATATTTGTAAAAAAGCTTATTTTTCTTTGAATTCAATTTTTAGATGCATTACTACAAAATCCTCATAGACCAAATTGAAAGAGTGCAAAGATTATTTACTAGACGATTAATTACAAGATGCGTAGGATATACAAATTCATCAAATATTAATTATAAAACATATATAGAGAGATTGGTATATTTTAAATTAGAATCACTTGAACTTAGAAGGTTAAAAATAGATCTAACTACAATTTTTAAAATTTCAAATAATTATACAGATATAAATATATCTGATATTCTTAACATTTCGAATAATTGTAGAACTAGAGTTAATTGTAAAAAATTAAATGTAATACATAATTATGATAATACAATTAAAAATATAATTAATAATAGATCAGTTAATATATGGAATTCATTAAATAATGATATAATAAAATCTGTATCTGTTCCATCTTTTAAAAATAAAATAAACAAAATCTGTTTCGACAAACTACTTTTTTTTAACAGAAATTTATAATTTTATATTGATTTATGTTTCATTTTGTATCTAAATTATTGCATTATCTCTTCTGGTTTTTTTTAATGTGTTTTTGTTATAGAAAATGTAGGTTTTTATATATATATTTCAAATATATTATAATATAAAATTAATAATTCATTATTATTACAGATAAAGTGGGAAGTATTATTTTATTTTTGTTTGTTCTGTATTATATTTTGTTATAAATTTATTTTTGTTATAGAAAATTCGGATTTTTTATATCTATATTTCAAATATACTATAATATAAAATTAATAATTCATTATTATTACAGATAAAGTGTGAAGTATTATTTTACTGTTGTTTGTTCGGTATTATATGTTTGTTTTATATATATTTTGTAAATATGTTTCAAATGTATTATATTACTAAAATACAATATTAATAATTTTCTATTATTTCAGATTATAGTGATAAGTATTATATTATTTTGTTTCGTAATATTATTGGTATGTTTTGTTATTAACTGTTTTTGTATAGGTATATTGGTTTATTTTATTTGTAACTTGTTCTGTTTTTATATATATATATGTTTCAAATTTATTATACAATTAAAATATAAATATAAATTAATAAAGTACCTACTATTATTACAGATTTTGGTAAGTATTACATTATTTGTTTGTTTCATTCTAGTATTGGTTTATTTGATTTTTAATATGTTCTGTTTATAATATATTTAAAATTTAACATTTAAAATTTAACATTTAAATATTAAATTATATAACTAATAATTTATTACTAAAACAGAGTACAAGATGAAGAATTCTATAAAGTTAAAGTAGAAATTGAATATTTCGATGCCACTTACAAAATAATGTATTTTATTTCTATTTTCGATTATTTTTACGCTATCTTTTATTTCTATTTTTATCATTTTTCGTTTATTTTTACTATATGATTTATTTCTACCTTCGATTGTTTTTCGTTTATTTTTACGGTAACTGTAAAACGTTTTAATTTCCTTAATTTTTTAATTTCGTATTATTCTTTATTTATTTCTATAACGTATGTTATCGTTAGCAAATATTTATACTTTATACTTTCGATTATATTTTCGGCTATGTATTTGCTTAAATAAATTATCAATCAATCAATAATAATAATAATAATAATAATAATAATAATAATAATAATAATAATAATAATAATAATAATAATAATAATAATAATAATAATAATAATAATAATAATAATAATAATAATAATAATAATAATAATAATAATAATAATAATAATAATAATAATAATAATAATAATAATAATAATAATAATAATAATAATAATAATAATAATAATAATAATAATAATAATAATAATAATAATAATAATAATAATAATAATAATAATAATAATAATAATAATAATAATAATAATAATAATAATAATAATAATAATAATAATAATAATAATAATAATAATAATAATAATAATAATAATAATAATAATAATAATAATAATAATAATAATAATAATAATAATAATAATAATAATAATAATAATAATAATAATAATAATAATAATAATAATAATAATAATAATAATAATAATAATAATAATAATAATAATAATAACAATAATAATAATAATAATAATAATAATAATAATAATATTAATAATAATATAGACCCCGCCTTGAATTGACTTCGACATGCTGGAATCCAGGACTAGATGCTAGGAAATGTTAAGGACTAAAGATAAAACTAGAATAGATTCACACATTATTTACGCGAAGATTAATCGAGAGATGTGTATTATCTTATAAACCTAATAAGGAAAGATTAATTTACCTAAATCTAGATTATATAGAAAATAAAGGACCTTATAGAACATATATATTTAATTTATATTAATAAAAGTTATAGCGTAATCTTTATTAATACATATATATATAATGTTATAAAATATTAATATTAATTTATAAATGTTAATTAGTTATATAACGGGCACATATAATACTTTTCTAATTTATTTAATGTTATTTTTATATGTATACTGTTTTGTTGTTATTTTTGGAATTTATCACAATGATAAGAATAACAAAATAATTCTCTAGATATATAGATAGACAGATAGACAATAATTTACTGAATAGATTCAAAACGATGGGTAACAATAAATAATAATGACAAAATACATAAAGAATAGTACAACATATAAATAAGTTGTGATTTATACACAACGAAAGTAAATAAAATAATAAAGTCAATATTTTTGATTTTTATTAAATGATCTGAATACAATCATCAAATTAATAGGGAATAGGTCGCGTCAGTCAGTCCATATAATATCATATGCCCTTAAATCCCGAGGTACATGCATAATGGTTGTTTCAAATTACTCCACACATAGAATACCAATAAATATACAGAAGGTAAGATAAAATACCCAAAGAAAGTACAAAATGAAAACGAAAACTATAAAAACAATTTAAATTAAAAAAATAACAACATTACATTTATGCATGTTGAGCATAAAAGTTGCCATTAATATTAGTAATTTGTAATAAATAGGTTTATAGATTTAGCCGAAGCAATAGAACGAATATATACCAATATTAAAGATTTAATATTAAATTTAAATTTCACGTTATTTAAAATATTAAAGGTTCTAGATACTTTCATAGATACATAGATAATTGTAATTTCAAATCTAAGTTGTTAATTATAATTCCTAAATATTTTAAAATTACGACTTGCATATAATTAATATTAACATTTAATTTAATAGTATTATTTTTATGTGAAATATTAATCAATAATAAACTATATTTACTAATCGTCTTAGTTTTTAGATCAATACTTTATTTATTGGATAAAATCATATTTGGAATATCAGCAAAACAAACTGGTTCAAAACTTTTAAATATATTTCTGATATTATTTATATACAATAAAAATATCAATGGACACGAAACATAACTTAGGGGTACACGAAATTTAATATTATTAATATTCGAGTTAGTATATATATATATATATATATATTTATATATGAGATTTCAATAAATAAATATTATTATTAGTATTATTATATATATTAAATAATATATTAATAACATGTTAAAGAATCCCAGAATACAGCTATTTAAATTATATACATTAAATAGTATATATTAAATACATATATACACACACATATATATATATATATATATATATATATATATATATATATAAATATATATATATATATATATATATATATATATAAATGTAATATAAATAAAAATCAAATTAATATAAATATAAACAAATATATATGATAAATATTGATATGTTAAATAATATTTATGCGAATACTATTTAATGGAATTATATTTATTTTTAACATTATTTTAATTAAATATCAATACTTTCATCGGAAATTTAAATAATGTAAAACTAGAAAGTTAAATAATAAACCACCAACGATTTTTATTGTAATATTATTATTATTATTATTATTATTATTATTATTATTATTATTATTATTATTATTATTATTATTATTATTATTATTATTATTATTATTATTATTATTATTATTATTATTATTATTATTATTATTATTATTATTATAATTATTATTATTTTAATATAAATTCATATTTTTTCAATAATTTAATTTATTTTAATTGTTTTTTTTCTCACCTTTTTATTTAATAAAATAGTGACATTAGAATGCATTAGAATATTAGTTTATAATGATATTAATATTATATTAATATTTATATTTATATGAATATACATATATATATATATATATATGTATACATATATTATAATATATACTATATACCTAATATCTTCTCCTTTTCCTATATTTAATAAAAACAATTATAAATATTGAATTTGATTATAATATTATAATTTAATAGTTTTATTTATAATCATTTAATATATATGTACATATAATACGTAATATTATATAATATTTGTAATACATTTTATCTTAATCAGACTTTTACATTAATTTCTTCTTTTTTTCCATATTGTATACTATATCTACTCTTCGACTTATGAAAACTATCTAAATATTTGTTACTTGTTTAGATATTTTATAAATTTATTTTGAATATTTGCCAATATATATATATTATTCTTTATATTAAATTTTCATATATATATTCTTCTTAATCTTTTTTGTCTGTTTTTAGTTTTTTTTGTAGTTTTAGTTTTCTTAATATTTATTTTGTTTATATTTATATATAAATGACGATTTTTGATAATTTGTTCAAGTCCTTCACAACTATTTGATCTTATTCATTGTTAGATTAGTGTAAACAGGAAGTCAACTTAGATATAAATTTGTGTTATATATATGTTATTATTTTTTTCAGGAATTTATTATTCCAATTATAACTGTACTTTTTAGGACTTGTCAAAATGATAAAGGGTAATTATCTCGATAAGCTCTATAATTACCTTCTATAATTACCCGGTTGTTAAAACCAATTCTGATAATAAAATAAAAAGCTGATAATATATATATATATATATATGTATATATATATTGAAACATGTGATATGATATACATATTATATAGGAAAATGATACTAATAGATATTATGGCATTATGCTGATATATATACAATAATATGTACATGTTCAGATATATAGCATATATTGTATACGACTTTAACATCATAATAGAGAGAAATATCTGCTTAAAATTATTATAAATTATAATATATTAATCAAATCTACAAGAGAAATTGAATATAAAAATGTACGAGTTTTTATAAAGTTTATAAGTGTATACGAGGATATATCAACCATAGTTAAACAATAATTCATATTGCCGAACATTTCTGGGACTGTAAAGTATAACTGGTACATTCTCTAATTCAGATAGGGCTAACTCCTATATGTATAACACCGATAGGGCTAATTCAGATATGGCTAACACCGATAGGGCTAATTCAGATATGGCTAACTCAGATAGGGCTAATTCAGATAGAGCTAACTCCGATAGAGCTAATTCATATAGGGTTAATTCAGATAGGGCTAACTCAGATAGAGCTAACTCAGATAGGGCTAATTCAGATAGTGGTAACTCAGATAGGGCTAACTCAGATAGAGCTAATTCAGATAGGGCTAACTCCGATATGGCTAATTCAGATAGGCTTAATTCTGATAGGGCTAATTCATATAGGGCTAACTAAGATAGTGCTAACTCAGATAGAGGTAAGTCCGATAGGGCTAACTCCCATTTATTATGTATATTATATTAATTTCTCAATATTTATTTTTTATAACATAATTCATTTAAATAAAATAAATATTATATTTCTTATTTCTAAAATACACCTAGATCATGCAATTTTCTAATAATAACTCATAATTCTCAACTATTCGCACATACACTGGGCCAAAACGGCTAGTATATATATATATATATATATATATATATATTTGACTGATACAATTATATTAATTAATTAATATATTTAAATTATAGATTATCTATCTATATATTAAAAAATATCTATCAAGAAATATTAAGTCATACAATAAAACTAGAAACAAGGAAAAAATATTAATTATGTAAATAATTAAATAGATTATATTGAATTAAACATATAATATTATAATATAATAATAACAAATATAATTAAATAAATTCATTAAATATAGTTTAGTCTATTCGACTAAATCACTAACATTAGTTGGAAATGTATTATATATTTTTTTAAATAATTATACTTTATTAAATAAATATAAATAATATATTTTTTTAATATTTGCACTTTAAATAAATATATATATATATATGTATACTAACACTATGTTTAAAAGCATCATTATTAATATTCACAAATTCATTCATATCATTGGTATTCCATGTATCTTACAAATAAAATTATTTAAAAGTAAATTATATAGATTATTGTAAAATATGATGTTGATTTAATTTAAATATATTATAATTAAACATGTTCTTACTATTTTAAACACAATAAATAAAATAATAATTTTCAAAATGAAATATATAAATTTATATTTTTTTAATTTAATTATATAATACAATATGTATAAGTAGAATTATAAGGTAACCTGAAAACATAAATTATTATAATATATACCAATTTATATATATTAAAATTACTTTGTAATATAGTTAATACAATACATTCATATTTATTTAATTATTAGTTATTACAGTATCGATGAAAATAGTTAAATAATACATAAATCACAATCGTGTTCAGTTAATATTTCTATTAAATTTATAACTAATCATAATTATATTGATGAAATATGTTAACAAATTATCTAAATAAATATATTTATATATTATTGAGATTATTATTTTATTATAAGTTAAATATACTATTTGTAATATAAGTTATTAAATGTTTTAATAATTATATATATATATTGAATATTTAAAAGAATGATCATTAATATGTTAATATATTATACTAACTATCAAATTTACGTTTCTTTAAATCAATAATCTATAGATTAATAATATTTTATTTACTTTATATATAGATATTTTATTTTCTTTATCACATCATCATTTTATATAAATTAAAAAATTTAATATTATATACATTGTTGTGTTTCATAAATATTCTATAATATATTTATTAAATGTATGTTACTATGAATTAACAATGCATATATATATATATATATATATATATATATATATATTTATATATATGTAATACCTCTTTATTTGTATCATCATTTTTTAAATTTCGTTTATTAGTTTTTCCTATAATAGATTTTAGTAATAAATTAAATATATAAAAATATCAAATGTATTGTACATATTAATAAACACATATCACTTTAAAATATTTAAAACACACATACATATATTAATTATATATATATATATATATATATATATATATATAAATTTATATAGTGTAGTGTTCTCATTATAATATACATTACTATAACATTTTATAAAAAGGGTTATTTATTAAATTTAATAATATATTAATTAACTTATAAAATGCGTGATAATAGTAATAGAAAATTCATTTAGTTTATACCATCGCAAATAAATATAATATAACCTAATACGGACGTATTTGCTGAAATAATCTACCCATAAAAAAATCATATTATAACAGTCTATTCATATTTAAATTTTGTTTCCACAAATTCATTATTTATATGTAATAGCTGTTAAAATTCATCGCTTTTATAATATTATTATTATTATTGTATGAACATAAGTATTATTATTATTATTAATCACACGATTATTATTATTATTAACGACACGATTATTATTATTATTATTAGCGATGTATATATGTTATATTAATATTTTTGTATTATATTTTCTTATTTGAGTATTACTATATGGATTGATTGATTGATTGAATGTTTATTTAAACACTTAAATAAACATACATGATTTCTCAAAAGTGTATATAAAGAATATAGATAATAGATTAGGTAAAACAATAAATACCATTACTAATATACAATAAAATAGTATAAACCATACGTAAATTAATAAATAAAATAATAATTACAAACAATATTAGTATTACAGGTTTTCACCTGATATAAATTGTTGTATATATTTCATTAATGTTTTTTGCGATTTTATGGACCTAATATATCGTGGGAGTGAATTTCATAGCAATTCGTATATCCAGCATTACTAGTTGGCAGAAATTTTTAGTATTAAGGGTAGAAGTGATGACACCAATTAAGTTTAGTAGTGCTGTTTCTGTGGCTTATCCGCGGCGAAAACCACTTTGTTGATGTATGTGGAGATTATTGGGGGTTATATAGGAGATTAGTTGACGAGAGACAACTCTTTTCCACAATGATAATCACCAAATTTAGCTGAGAAATTGGGCGATAATTGAGAAGTGATTCGGGATCGAGTGAAGGTTTTTTAAGAATGAGAGTTTAAAGTAGAAGGGACAGTACCGGAATTTAAGGAATATGAAATGATATTACAGATAGTTGGACATAGATAATCGGAGTAAAGTTTAAAAATAGATAGTGGAACAGGATCGGATGGAGATATCGAAGTTGACGCATGTAGTAGTATATATAATAGATATATGTAGCGGACGATAAAACTTAAGGAAGCAGATATAGGTTGGATATATCCAGTGATATAGTTATAACTATGATTGAAGGATAGTTGGCAGTATGGTTATGTTTTTGATCTTTATTATAATGGAGTAAATCTTTTTATAAAAGTTTTGGAGAAGAGACATCCTAATTCTAATGGAGAAAAGTTAGATATAGATGATAGTAATTCTGGTTTTGGGGGAGATAACAACTTATTGGTCAGTTTTAAAAGTCGTCGGTTTTCAGAAGAAAGATCATTTATAAAACGATTATAATAGCTAGATTTGCATAGGAAATTTCTATCTTGTAGATCTTATTTTTCTCAATGAAGTAATCTCTAGAAGATGAAGATTTCATGGATAGGTATAATATTCAGATTTAAAAAGTGATCGTTTAGGACATGCATGAGGTGGAAAGTAAACCATGGGGTATCAGGATGTATACTTATTGATATGGTTTTTTAATGAACGTGTTTAACGAGTAATTAGGATAGTATGTAATTTAATACAACTTGTGAATAACAGTATTCACCTAAATCAGAATGTATGTCAGCTAAGAATATCATATAATTAATATTCTTAATGGGTATGTATTTAATACGTGTTTTCTGATTAGTAGTGATTGTAAAATTAGATTTGAATATGGAATTTGAATATTTGAATTCTGACTAATATGTACCCAATATGGAAATCTTATTAAGAAACACTTTTTAAAGAAGAAATTTAATCTGGTTTAATATACGGTTCAATAACTTGGTCTTTAACAAATAAGCTCGGGTAAATGATAAAAATGAGCATATGCATGGATACTTCGGTCAGATTTAAATATAATCTGAGGAGAAATGCTGTAATAAGGAACTATATAGAAATATGCCGATGATCTATATAACTATACAATAGCATCGGTTATGTATATCAGGATATTTTTCGCTAATCAAACTAAAATATAAAATCGTATGAGACCACAGCATGTGATGCTAACATATTGATAATATGAAAATACGTAATGGAAGATGACATTGGATGTATATCCTATGAATTAAAAACGTATATGTGTGATAGTGAAACTAAAGGGAAATAGTCATAGATTATCGAAAAAACTCGACTTGGTAATTTAGGTATATATGGGTAAGCGAATGAAATATCTACACATATAAAATAAAGTCTATTTAAATATTTATTTATTTATTTATATGCGTTCTATGTTTAAGAAAACGGCTCGACGGATTTTCAAAATTTAAATTGCTATTAATTCTCTACGAAAAAAGTATTGTGGTTGTTCGGATGAATTTTTTATTTCCACCTGAATTTTTAATTTTCGAAGAAAATGTTTCACATATAAAATGTATGCGAATATGAGGCGTTTCGTAAAAATGTAATAATATTCATTTTACCATAATTAATGCATTCGTAAATGGCAATAAACGGTGATAACGTTTACGTTTTCGATATATTTAACGAAGACATTTTAAATTTTTCGATAAACAATTAAATGTAAGTGCTTAGTTATTAATACATAAATTGTTTTCTATAAATAAATCTTTGTTTACATCTACGTTGATAACGATTATTTACTATTATACCCGGGCAACACCGGGAAGTAGCCCGGACAATTTTCAAGCAAATGAATTTAAATTAAATTATGACAAAGAATAGTTTATGACAAAATTTTACTAAGTATAAATAATGAAGATGGAAAATTGTTTTTCCTAAATGCCCCCACAGGAACTGGACAAACTTTTTTGATTAATTTATTGCTAGCTAAAATGAAGATGGCAAATAAAGAACATATTGCCGTAGCAACATCAGGAATAGTAGCAACTCTATTATTGAACTGTAAAACAGCCCATTCCATTTTTAAGATTCCAATACAGTTAAACGAAGATTCCATTTGCAGTATAAAGAATAATTCAAAATCAGGGAAACTATTTAGAAGCTGTAAAATTATTGTTTGGGATGAATGCACAATGACTCACAAGCACGAATTAGAAGCCGTCGATAGAATGGTAAGATACATAGTAAACATAGATAAGCCGATGGGAGGACAGACATTAATACTTAGCAGTGATTTCAGATAAATCCTTCCAGTAGTTAAAAGAGGTACAAAGACAGACCACATAAATTAGTGTTTGCAAACTTCAGTAATGTGGAAAAATATAAGATCAATGAAATTAACTAAAAACATGAGAGTATTTTTTATCAAACAACCGAGATACAGCCACATTCGAAAACCATCTCTTAGATATAGGTAATGGAATGATGCAGAAAAATAATGGTATGGATATCATCCCGTGCGGAAATATAAAGGAAAATAAGAATGAACTCATCACGACAATTTATGAAAATGTAAAAGACAATTATTTGGATGAAAATTGGCTTTGCGAAAGATGTATATTAACACCTAAAAATGACATTGTATATACAATAAATAAAAATTTACTAAATAAATGTTCAGGAGAGATGAAAGTATATAGGTCCATAGACAGAGTACAAAAGAAAATAAGTTGTAGATTATCCCATAGAATTTTTGAATTTCATTAAACTTTCCTAATTACCAGACCATAAACTAGCACTAAAGTAGGAGCGCCAATCATGCTACTAAGAAATTTAAATCCCCCAAAATTATGTAATGTATCCAGATTGATCATAACTAATTTACAAAATAATTTGATAGAAGCCAAAATACTAACGGGTCAATATAAGGGAAAAGAAGTCATGTTTCCCAAAATACCATCAGATTATCCCTTTAATTTTAGAAGACTCCAATTTCCAATAAAACTTTGTTTTTGAAACTTTGTTATTAATATAATATAATATATAGACAATATACAATATATTATAATTATAATATTAATTTTTTTTGCTTTATATAGAATTTAATTATATGAATAGTAAAATAGAGAGATATTTAATAAAATGTATAGAATTCATTGTATTAAATGATAATTTCTATATAAATACCATCATTTTAGTATTTCTAATTTTTAATTTAGATATATATAATATAATAAATAATAATATTAAAAATAACTTTCTATTTTCCTATGCATGTGTATATTATGAATACATTACATAAAAAAGTAAGTCAATTGAATGAATAGAATATCAGTTCTATTTTTTTTAGTGGACATATATTTTTCCTATCTATTTATACACGAAATTGGCAAATTTCGTGTTATGTGCGGGATCCCCTTAAGACGTTATAATTACCACTACAAGTATAATACCCGGGCAACGCCGGGCCGAAGCCAGCTAGTCTACACATATAAAAGAAAGTCTATTTAAATATTTATTTATTTATTTATATGCGTTCTATGTTTAAGAAAACGGCTCGACGGATTTACAAAATTTAAATTGCTATTAATTCTCTACGAAAAAAGTATTGTGGTTGTTCGGATGAATTTTTTATTTCCACCTCTACACCGATCATAATTACATAAAACTGTCCTTTATCGACCTATTTCCCTCTATAGGGACATCTTTTGATTGAAGAAAATGTTTCACATATAAAATGTATGCGAATATGAGGCGTTTCGTAAAAATGTAATTATATTCATTTTACCATAATTAATGCATTCGTAAATGGCAATAAACGGTGATAACGTTTACGTTTTCGATATATTTAACGAAGAAATTTTAAATTTTTCGATAAACAATTAAATTTAAGTGCTTTGTTATTAATACATAAATTGTTTTCTATAAATAAATCTTTGTTTACATCTACGTTGATAACGATTATTTACTATTATACCCGGGCAACACCGGGAAGTAGCCCGGAAAATTTTCAAGCAAATGAATTTAAATTGAATTATGACAAAGAATAGTTTATGACAAAATCTTACTAAGTATAAATAATGAAGATGGAAAATTGTTTTTCCTAAATGCCCTCACAGGAACTGGACAAACTTTTTTGATTAATTTATTGCTAGCTAAAATGAAGATGGCAAATAAAGAACATATTGCCGTAGCAACATCAGGAATAGCAGCAACTATATTATTGAACTGTAAAACAGCCCATTCCATTTTTAAGATTCCAATACAGTTAAACGAAGATTCCATTTGCAGTATAAAGAATAATTCAAAATCAGGGAAACTATTTAGAAGCTGTAAAATTATTGTTTGGGATGAATGCACAATGACTCACAAGCACGAATTAGAAGCCGTCGATAGAATGGTAAGAGACATAGTAAACATAGATAAGCCGATGGGAGGACAGACATTAATACTTAGCAGTGATTTCAGATAAATCCTTCCAGTAGTTAAAATAGGTACAAAGACAGACCACATAAATTAGTGTTTGCAAACTTCAGTAATGTGGAAAAATATAAGATCAATGAAATTAACTAAAAACATGAGAGTATTTTTTATCAAACAACCGAGATACAGCCACATTCGAAAACCATCTCTTAGATATAGGTAATGGAATGATGCAGAAAAATAATGGTATGGATATCATCCCGTGCGGAAATATAAAGGAAAATAAGAACAATGAAATTAACTAAAAACATGAGAGTATTTTTTATCAAACAACCGATATACAGCCACATTCGAAAACCATCTCTTAGATATAGGTAATGGAATGATGCAGAAAAATAATGGTATGGATATCATCCCGTGCGGAAATATAAAGGAAAATAAGAATTAACTCATCACGACAATTTATGAAAATGTAAAAGACAATTATTTGGATGAAAATTGGCTTTGCGAAAGATGTATATTAACACCTAAAAATGACAATGTATATACAATAAATAAAAAGTTACTAAATAAATTTTCAGGAGAGATGAAAGTATATAGGTCCATAGACAGTGTACAAAAGAAAAGAAGTTGTAGATTATCCCATAGAATTTTTGAATTTCATTAAACTTTCCTAATTACCAGACCATAAACTAGCACTAAAGTAGGAGCGCCAATCATGCTACTAAGAAATTTAAATCCCCCAAAATTATGTAATGGATCCAGATTGATCATAACTAATTTACAAAATAATTTGATAGAAGCCAAAATACTAACGGGTCAATATAAGGGAAAAGAAGTCATGTTTCCCAAAATACCATCAGATTATCCCTTTAATTTTAGAAGACTCCAATTTCCAATAAAACTTTGTTTTTGAAACTTTGTTATTAATATAATATAATATATAGACAATATACAATATATTATAATTATAATATTAATTGTTTTTGCTTTATATAGAATTTAATTATATGAATAGTAAAATAGAGAGATATTTAATAAAATGTATAGAATTCATTGTATTAAATGATAATTTCTATAGAAATACCATCATTTTAGTATTTCTAATTTTTAATTTAGATATATATAATATAATAAATAATAATATTAAAAATAACTTTCTATTTTCCTATGCATGTGTATATTATGAATACATGACATAACAAATTATGTCAATTGAATGAATAGAATATCAGTTCTATTTTTTTTAGTTGACATATATTTTTCCTATCTATTTATACACGAAATTGGCAAATTTCGTGTTATGTGCGGGATCCCCTTAAGACGTTATAATTACCACTACAAGTATAATACCCGGGCAACGCCGGGCCGAAGCCAGCTAGTCTACTATATAAAAGAAACTCTATTTAATTATATATATATATATATATATATATATATATACATATATGTTTGTATGTGTGGTTAAAACTCTAGATCCGGTGTACGTCGTGAAAAACTGTTTAACTCGATATTAATAAATTTTCACCTGAATGGTCTGGGTCCAGAACACGTAGAATTACTAACACGCTAGTTAATTTCCTTGAATACACCCAACATATCATCAGTAATATATATATATATATATATATATATATATATTAATTCCTATTTCTCTAGATAATAAGTCCTCTCTCGAATATATTACTTGTTCCTTATTCCTCATACAATTTTCTGTTATCGTATGTATTTAAATAAATCGAGTTAATAGCTCAATAACCCGTACAACATATACTCCACATTCAAGAGTATATTTTAATTCCGAATATCAAAACTTACCTCACATGTTCCCATTTAAAAAGCGCTATTATAAGTAATATATATATATATATATATATATATATATATATATATATATAGGTTAGTCCATAGTTACATCCGAGGTACGAATGAATATCGTACCCTTGAATCGTATACGATTCAAGGGTACTAGAGAGTTTTTCCTTATAATAAGGGTAAGTTGATTCCGATGCAAATATTTGTATTTCGAAATTCCATCCGGGAGTACGATTTTGTAATTCTTTCTATTTATTCTAAAGTAAAGAAATTATTTTTTAATAATTTAGTTGATAAAACTATTTATAAAAATGCGTTTTTATCGATAGACCAACAATATATGTTGAGGTCCTTACGAAACCGAACCTATTTTCAGTATAGCTCTCTATTACCCAGTTTTCGAGATTATCGCGATAAAAATAAAGACACAAATATAAATATATATATATATATATATATATAACACTCCCACCCTATATTAGATCCATAAAATCGCATAAAATATTCATGAAATATAAACAATTTATATCAGGTAATAACCTGTAAAGCACATTTCACATTACCGATTTGCGAGCGACGTTGAGTGATATCGCTAGTGATAAAGGGCGTGTCGCGCGTTAATCGATATCGTTAAAAATTGTTTATCGCTATTAAAAAACAGTTTCACATTAATGCATTTTTAATGAATGTTTAGAAGACATTGTACTTATATCACTATAGATAGCTATAGTTTATAATTAAATAATAATTTCTAAACATATGGTAATTTGAACTTTAATATAATTTGTATATAAATAAAATAATTTCTACTGAATGTATTCTATTAATTTAAAATAATAATTATGGCTATAATAAAAGAGAGAGTGATAGCAATATAATTGTATATCAGTAGACTGAATAAGATAACTATATAATTGTTATAATAATAACCAGCGATAACGGAGTTTTATAAATTTCTAAATAATGGATATAGCCTACTTTATACATAGAGCTAGAGAGAAATTTCTATATGATGTATATAACTATATGATGTATTATAGAATATTATATATGATGTATATTTCCTAGATGTATTCAATAACTTTATAGATAAATTGATTCAAATTGTATCTAATTAATATACTATATTAAGAAAGGGTCTTTCAGTAAAAGATACATTAGTGGTAATAGGTTATAGGTTATAGCATATAGCACCGAGAAAAATGTACAAGCTTACATTCTAAGAATGAATCATAATTTATACTGGAATATCAATGCTATCGTAGTGACTATATACTTGTATTTCAATCAAATTAAATTCCATATATACGATGTTATAAGAAAAAATATAAATAAATATACTATATAAATTAAAATTATAAATATGATATTAAAGTTGATTTAATTACACTTATTTAAGGAATTTATTTATATTATTATTTAATACCAATTAAAATATAACTATATAACACTTTTGTTATACATAATAACGGATTTTTAATAACATTATTTAATAAATACTATTTAAAATTATTAAAATGAAATATTTGATAAATAACAAATTTGGAAAATATACATAGTGATTATATTAATTACAAATATGGTACTATTTAAAGTTGATTGAATTATACTTATTATAATATAATTAATCACTCTCTATATTAATTAATCTCTATAACAATATTTCAATATTACTTATTTTGTATCTATTAATATGTATTTTGAATAAATTTATTTAAAAAAAAATAATATTATAGGTATTTTAATATAAAAAAAATATAACATTATTAAACTTTTAAAATGTTAACAACTTTAAATAACATTGATATATTATATTAGTAATATACACGATAAATTAATGATATTTTTATTATTTATTTAAATCAATAATATAATATCTAATTATGCAAGATAGTAATATATACGTAAGAAAATAATAAGAGTTCAATAGAATCTTTTAGTTATAATGACATAAATAATATATAACATTATCAGATAAGAAATAAAACCTATATTAATAATATATTGGCTATAACAAACACATTTGTTAATAGCTATACTTAAAATATCAATATTTCATATAATCCATCCCCATAAATTCAAATCTACAATCCTCAATGGCCGCTGTTTACATTTGTTACCACGTGATCGACACTATACAAAATAGCCCGAGTTGCGGGGATTGGGTATATAGTAGCCTACTACTAGTTGGTATATATTTATAGTTAATAATAATGTGAAAAATCATATTCAAAAACGTCAATATTATATTCAATATCCAATATAATATAATAATAAATATTGGATATATTTACTAAATAAGTTTTTGAATATAGTTTTCACATCATTAAATTAAGAATTTATACATAATTAATTTACGCCGTAATATATTTATTTATATATTGAATATTAAAATCATTAGTATAATGATTATTTATAATTAAATAAAGACATAATGCTAATTAAAGACTAATTAGTATTTATAATACTAACTTTATAAGCTTATTATTATAATATTATCTTTAAAAACCTTCTTATATAATCAGAAACTTTAACAAAACAATGTTCATAGTTCAATGTTTTATATAATTCAATGATCTCTATCATTTCTAAAGTTATTTTCGTTTGAAATATTGAAATAACTATCATTTTAATACGAGTTTAATAATAATTATATTTAAATTGAAATATTATTTTAAATAAAATTTATAAACGACAAAACAAAATTTGACATAGTTTTCTAAGCAATCACAGTTAAAATAGGCGTTTCTATCACCTTACCTATCGCATTTTCTATCGCCAATGACAAATAGTTTGTGATTAGTATCGCTCATTTTTAGCTAAATCTTTCGATAAATCTATCATTTTTTAAGATATTTGGCAGGGGTTGCCCGCCAAGTGATATCGCTCAAATCGTCGCTCACCTATCCGTAATGTGAAACCCCTTTAATACTAATATTGGTTGTCATTATTATTTTATTTATTAATTTCCGTACGGTTAATTCTATTTCATTCTATTATTATTAATGGTATATATTGTTTTACCTAATCTATTATTTGTATTCTATATATATACACTTTTGAAAAATCATTTATGTTTATTTAAGTGTTTAAATACACTTTCATTCAATATATATATAAATATATTTATTTTAAGAATCTTTCTTTTATAAAGTAGAAATATATATATATATATATATTTATATATATATATATATATATATATATATATATATATATTACTTTAATAAATACCTCGTATCCTCTCATTTATCTTCGACAGTTAAACAAATAATTATAAACATTATATATATATATATATATATATATAATTAAATCTTGATGAATATAAAATATATAGAAATATTTAATTCATAGATATTATATATTAACATAAATGGTATCTGTATCATAAGAAAAATTCCAATTTTCTATTAAGGTGTCAAATTCTGCATCTAATAGCATTTAATAAATTTAATATATATTCATATATATATATATATATATATATATACATATATGTATATGAATATTCATATTTAAATATAATTAATAAAATAAAATACATAGATACATATTTATTGTATGTATCTTACATATTAATATTACTTATAATAACATTTTGATATTTCATATATTATATTATTACAATAACTTGTTTCGCACGTCTAATACATGATACTACAATAAAATTAATTACATATATTTGATATATTAATATTATATACAAATATATAGAAATAATATATAGAAACATTATTCAAAATAATATTATTAATTTATATATTTAACATTTAATATATCAACTAATGATAATAAATAATAAATAGTGATTAAGTATATGTATTATATTATATAACTTATAATATAGATATTTATTTTATCTTCAATTATATGATTTATATCATATACTTGTATTTAGGTAATTTTATTATTTATTAAATGAATATGTTAAACAAAGAAATACATATTGAACTTTTTAAATAATTTAAATAATCCATTCGATTAACACATGTTACATTTTCATACATTTTATTTTCAAATATAAAATGTATCATATTTTTACATTAAAACATTGAATAAATTACCATTTGTTATATTATAAATTAATGTTTATCTAATACATTTCTTGTAATATACATACGTATACTTATTATTAATATATATATATATATATATATATATATATATATATATATATATATATAAAATTATATAAATGTATATAAATATATTATTATTGAAAAAGATTTCAATTAAAATTTCAAAAAATTCCTGATAAAATCCTGTAAAATTGAAAACAAATATCAAATAACTTTTTATAGATTAATATATAATTGAAATTAAAATTATAAAAATAACAACAACAAATTGTTAATTAGATACGTTGAAGTTTAAATATATATCCTATATCCTCCATGTTAAAATCCTATATAGTAAATATTAAACTTTAATGAAATGATGAAACACAAGTAATTAATTTTGTATTTTAATCAATTAATTATATTATTAAATTTACAGTAAATTATAAACTACTCCTCGATATTTATAGAAAAGTTACCAATGTAAACTCGCTTAATGGGCGCCCTTATACAGCTCGAACAGGCTTTTAAAATATAATCTGTCAAATGACTAATAATAAACTAATTCAGTGAGTAGTATTCGAGGTATGATATATAAATAGGGCAATTTAATTAAATAAGTAAATTATTAAACATTAATATATAATATTTTAATATATCAATAATAAAATAACAGTATATGTTATTATACTAACATGTGTTATCAAAGCACCCTATTTTTTTGTTAAACCGACGTTTAAATATATCATTATAAAATATTATAATTTTCGGATTTATTATCATTTTCATAGTATCAGATCGTATACATCCTCTAGCTATGGTAATCTGTATTATTTATTGTTATACATATTATTTTAATCACATTGCGTACACAAATCACTGTATATTTATATATTTTGTAATAATAAACAAATAACAAATAATATCAGAATATTCTAATGGAAATAAGAGCTATATAGTTATATTTGAAAACTCAATTTAAATTCCTGGATGAAATGAATTTGCTCCATCAAAATATTATAAATATAAACAACAACAATATATTAATATATCTATATATATTAAATAGAATTGAAAGTGTATTGAAATACTTAACCAAATCATAAATGATTTCTAAAAAGTATATATATAGCATACAATTAATAAAAATAGGTAAAATAATAAAGACCGTTAAAATAATAATATAAAACATGAGATAAATTGCTGTATATATGTATTGACTTTTTTATGCGATGTTATGGATATAATACAGGGTGGTAGTAAATTACATATCTAAGACCAATATAACTCATGTCCTGAGTATTAGTTGTTGAGGTCGGAGAATAAGGGTAATTAGAAGGTGATATGCATGATTTCTACGAGGTGGAGGGGAAGATATTTGTACTAGAGAAGCAACAATATAGGAAGGTAAATTCGAAGAGTATATTGAAGAAATACAATATATAGTATATAATGAGCAACAGCATTTGTTAAATGGGAATCAGGGATGTAAGTATTGGTATGAGGAAGTAGAGGAATGATCTATAATACTTAGATTATATATGTTACGGATTGATGAACGAATAACTCGATTAAGAGAAGATGTAGAGGTTAATGGATTGATGAAGATTGAGGAACAGTAATCTATACTATACATTTATATTTAGTTATAAACAATGGAATTAAATAGAGTTTCAGTAAGAGATACAGTAATTGATTTTTATATTTTTTAATTATATATATATATATATATATATATATATATTTACCATTTGATTAATAATCCTAATTAAAGTAAAACAGTCAGATGTACATGATATAATTTTAAAATCTTCATCGGTATTCCCTATTCAATATATATTGTATTATATGTATTAGTTTATGGAGAATAATGTATCAAATATTATATAATGTAGGAGTGTAAACATAGTTTATAATTGATCAACAATTTATAATTTTAGTATAATAAATATAATAATAAAACCTATATATATATATATATATATATATATATATATATTATATATATGTTTATTATTCAAAATCATTTGATAATTTTTCTTATATCATTACAATTATATAAATTAATATCTTATGGTGTATTTTATAACATAATAAACTAGTATTATAAATTGTTATCGAATTGATCACTAATTACCTGAGTTAATATTATTTAAAAAATAATTATATAAAATAGGGAGTACCATAAGGGGTTTATTTCCAATTATATGTAAATTATATACATTTGAGAATGAAAGAACAATTTTTAATATAATTTAAAATTAGTTTCACAATGGACATATATATATATATAATGTATACATTATAGAAGCATTTGTTATCCTTTCTATATTATAGACGTATTTTTTATCTTTTAAGTTATATTATTTATTAATTTAGTTTGTAATTTAATTTAATTTGATCATATTTATTCTACTAATTTTAATATATATACATGTATTTTTTATAAATTTAATTATATGTATATTTATTTACTTTATTCGTATGTTTAAATTTATCTTATTATATTTGTTGTATTATATTTGTATTATTATGCCTAAAACATAGTAAATTTAATTATGATAGTTATTTATTTATATTCAATTATATATATATATATATATATATATATATCAGTGTTAATTCTTGGTTTCAATGCAGCTAACATAAAGATTATTATAGGGTATTTATATATTAATTAATAACATATAACATTTATCATATATGATTTATTTTTCTATTTATTTATAAAGTCATTTATGATAAATGATATATTAGATATATTCGTGTACCCGTGGAAAATTAGAACCACTATTATTAATTACAAAATCTACTTAAGTAACTCTTTTAATAAGAGATGTACATTAAATATACATAGAAAAATAACTATTCGATACGATTACTTATTATTTGCTCATTTTTAATAATTATTGATTTACAATTAAATAATTTAAGAAATAATTGAATTTAATAAATTATTGAAAATATGTAGTCAAGAAGTTATAATATTGAAAATTAATTTGTCTAGGTGTTATAATATTGAAAATTAGATTTCTTAAAATATAGAAAAATAAATTTGTTATATTTCAAAATATTATAATAATATTGGAAAAATATTTCAAAAAAATATTTCATAAAATATTTTTTAAATATATCAACAACAAATATTTTAAAAATCCAAAATATTGTATGTAAAAAAATGTATTATATTGTATTACACTGTTAAAAATAAGGGTATAATATTATGAAATATATGGTATAACATATGGAAATACGAGTTATACCATACAATTACGTTAAATGGTATAAGATCACATATTATATGGTATAACAGTTGATTTTTTTAGTTATACCATATAGATTAATTGAAATGGTATAAGATCACAAATTATATAGTATAACATTTGTTTTTTTTAGTTATACCATATAGATTAATTTAAATGGTATAAGATTACGAATTATATGGTATAACATTTGTAATTTGTAGTTATACCATTAGCTATTAAATATAATGGTATAACTTTATGAATTATATGGTATACAATATGGAAATACCAGTTATACCATAACATTTAAAAATTAAGTTTATATTTGATTGAAAAAAAAAAGGTATAAGAATTTAATTCATAATAGTATCCTTCATAATATCCTTAATATAACAGTTTACTTATTGTTGTGTTAAATTATTATAGACATAGCATGTATTGCTTCTAATTGCAATTAAACTGGTTTTCAGAAACTATATAGATTCCCCATAGGGAAATATGTATACATATACATATTTCCTATATTTCATATACAAATACTTATAATTATTCGAGTATATGTATATATATATATATATATATATATATATATATATATATATATATATATAAATAATTCCATTTTATTTATTAACATATTCTATTTCCACTCTACACTCAACATGATAAGCATCTATTTTTCAACACATTACAATATACATAAGGTATTTATACTACATTATATATATATACAAATTATATCATATTATATATAATAATATAAAAGTTTATATAATATATAATTTTATAATATATTTATATATTATTTATAATATATAATTAAATTGTTAGAATATAATTATATAATTATATATATATATATATGTGTTATAAAGTCAAAGTTGTAGATAGGTATATCGATTAATGTAATATACATTTAAATGCATTTAGCATTACGTAACAGAAATCGATATATCTACATAAAACTTTAAACTAGATTTCGGTGTCTCGCTCTGTGTTAAATGCATATATGTCTATAGCCATAGCCATGTAAATGTTTATTTTTCTGGTATTTTATATTGTTATCGTCTGTAAAGTATATTTCGTTATTTGTCTATAGAATAAATTCCACTCGGTGAGATTGCATCATTCTTCGGTTTGCATCTCATTGGGTAGGTACTATTATTATTATTATAATTATTATTATGTTATATTATTATTATGTTCAACAGGTCTTTGCTTTGATTAATAAAATGTATTAGAACATTCACATTATTGCATACATATATATTATAAAATTATGATAACTATATGCCAATCATTAATATGCAGGAAACTGTAGAATTATTTGCAGAATTTCAAATTTCATTTAAAATATTAGAAAAACTGCCGGAGAGGAATAGTGAGTTGATGGGGATGATAAAGCATATAACGTATATACACAAATATATAGACGAATATATTGATGTACCTATCGCTACTACGCAAACTGACCAAACAGGTAATTTAGTTATCTAATTAATAACATTAGTTAAATATCTATATAAAATAAATATGCAATTATATTTTATTAGTCCATGGATGGTATACTATATACTATTATACTATATATCCATATATGGTCAATTATTTATTTTATTTTTAGTTCACAATGTAATTAAATTTAAATAATATTACTAATAGGTATATATAAATAATGTTAACTGTTGTACAAATATTATCAATATCCTTCTTTCCTTAATCAAATATAGATTATAAAGTGTATAATTAAATATATAATATAATATTTCCTAAAATAGATGCGGGAATCATATATTTTATGATGGGAGTTTGCGAATTATTGAAAAATGAATTTACAATGAAAATAAAGACAAGGTTACTTAATAATTACTTAATAACTATAGATTTAATATTATAGTTATTTTATGATTTTTCGTATGCTAATTCAAAAGTATAGTATACTCTATTATATATATAACTGCAGTAGGTAATAATTAATAATATATATTGGATTTTTCTAATTACAATTCTAACGTATATAAAGTATACAATTATAAAGTATACTTTATATAGTATTATCATATATGATATTAACTGTATAAAGTTTCTTATAATATACATATTTATACTATTATATAATATATAATATTATTATTCATACTCTAGTATACTATATATATATATATATATATATATATAACTTATATAAATATTTGAATTTTAATTGCAGGAAATAATGACTCCATGGATACATGGATATATGCATATATCAGAAAAGAGGATGCTTATTATGTGTGTCGATAATTGTTTGGTTTTCGTTCAAAATAATTTATTTCGTATTTTATTAAGTGGTATTGTTAATTTTATTTGTTTCACGTAACATGTCCTACAAACATTAATTGTTTATGTAATTTTGTATCACGTTATTTATTTAAAAATGTATCTGTTAATAAACAATATTGTTACACCAACATATGTGGTTTTTAGAAAATAAATTATCATTATAAATTTCGATTCCATATATAAATTAATAATATATGATAGTAAGTTATTATAAACACTGATATACATTTAAATAAAATATAGTATACCTTTTAATAAATTATGATATAACTTTATATAATATACATTTTAATAAATTATGGTATAACTTTAAATAAAATATAGTATAACTTTTAATAAATTATGGTATAACTTTATATAATATATGGTATACATTTTAATAAATGATGGTATAACTTTATATCAAATATGGTATAACTTTTTATAAAATATGGTATAACTTTATATAATATATGGTATAAATTATGGTATAACTTTATATCAAATATGGTATAACTTTTTATAAAATATGGTATAACTTTATATAATATATGGTATAAACTATGGTATAACTTTATATCAAATATGGTATAACTTTTTATAAAATATGGTATAACTTTTTTAATTAGTTATACCGTAAATGGTATACCAGGGCGCCACGGGGTTATACCATTTATTAATCAATGTTATACCATTTATTTCTAACAGTGTAGTATGTAATATTTAAAATCATATATACACATATATATATATATATATATATATATATATATATATATATATATATAAATACTTAAATTACAGTAAAGTATTGATATTACCCAATTCGCATGATGTTACATCAGAATCAGTCCTTCTTTCATTATAACAACTATAGCATACTCTATAATATATTGTTCATAGTAAAAATGTAATAATGTTATCATTATATAAATAATATATTAAAATATATACAATTCTTATAGTAAATTTGGTTTATTAATTTATATATATTTATTATTAATTTATATATATACATTAATAAAATATGTATATGTATATACATTAATAAAATAAAAATCAATGTATTATTAGCTATTCTAGTATTTAGATTATAAAAAATGTAATTATGCATACAATTAATTGTAACCTATATATATGGGTTTTAATAATATATAATATTGTATTGTTATAGTGGTCAATGTTTATTAATTAATAGATAATCAATATCTCGCGATTTAAGTTATTCGTCAGATTTAATTATTTATCTCAAATTGTTAAAGTATAATCCATTACGATGAATTCTAGATTATATTAACATATTCCTTATATATATTAACACTAATAATACTAATTGGTGTATAAACCTAACATTAACAATACTAATTATTTAAATAATCAATATATGGCAATTTAAGTTAATCATTATATTTAGAATAAATTATTAAGTTAGTTTAGTGTTTTATATTTATATATCATTTAATATATCTCAATTAACGTTATCATACTAATAATTGTATGTAATAATATTATATAGGTGTAAATACGATTATTTTACTATATGTTATAGTAGTTATTAGATTATTAATGTGTATACACACACACACATATATATATATATATATATATATGTGTGTGTGTGTGTATATATATATATGTGTGTGTGTGTGTGTGTATATACACATTAATAATCTAATAACTACAATAACATATAGTAAAATAATCGTATTTACACCTATATATATATATATATATATTTTTTAATAATATATATAACTGCCTATATGGTTCAGTGGCTAAGGCGTCAGACACACAACACTGTTAAAAATAAGGGTTGTTATTCTACAAAATTATAGGGTTGTTTACTTATTATTTCAATAACAACCCTTGTTAAAAAAGGGTTGTTAATAAAAAGGGTTTTTAATATCAAATATTAAAGGGTTGTTAATAAAAAGGGTTTTTAATATAAAATATTAAAGGGTTGTTTACTTTCATTTTTAATAACAACCCTATAGGGTAATAAGCTTTAAGTTCATATAATTATTTTATTATAGAAAGAATAAAATATTATACTTTTTAATTATTTTGAAATATTGATTTAATTTGTATCTATGCAAATTAATTATAAATTATTATTTTAAATTAATATTTAAGTAATTATACTGTTTTAATAAATAAAATATTATTTTAAAACCTATAATTATTTAAGTAATCCTATGTATTTTAATATATTATCAAAATCTAATTCAGGAGACTTGTGAACTACAATTTTAATCATAATTATATTGATAATACAAATAGAAATCATGTGAAATAATTGCGCAATATTTAATATATAGCAATTGCATATTGATTAAATATTGTATTCAATATTAAAATGATTATATTATTGAATTTAAGTTTTAAATCTAACTTAAATGAAATTATATAATATATTATAATATATAAGTTAATATTTTGCTATGGTAATACTTATACGCTAATATACTATTATTTATTTAACATATAAACTTACGTTCAACTTACATCAACAACTTAAGTTGAACTTAAGTTTAGAACTTAAGTTGAACTTAAGTTATGAACTTAAGTTGAACTTAAGTTGAACTTAAGTTGAACTTAAGTTATGAATTTAAGTTAAACTTAAGTTCATAACTTAAGTTCAACTTAAGTTTATTTGTTACCATCGACTTAAGTTGAACTTAAGTTTAACTTAAGTTATTGATGTAAGTTGAATGATGGGTAACTATTAATTTAAAAAGGGTTGTTATCTATTAATTATTAAAGGGTTGTTAGCTATTAATTTAAAAAGGGTTGTTAGCTATTAATTATAAAAGGGTTGTTATCTATTAATCTAAAAAGGGTTGTTATATATGGATTTTGAAAGGGTTGTTAAATAAGGTTTTTAAATAATATTTTTTAACAACCCTAAGAGTTGTCCACCGTGTCATACCAGACAACCCTTATCTTTCAGTTTTAACAACCCTTTTCTTCTAACAGTGAAGCAGTAGGACACGAGTTCGAGCATCGTCCGGACAATTAATTAATTTTATAAAATGTGTCTTAAAATATTATTTAGAAGTGATCTTATATAATTGTATATAAATAAATGATCGGATCCCGTTAAAACCATGGATGCCTTAACATGAGAGCGGCTTCGAAGGGACATTAGATCCATATATGGTTATAAGTGAAAACTTCATCTAAGTTCCTGGATGGGATGAAAGGACTCCACCAAATAAAAAAATAAAAATATATATATATATATTATATAAATATATAAATTGTATAATACAATGTATTAGTTTTTTAGGAACTATATAAAATTCATTATATAATACTTTATACACAGGTACACAGATGAAATACCATTTCGTTAGCTATTTTTATTATAATTATATAAATATATTATTTTTAAATTTATATATTAAGATAAATTATATCTTAATTATATAATATTACATTATTTATTATAATAATACTAATAATAACATATCTCGGGCATAAATATTATGGGAATACATATTATAACTTATAAATAAACGATATTCAGTAATAAAAAATAGTAAAAGATATATTTTTAAACATATTTGTATTTATAATATTTTATAATATATAAAAAAATAATATATTAATATTTATATATATTTATAACCAATATGTTTATTTTGCATAATTTATTATGCAATTAATTAAATTATTAATTATAAATAACAGGAAATATATGAATATAACTGTATTTTATAGATATCTATATATATATATATATATTATGATGAACAATGTACCAAAAAAGAAATCATAGTAAATCAAGTATGCAGTATCCTGAATGTAATATGGAATTACAAATATATTATACTGGGTAATAATATGGGCTATACTAGGCTATATTCAGGCTTATGAACTATTTAGTAACTTCAATATTTATAAATGCATGCGAAACATTGACGCTTACAGCTGAACTCGAAACTAGGATAACATCATTTGATACACTTATTTCACTTATGTGCAAGATAAAGGGAAATTAAATTCGTATATATAAAAAGTCAAATCGTACAATATATATAAATGCTTTTTTTTTAGTATACAATAATAATGTTGTTCGGTTAGAGATTTTTAATGAGATAATTCCTTTATATAAAATTATATACATATAAGTATTTATGTATTTTGAAATAAGTTTAAAATAAATTTGAAATAAATTTAATATTACATTTATTCAAAAAGATATGAATCCGGTGTTTCTAAATAAAGTATATATATATATAATTGAGTGCCCATATAGGCACTCGACAAACAATGATATCATTTGTACTAGTGATGTACAAATTTATGAAGATAGAAGATGTCGATATTTTCGAATAGTGAAATTGATGATGTCGAAATCTTCGAATAGTTGAAATTTCAAAAAAATATAGGTATCGAAATCTTCGATTAGTGAAATTTTGGATATTGATATATTATAATAATGTCACTTTTTTATCTATAACAAGATATATACTTACCTGCCTACCTCTTTACCTACTTACCTACCTACTTATCTACCGTCATACCAATTTTATATATATATAAATATAAATTTAAATGATTCATGAATCATACAATGTATAATACAAACATCATCATGCATATTATATAATCATAGTTTAATAAAAAATACTCAGCTCCTCCCTTATAAATTAATAAATATGTGTTCACAAATTTAAATAAGTTCCACCGCATATAGTTCACGGACATATATTATATAATATGTTTACCTCTTCTCTAGATAAGTCGACTCATGCATAGAGGCGTAACTATGGAATGTGCACTTGTTATCACTACACCACGCGATGCCTATCACTTTAATGTCAACCATTATAACGGTACTTCGTCTCTAGATTCAAGATTGTAATATACAATTGTTAAACAAAATTAATCTAGTAAAATATTTTGTTGTTGTTTTTGTAATGTCCATTTTGTCAAAAATATTAAAAAAAAAAATATATAGGAAAAATTTAATTTTTTTTATATCACAAATATATTTAAAATATATATGTGTAAAAGAAATATATTATTGCAATATAATTATTAAAAATAGTATGTACTTGATATTTAATACATATTTATGAAAAAAAATGCAACATTTTTGACAACTTATAATATTGTCGAAAACCATTAATGGTTATATATATATTGAATAAAGAATATATTTTTGTTTTTTTTTGTCGTAAAAAAAATGTTCACTATATAATATATACTATTCACTATATGATATATAATCCATATTTAATTTTTAATTTTCATAAATTAAAAAAAAAATACAAAATTTGTTTATGACTATTTTAATATGTATTACACATAAACACTTTAATCGTATATTATATATCATTGATACTACAAACATAATATATAAATGATTATATAGATACATTTCTACATATATATTTATATATTATCTAAATATACTAATCGTATTAATCGTATAAAATTACCAGATTTATATGATTAATTAACTTTATTTAATTTTAAGATTATCAAATATCAATATATTTACCATTATAATAAATAAATGTAATTACTAATATGAATATTTATTAAAATATATTCTTTATATATTATATAAATTATAAATATTATAGAGTACTAAATTACGTAATAAAATAGTACTTAGATACACAATGCGGTAATAGTTTTCGGTTAAATAAGGGTTATATTAATTAATAATGTAACGTGTCATTGATTAAATAAGTTATCTAAACAAATACTTCTACTAGTAGTTTCACTAGAATATCGACCTTTGATTAAGGTTTAACAAATATTTTCTTTTTACAAACTATCAAAAAATATAGCTTATTATGTATAATTATTGTTAATTTATAATAAATATTATAAGAATTATGTTATCGATATATTAGTGCGGTATTATATTATAATATAATACAATGCATGTATTCAAATATACAACAAATAAACATATATAACTATAACATTTAAAATAAATATAGTAACACTTTAAACTCGATTAACCTACACAGAATATTGATTTTAATTTATTTTGAATTTTAGAAATTTGTCAGCCCTCTCAATAATTATCCAAACTTGATGATATTTATTATATGTATAATTAATATTACTTAAGTAAATTTTTTATATTTTAATTAAAAGATATTTATAAAAAATAGTATAACATATAAAAATTAAAACAATTACAAAAATAATAATTTAATTTAGTATCATATTTTGTCTCCAATATTTCGTGTTTTCGGCGAACCATTTTTTTAAAATAAAGTAACTTATATTTACATTATATTGGTTAACAATATGAAATTTACAGAATATAATTCGAATCAAAACCCTAGGTGCTGATTATTTTTAAAATACATAAAAAAGAATATATCCTATATTAATACATTATATAAAAAGCCGCGAATCACTTTAAAAACGTCGTCAACCCGTCTATATATTATTATTTTTTAAACACACACGTTTTCTTGTATCACCATATGTTTTCTAATGCAATGCATTTTATATGCATTTTAAGACATATACCACCCTTAACGCACGCATCGTCGCATACTTATGGAATGTTCACCCCAGTAAGTAGCGTTTCGAATGATAATCATCAACAGGATATTAACTGGCTATCACTGATGACCACAAATACCAGAATTAGTGATGCCCATCGATGGGATATACCGTGGTTATCAAGTATGCTTGATGTTTAATTAAAAATGGCTACTAATTACGGCCATCATTTGAATGTTAAATGGACGTTAGGAGATGTGCATAATCAGCTCGATACGGTTAGTCGGTAGATGGGCGGTACTTATGTGTCAATCACATTCCACCGTTACGCTCTATTTCACATTACAAAATATTCTGAACGAGTAACATCTATATAGATATAATATAATATACGTATAAAATAAATTAACATGTTTATTTCACTATGCCTTGTATATTAACTATGCAATGCTACTCCGTATGTATATTTTAGATTTTAACTTTTATTTATTATGTTGTTATTATTATTTATTTATTATTATCCGTTTATTATTATACATATATATATATATATATATATATATATATATAAATATATATATATAAATATATGATAACTGCCTGTGTGGCTCAGTGGCTAAGGCGTCAGACACACAAGCAGTAGGACAGGGGTTCGACCCTCGTCCGGACCATTAATTAATTTTATAAAATGGGTCTTAAAATATTATTTAGAAGTGATCTTATAGAATTGTATATAAATAAATGATCGGCTCTAGTTAAAACCATGGATGCCTTAACATGAGAGCGGCTTCGAAGGGACATTAGAGCCATATATGGTTATAATTGAAAACTTCTTCTAAGTTCCTGGATGGGATGAAAGGACTCCACCAAATAAAAATAACAATAACAATATATAAATATACACTCATGGTTAATAGCAACTGTATTTCTGCTTATTTTGTACATTGTCTATACAATTTTTATATATGTTTTATATATGTAAGTGTTAAATAAAACATTATACTTATAATTACACACAAGCGCATATACACATGTATATAATGTGAGTATGTGTGTGTGTATGTGTGTATATGTGTGTGTCTAAAGTAGTACTATTTATGAGTATACAGTGTGCTATACACAAACATGTGTGTATGTATATGCATGTATATATATATATATATATATATATATATATATGTGTGTGCGTGTTTATGTGTGTTTGTGTGTGTGTATGTGTGTAGTAGAATTAGTAAATTGATTTATTCACAAAAATCCAATATTCAAAAAATTGTTCGGATGTGATATATATATGATATTAATGTTATGGAGACATTCATAATTTAAATAAATTATAATAAATTCAGTAAAGTAAGGTGTGAGTAATTTGAGATCTGGGTGGATAGTAATTTAGTAATAAAGTTAGCTAAGTTCAAGTAAGTGTCGTGTGTGTGTATGTGTGTGTGTGGGTGTGTATGTGTGTGTGTTTGTATATGTATATGTAGGTTATATGTATATGTAGGTTATATTTAGGTTATATGTATATGTATATATGTGATAATATGCGTGTATGTGTATGTGTGTATGTTTATAAGCTTTATATACTTTTATTAAATCTTCACTATACAATATATATAATACAAATGATAGGTATAAATTTAAGAATAACACACGTTACAATGGGAAATATTTATATATGTAAACTCCCTTATTGACCTAAATATATGAATTTTCATTTGTATTATATTTTAACACTACAAGGAATATGCAAACCCTATGCAAACAAATGCTAATCCTATGCAAATAATGTATCATGTGATAATATAAACCAATGAAATAGCCTACATATAGAATCTAATAATTTTTAATTTTACATTGTCATTTCTCTTTTGTCCTTTACTTATTCGATTCACATTATTACACTTATTTACATCTTACATTTATTTATACTTACTTACAATTTATTTACATTTATTTATATTTATATTTATACATTTATATTATTTACATTTATTTATAGTTAGTATCGTATAGTGTCATTTTATAACATTTATTTTGTATTTATTTACATATTTAATTTTATTTCATTTATTAATATTTTTTACATTTATTTTCATTTATTTACTCATTTATTTACATTTATATTTATATTATTGACGGTCTCATTTATATATTAGTTTTTATATTAGATTAATTTATATTATTAACATTTATATTTGATTTAATTGTATTTACTTTATATTCTTTATTATTTTTATGTTCATTTAAATTTATTTATATTTATACATTTATTTATATTTTATATTATTTGCATTTATATTAGATTTAATTGTATTTACTTTATATTTTTTATATTACCTACTTACTATCGCGTCTTGGTAAAGTAAACGAAAAATATAAAGTCAGCAAACGTGTAGTTAAGATTACATATGCCTCACTGTCGGAGAAGGAAACCGTTACAGAAAATCTAAGACTTCTGAAAGGCTCTGATGTTTCATATCTACATTTTTCTGATGATTATAATGAAGAACAGAGAAAAGAACTAAAATAATTACTAAGTGAAGCTAAATTAAAAAACGAATCTGAAGAAGGAAATGCTATATTTTTTACAGTAAGAGGAACTTCCTTGATAAACCTGAAAATTGTATCCTTCACGAGAAGAGATACTCAAAAACACTAAATCCCCTAAAAAAACAAAATTTGACTTTTTCAATCTCACATTAATTAACTGCAGATCAATTAGAAATAGAATTGATTTTATCAATGACATAATCTACACGCAAAATATTGATATAGCTGTACTAACGGAAACCTGGCTAAACGAAGATGACCAAGCTGTAATTAGTTCAATAACACTAAATAATTTCAATTTCTATCATACTCCAAGAATCACATCTACCCATGGAGGAGGAATTGGTATTATTACTAGAAAACCAATCAAACTTATATCAAAATCACATGGTAATTATAAAACATTTGATTCTATACACTGTTGCCTAAATATAACTGATTCAAAACATATTGATATAATAGCTTTATACCGTCCACCACATCATAATATTCACCCATTCTTAAATGAATTTATAGATCTATCACTAAATATACATACCAAAAATATTGTCGTACTTGGTGATTTTAACGTTCTTTTATACTCAGGAAAACAAACAGCAAAACTGATGGTCGATACTCTAAACATGTTAAATCTAAAACAACATGTTGATTTCCCTACACATACTGGAGGCAACACATTAGACTTAATAATATCACCAACAGATTCGAATATGATCTCAAACCCTATCAGAGGATCTCTTATAACAGACCATTACAGTCTAAACTTTCAAATAAAATCTAGTCGGAATATACCTGATACTTCACGAACAATACATACCAGACTCTACTAACGTATATCAAATGATAAATATGTCGAAACTTTTAAAAAACTATCTAAAAATCATCATGATCCTGCACCCCAAGATTTTGACATTTTAAATTTAAACTTGGAAAAGATGATCAATCAACTAGAATCTTGTGTCAAAATCACAGTACCCTTACATCCATTATCACCATGGTTTACAAATAATTTAAAAACACTGAAAAAACAGTTAAGAATGACCGAAAAATCGATGCTGAAAAATTCATCAGAAGAAAACATCAATAATTATATTGAAATGAGAAGTAGGTATATAAATAAACTAAGACAAACCAAATCAAATTATTTTTCTGACCTTTTATGCGCTAAATCTACTACATCAAAACAAATGTATCAAATTACAGACTCACTACTAGGCAGATCAATAGAAAAAGTCCTCCCTGATGGAACAGACATTTTTCTAGTAGATTCGTTTCAAAATTTCTTTCAAGATAAAGTTCAGAAGATTATTGATAACCTTCCATCTCCAAGTATCATTCATCAATCAGACTTTTGTGAACAGGAAGCTATTCTAGATACATTTTTACCACCAACCTATGAAAATCTACTAAATATCATCAATAATTTCAAGAAAAACTCACCAGCTGATCCACCTATTAATCTACTTCATGATATATCAAAGGAAATTATAATACCAATACATGATGCAATATCCATATCACTCAAAGATGGCATAGTTCCAATACATTTGAAAAATGCCTTTGTAACACCACTACTCAAAAAGAAAAATCTTGACAGAAATATTCTATCAAACTACCGTCCAGTATCTCAATTATCTACTTTATCTAAAGTACTCGAAAAAGTTGTTGCTGAACAAACTATTTCATTCATACATTACTATAAAAAATTAAATCCTTTACAAAGTGCATATCAAAATCACAAATCTACAGAAACTGCGTTAACAAAAGTAACGAATGATATATTAATTTCACTTGATAAAAAACATATAACAATATTGACACTAATTGATCTATCATCAGCCTTTGATACTTTGAACCATTCATTAACAATAAGCCGTCTTTATCAACTTGGTATCAGAGGAAAAGCACTGAAATGGTTAATTTATTATCTAGCTGACAGAACTTATATGATTAAGATCAACAATACAACATCTAAAACTGTAGACATTAAATACGGTGTCCTGCAAGGCTCTGTCTTGGGACCAATTATTTTCAATATATGTATAGACCAAATATCCAAAATAATACGTAAACATGGAATTAACTATCATATGTATGCTGATGATCTACAGCTATATATCGAGGTCAGATCTATTGATGACATACCAACTGCTACTAGAAAAGTGAACATTTGTCTAGATGAAATAAAAACATGGTACAATGAAAATTCACTGTGCATTAACATGAACAAAACAGAGGCTCTAATAATACACAACCATGTAAAACATATACCAGATAAAATATCACTTTTCAATATTGATTTCAAATTCAATACACCAATACTATATCTAGGATTTATCTTTGATCAGTTTTTCGACTTTCAAAATCATATTAACAATATCTTCAAAATAGAAAATTTTGCACTATACAATATAAAACAAATCAGATCATCAATAAATAATAAAGCATGTGAATCACTAGTAAGAAGCCTGGTAGTCTCTCATTTTGACTACTGTAATTTACTTTTAATAACACTACCAGAATGTCATCTAGAAAAACTATCAAAATTACAAAGAAAATCTGTCCGTATAATTTTCAATTTACCAAGATTCTCCCATGATTCAATTACCACAAAAATGAAAATCCTTCACTGGTTGCCAATAATCTACAGAATAAAATATAAACTCTTAATCACTGTTCATAACGCTATACATAATGGCTACCCCACCTATCTGAGTGACTTATTGGAGGTTACAAGTCATCAACGAAGCCAACGTCCAATACATGAATTCAAGCTAATAAGTTCACATCATAACACAAACACTGGTCATCGTAGTTTCTACGCATCGGCATGTAAAAATTGGAATACACTTCCCAACTATCTACGTACAAATACAGTAACTACCATATTTAAGAAAGATCTTAAAACACATCTATTTAAAGCTGCCTACAAACTATAATAGCAATAATAATTGCTCACGTCTGAATAGTAGATATATCTACTAAAATAAGTGGTAAAACTCAAGGTTAAAGGTTAAACTATAAAACGTAAACTTGATATATCTAGAAACTTATTAGAACTTAAATGTCCAAAATATAAAAATTCAAATATTTTTACTCATAATAATGATTATTCTGATAATCAAAATCATGATAATCATTATCATAATGATAATTCAGATATTGAATATCTGAATACACCTCAATCTAGTTATACTAATTACATTACTAATAATACCAATAATATTATCAAAAATATTACAAATATTGAAAATAGCACTGATTTTAATATTTATGATAGAACTTTTGAATACCCTACTACAAGTAATGATATTATAGTAAACAGTAATATGCCTTCTGATAATGAAAGAATACATGATTTAGAAAGTGAATCTGAATGCTCAAATTATTTATCAGACAGCCTTTCTGAATCTTCTAATACTTCTTTTGAGTCTCTATCATCTACTAATAATAATGATGATACACAAGATGATCTAATAAATAGTATTTTGAATAACAATGATTCCATTAGCGATGATGATTTTATATCACAATTAAAATTTATATCAATTAAATATGCTGTTAGTCATAATTATATGACAGAACTTTTAAAATTACTAACAAAAAAAGGTATAAACTGTTTTCCTTCAACTGCTAAAACTTTTTTTAAAACTTTTTCAAAAAATACAATACATTTAAAATTAAATGTTGAATATTATTTTTTTGGTGTAGCTAATATGATTACAAAATATACAATTAAATATTTAAAACATTATATATCTGAAAATGTTGATCAATATATTCATATTTCTATAAATATCGATGGATTGCCATTGTTCAAAAGTTCTTCTAAATCAATGTGGCCTATTCTGTTTGCTATTCATATACGTGATTCATGTGAAGTTGTTTTTCCTGTTGCATTAACTCTTGGTACAAAACCATCTAATCTTGATTTTATTGAAGATACTGTAAATGAATTAAATGCACTTATAATTAATAATATCATAATTAATAATACATTATTTAAAATTATAATTGATTGCATTGTATGCACTCCTGCAAAATCATTTATAAAATCGACTAAACAATTTAATGGCTATTATGGTTGTGATCGATGTGATCAAAAGGGTTTAAATGTAAAATCTAATAATGAAAAACGAGGCCGTATTACATATCCTTTTCTAATTTATAATACCCGTACAGACTCTTCATTTCGTAATAGATAATATCCATCTCATCATCGTAATGAAATTATTTCTCCATTTATAAAATTGCCAATAGATATGATTTCAACATTTATAATAGATTATATGCATTGTGCACTTTTAGGTGTAACAAAAAAACTTATTTTATTATGGGTATCATCTAAAGGTAGACAAACATATAAACTTTCTACCCATCAAATACAGCGCATATAAATGAAAATATATATATAGTATAAAAAAAACTATTCCTTTAAATTATTTTGCTAGAATTTCTAGAAGTTTATATGAAGTAGATCGATGGAAAGCTACTGAATTCCGTCTATTTGTTTTATATATAGGGAAAATTGTTGTACATAATGTAATATCAGATTGTTATAGAAATCATTTTCTAATTTTAAATACGGCTCTCTGCCTATTATTATTAGATAATAGAAATAATCCTGAAAATATTGATCTAGCATATAAGCTATTTCAATATTTACTTATTGAAGGAATTAAATTATATGGAGATGTATTTGCGATTTATAATGTGCATCCATTATTACACCTGGCAAAAGATGCATATATTTATGGGTCACTAGATAATTTCTCTGCTTTTAAATTTGAAAATTATCTTCAACAATTAAAAAGGATGGTTAGAGGTAAAAAATCACCATTAATACAAGTTGTTAATCGTATAGCTGAAAATTTGGAATTTAATATTGATATTAATAAAAAATCTAAAAAAATTAATATAAAATACCCTAATAATTGCTTTTATTTAAATAAAAATACATTTTGCGAAATTTGACCTACAGATTATAAATCGGATGTAGATTTTACAAAATATTCAAAATGTAGAGTCTATTATAAATCCTAGGCATATTTTATAAAAAGTATTAGATTTAGAGAATCTATTATTGACTATAATTCAAAAATATTTGGTTGTATTGAATCATTATATAAAAATTGTGAGATAAAATATATACATAATTTAAATTAATAAAACCTGGTATTTTGATTAAAAATAATGTCGAAAAAAAGGCTTTATTCTTAAAACGTATGCATAAATAAATAATACATATATTTTATGTATTCTTTTTTTTATATATGTTATCTAAATAATGTATTGTGTTATATTTTTTCACATATACATATACAAAATTACTATAAATAAAATGATTTAAATGTAAAAATTATATTGTAGGCCTATGTTTAATTTTTTACAATTATATTATATTTCTATAAAAAGTTAGAATTTTATAAAAAATATAATTCATAATACCACTACTATGTAATGTTAATTCACAAATTAGATATTACCTGTATTATATATATATATATATATATATATATATATATATATATATATATATATATTTCACCAATGACATGCAATTTTATAAATTATATCATGAACGTTTTATATTTTATATCTATTTTATATTAATTTGTCCATATTAATTTATTTGAATACAAATTTAAGGTTTTACTATGTATAAATGTGTTTTATTTATAAATGAACCTGGGATGATGGATATCATTCCAATAAACTGGATGATTACAATTGAAAATGTTTGTAAATATATATACTTTAATATATAATAAATTCATAATCATTATTAGAAAAATTATACATTTTGGCCGAATGCTAATGCAAACAAAATTCAATACTTTGTAAAGAGGAGGCAGACAAGGGATGAGGAGCTATGGACTATAGCATCAAATAACTATATTGAAATCTGTAGGTAAATTTGCTTAATATATTTTTTGATTCTCTTGTTAATAATATTATTGATTACGAGTAAACATATATTGATTATTGTTAATACATAATCGATTATTTATTTTCATATAAAGTTATTGGAAAGTTTAGACTTTTGTGATATAATTATATTAATATATTATATAAAATTGTCACCAATGTTAAGTAATTGTATAAAAATTACAATATATTATAATTTAAATATATTTGTTATATTATTGAAAATGTTTATTTAGCAACATATGATATTGCTACAAAATGGTTGATGCGGTATAGAAAGTCATTAACAGAGGCATCAGAAATTGAAAGTAGTGGTTGGTATTACATTTTATATTATTGTAAATTGTACATAATATTAAACAATTATTAATATTTATAAAAAATATATTATTATATAATACAGTATTTATTAATTATTTGTTTTAATTTGATATATATTAATTTTCATGTATATAAATTATATTTGTGAAATAATTAAATACTTTTCAATTAAGAGGATGACATGAGTCTGCAAATTCCAAATGCTGGAATGCCATTTCAAAGCAATGGAGTGAATTTGCCCAGCGCCAGGATACAATTCCAGGCACCTAAACGACCAAGTATGCAGAATAAACAAATGCAGATACCCTATACTATGAGTCTTCAAATGCCCAATAGTCCCATTCAGTTGGCCAGATCACAAATGCAGGTTAAGTGTAATGATATGTAATGTATTCATTATGGCTAGGGTTTAAACAAATTCTGTTACATAAATACCCATAAGTATCCATATTAAGTTATATTAACAACACCCATAATGGTCACATATATCATCATTCTCAATGCGCGTAATTTGAGATTAATGTATTTTCATAATTCATAATTTAAATATAAAACGCTATCGTAATATTGCACAAGAACTAAAAATAAAAATTATATTCTTAATTTAATCACAATACCAATTAAATAACAAATGTTTTTTTTGATTTAAATCTTGAAATAATTAAAATATTTTTAAATAGATTAAAAATTACACATACTTTCGGAACTGATGGGATACCATCTTCTATGTTAAAATTATTATCTAATGAATTATGTAGGCCTTTATATATTATTTTTAATTCATCTTTATTATCGGGTAATATACCGAAAATTTGGAAAAAATCTATAATCACACCAATTTTTAAAAATGGTGAACCATCAAATTCAAATAACTATAGGCCTATTTCAATAACATGTGTAATGTGTAGAGTATTAGAACGTATTATTTCTAAACAATTAATTTTTTATTTAAAATCTAATAATTTATTAACAAAATATCAATATGGTTTTATAAGTGGAAAATCCACAGAATTACAATTAACAAAATGTTTAAAATGTTGGTATAATGAATTGAATAAAAAAAAATGTGTAGATATAATATATATTGATTTTGCAAAAGCTTTTGATGTTGTTTCTCATGAAAAACTACTATTTAAATTAAAATCATACGGTATATCTAATAAAATAATAAAATGGTTTTATAATTTTGTATCGAATAGATCTCAAATTACACGGGTTGAAAATTCTTTTTCAAATAGTTCTATTGTTAAATCTGGAGTACCACAAGGATCGGTTTTAGGTCCAATTTTATTTTTATTATATATTAATGATCTTCCTAGTATATTCTCTTCCAAAATTCATATTGATTTATTTGCCGATGATACAAAAATATATTTTTTATACGCATCTGAGAGTGAAAGATTTCTTTTACAAAATAATTTAAATTTATTTTCACAATGGGTAAATAAATGGGAATTAAATATTTCATTATCAAAATGTGCAGTTATGACTTTAGGGAAGGTTACTCTTTCAAAATATTTTATAAATAATATTCAATTAGAAAACGTTACTTTTTATAAAGATTTAGGAATAATATTTGAAAATAACCTTTTATTTAATAAACATATTGATTATATTTGTAAAAAAGCTTATTTTTCTTTGAATTCAATTTTTAGATGCATTACTACAAAATCCTCATAGACCAAATTGAAAGAGTGCAAAGATTATTTACTAGACGATTAATTACAAGATGCGTAGGATATACAAATTCATCAAATATTAATTATAAAACATATATAGAGAGATTGGTATATTTTAAATTAGAATCACTTGAACTTAGAAGGTTAAAAATAGATCTAACTACAATTTTTAAAATTTCAAATAATTATACAGATATAAATATATCTGATATTCTTAACATTTCGAATAATTGTAGAACTAGAGGTAATTGTAAAAAATTAAATGTAATACATAATTATGATAATACAATTAAAAATATAATTAATAATAGATCAGTTAATATATGGAATTCATTAAATAATGATATAATAAAATCTGTATCTGTTTCATCTTTTAAAAATAAAATAAACAAAATCTGTTTCGACAAACTACTTTTTTTTAACAGAAATTTATAATTTTATATTGATTTATGTTTCATTTTGTATCTAAATTATTGCATTATCTCTTCTGGTTTTTTTTAATGTGTTTTTGTTATAGAAAATGTAGGTTTTTATATATATATTTCAAATATATTATAATATAAAATTTATAATTCATTATTATTACAGATAAAGTGGGAAGTATTATTTTATTTTTGTTTGTTCTGTATTATATTTTGTTATAAATTTATTTTTGTTATAGAAAATTCGGATTTTTTATATCTATATTTCAAATATACTATAATATAAAATTAATAATTCATTATTATTACAGATAAAGTGTGAACTATTATTTTATTTTTGTTTGTTCGGTATTATATGTTTGTTTTATATATATTTTGTAAATATGTTTCAAATTTATTATATTACTAAAATACAATATTAATAATGTTCTATTATTTCAGATTATAGTGATAAGTATTATATTATTTGTTTCGTAATATTATTGGTATGTTTTGTTATTAACTGTTTTTGTATAGGTTTATTTTATTTGTGACTTGTTCTGTTTGTATATATATATGTTTCAAATTTATTATACAATTAAAATATAAAATTAATAAAGTACTACCTATTATTATTACAGATTTTGGGTACAAAGATAAGAATATTTCTACAAAGTTAAAGTAGAAATTGAATATTTCGATGCCACTTACAAAATAATGTATTTTATTTCTATTTTCGATTATTTTTCGTTTATTTTTACGGTAACTGTAAAACGTTTTAATTTCTTTAATATTTTTATTTCGTATTATTCTTTGTTTATTTCTATAACGTATGTTATCGTTAGCAAATATCTATAATTTATACTTTCGATTATATTTTCGGCTATGTATTTGCTTAAATAAATTATGAATCAACCAATAATAATAATAATAATAATAATAATAATAATAATAATAATAATAATAATAATAATAATAATAATAATAATAATAATAATAATAATAATAATAATAATAATAATAATAATAATAATAATAATAATAATAATAATAATAATAATAATAATAATAATAATAATAATAATAATAATAATAATAATAATAATAATAATAATAATAATAATAATAATAATAATAATAATAATAATAATAATAATAATAATAATAATAATAATAATAATAATAATAATAATAATAATAATAATAATAATAATAATAATAATAATAATAATAATAATAATAATAATAATAATAATAATAATAATAATAATAATAATAATAATAATAATAATAATAATAATAATAATAATAATAATAATAATAATAATAATAATAATAATAATAATAATAATAATAATAATAATAATAATAATAATAATAATAATAATAATAATAATAATAATAATAATAATAATAATAATAATAATAATAATAATAATAATAATAATAATAATAATAATAATAATAATAATAATAATAATAATAATAATAATAATAATAATAATAATAATAATAATAATAATAATAATAATAATAATAATAATAATAATAATAATAATAATAATAATAATAATAATAATAATAATAATAATAATAATAATAATAATAATAATAATAATAATAATAATAATAATAATAATAAAAATAATAATAATAATACGTATCGTTGTGTTATATTATCATATAGATATTATAGTTGCTTCTACTTGGAATTAAACAATATTTCAGAAACTATATAAAACTCCTATGTACGTACAATATTCGTATTATAATTAAGTAATTTCAAACTTAATATTTATAATATTTTCGAAAATTAATTTTAGGAAAATAACGTATAAGACCATTACTATAATAATTTAGTATCGTTGTGTTATATTATTATATACATATAATAAATGTATTCTATTTGTAATTAAATAGTCTTTCATAAACTATATAAAACTCCTAAGTACGTACAATATTCGCATTATAGTTAAGTAAATTCAAACATGATATTTATATTATTTATGAAAATTAATTTTAGAAAAATAATTAGTTCCATTACTCTAATGATTTACGTATCGTTGTGATATATTATTATATACATATAATACATGTATTCTATTTGTAATTAAATAGTCTTTCATAAACTATATACAACTCCTAAGTACGTACAATATTCGCATTATAATTAAGTAATTTCAAACTTAATATTTATAATATTTTCGAAAATAAATTTTAGTAAAATAATGTATAGGTCAATTATTATAATAATTTACGTATTGTTGTATTATATTATTATATACATATAATATATTGATTCTACTTGAAATTAAACAGTCTTTCATAAACTCTATAAAACTCCTATGTACGTAAAATATTCGCATTACAATTAAATAAAATATTCTAATTCTAATTTTGAATAAATTAAAAACTAAAAAATGTCGAACAAATTAATTTATAAGACCATTATTATAACAGTTTTCTCATCATTGTGGTATATTATCATATATATATATATATATATATATATATATATTATATATTATTTATACTTGCCATTACATAGGCTGTAATGAACTTTATTGATACCGTATGTAGTTATAATATATACAGATATATTTACATATATATATATATACATATATGCACGCTATACTATAATCAAGGACTTATGTCCTTTCTATAATTTCCATTTATAAGTATGATTCATATACTATGAATCATAATTATGTATCAAATAAATGCGCGGGTATAACTTGCTCCCGCAGAAATTGCGTATTCATATTCGTATTCTATAGCTCCTCCCCTATTATATAATAGCCGCCCGCACTGGGCACATTTGGTAAAAGCGTTCCGAAATTGGGTATAAACCCGAATTAGCCAGTACAATATTTTCACTTCGGTCACAACCTTTATACCCACCACTAGCCTTCGGGTACACGCTTCCTTGGTACGAAAGTCTCATGTGTTCGTTTAGTCAATAAAGTATACAAACCCACACTCTGTCTCTTCACTATATAACATGGTGGCAGTTGTGGGATATATAACAAATAGAAAACCAAATACCTCATGAATACGATTCGATGTTAACAAGCTCATAAATGGAAAGACTGCAGATAATTACAAGGCGAATTGGAAAAACAACTTAAAGAGTTATATATTTATGAATATGACCTTGCTACATCTTATTAGAAAATTGAAGACATAATTATTGACTCAGCGACAAAACTATAGGAAAATATAGAAGGAAAAAACATCCATGTATCACAAACGACATACTTGATCTTCTAAAAATAAGAATAATATAGAACTTATTAGCAAATATAGAAAAGGCTATAATCAAATACGCAAAGACCTGAAGACAGCAAATGAGCAGTATATACATGTATATACTGCTCATTTGTTGATTTCAGGTCTTTGCGTATTTGATTATAGCCTATCTGCAGATGCAATGTAAATCAATAAATGAAGACATGAAATATTGACGACATAATAAAAATACATACGAAACTCTCAAAAGCCTCACAAAAACGTCAGCAAGAAGCACTTGAAAATAGAATATAAGAACGGACACTGTCGGACCATCGGACAGCCGCTAGCTGAAGAACACTCTATTTTAAAGCTATGGACAGTATACTGTTAGGAACTTTATAACTATCCTATCAAACCATACCATAGCATCATAATCAGTCAGATCACAGAGAATGTAGATGAATTACCAATTTTAAAATCAGAAGTAGAAGATGATATACTAAATCTAAAAGAAGATAAATCTCCTGGCATTGATAATATACATGGTTAGTTACAAAAAGTTACGCAATCATTAATGTTTTTACAGAATTATATCAAATATCATGGTCTAACAAAGAATGGCTAAAACATGATCAGAATCCCTAATAGGACCAATTCTAAAAAAGGCAATCTCAGAAAGTGTGAGAATCATAGAACTCTGAGCCTAATATGCCACTCAAGCAAAATTCTATTGAGAATTATATTGAATAGATTAACCTCGAAAGCTGAAGAAGTAATTTCGGAAGAACAAGCTGGTTTTAGGAAAGGAAGAAGTACCACTGAGCAGATATTCAATTATAGAAATCTAATAGAAAAACACTTAAAAAGCCTAAAGGACATAAATCACAATTTCATAGACTATAAAGTAAGGTAAGTATATAATATATAATATTTGTAAATTATATTATTAATATATTTCTTAATTTAATTATTTAATATAGTCATTTAATAAATATAATTCGCAAGTATTGATTATGATATAGAGCTACAAATTAATATTTAATATTTATTTTTCATTTATCGACATAATATGTCACATATGATTATTATACTTATATTTATATCGTTATTTTAAATAATAATACATTAATTTAATAGTATATATATGATTTATTATTATACTTTATTTAAAATATAATATCCAGGTCAGATATAATATTTGGTATCCAGTAATTTCTTACGAGATAATTTCATTTGACTCTTTCAATTTAATTTATTTCATAATAATACAGTTTGTATAAGAATATATATATAATAAATTATTAAATATTAATATAATATATTGTATTATATATATTCGTATAAGAACTGTATAATTATGAAATGCATTACATTTTATAAGTTGTACGAGATTATTGGTAACCTTATATTTGTATCTTTATTATTTAATAATAACTATCATATTAATGTAATATGTAATATATTAAATATAGTTATTTATAAATTGTAATATATTTATTATTATACGTATTATTTATAACACTTTATATAAAATATAATATTTATATCTCATAATTTAATTATACAATTTCCGTATACGTTTATCATACACACTTGTCAAATATCGAAATGAGCATTTTTTATTTGACCTCATATATTGTAATCAAAACAAAAGGGTGCTATATTCGATAGAGACCGATTACATAATACTCACAAGTCGATATTAAATGATAATAAATTATAATTGGGTGCCAGTTATCTCTATTCATATTTTGTTTTAAATTTATTTTGTATTTATATTTGATTTGATTATTTATGAAAAATGTATTTATATTTTGATCTAACCTATAATAATTTTAAGATTTCAAATGATAGCAACCAATAAATAACTGGTGCTTATACGAATGACTGGTATCCTTCCTAGTATCCAGCAGAAAATAGATCAGTATACTCTGAATACGCCTTGACGCCTACGCCTCATATAAAATTAATAAAAACACATACTTTACATTCTTTTGACAAAATATAAAATTATGAAAATTATTATTAAGAAAAACAACACATTTGATAACATTGTTAGATATAAATAAATTTGTATAATGTATATTCGAAGCTTCTCCCATATTAAAACATCCATATTTTAATGGCGATTTTAATAGCCGATCATTTTTATATACAATTATAAATACTAATATATAATATCATTTCTAAATAATATTTTAAGACAAGTAATATTTTCCAGTCAGGGATTAAACTATCATCCTAGCGTTGTTATATATGACGCCTTTTCAAGATGATATACCCATGTATATATATATATATATATATATATATATATATATATATATATTATAATAACATTATTATAATAATAATGCATATATTATGTATTAATAAATATGTTTATATAATATATTATTTGATTTTTTTTATATAATACATTATATAAAAAGTTATTGAAAAATGTATAACTTGTAGTGTATGCAATAGTAATCTGTTTATCAAAATTAGTTATATCTCCGATGTAATACATTTTATCTTTAGAAATACATCTTTTTATGAATCTTATCTATAATAAATATTAAGTGTAAAGTTAAATATTAATAGCTACGCAATAATAATAAATTGTAATACATCTGTAAAAATACATATTATAACATATTATATTAAATATGAACAAAATTGCACGTTACCTTTGTATAAACAATCAGCAACTCGCGTGATGTCTAGATCAACCAATTAGCGACCAGCACTCGTTAATGAGTATATGCTAATCGTCAGTGGTACCAACCACTTTCTAGGCGATACATCCCCATTTATGTTATCATACCTATCATAACACCTAATTGTACCACTTAATTGTATACCAAACGTATACACCCACACGTATCACTTACGTATACAAATACGTATACATCCACAGGTCAACATGCATGTAACCTACACGATATTTACAATAGTCTGAAATCATAGGTTTGTATGTATTATATATCACCTATTATATCCCATGTATGTCTATACACGGTCCGCTGCATAACGTGTTTATAAGTGTAATGTATATAATATATATCCCCTATTATATCTCCTATATTCCTATACACGGTTCGTTATATAACGTATATGTAATTGTATTGTATATTTTATATATTCGTTTTATATTATATATTTGATAATAGAACATAATTGTATAACTAATAAAGGTTCAATTTGGTGAATAATTAACCTGGCTAATTACTTACTGGTCAACGCGACTACATATATATATATATATATATATATATATATATATATATATACAGGCCCATAGCCACGGGAGGGACTGCGGGGGCAAATCCCCCCCTGAGATCGGCTAGGCCCCCCCTGAGATTAGGTAGGCCCCTAAATCTTGTTTCACATTAAGATTTTTTCATATAGTATTTACTAGATATTCAATTATATTTATATTTTTATATTATAATTTTATTTATATTATATATATTTATTAAAATGTATGTATTTTAGTCATAGACATTATAGTGAGGATCCAATTCAGTATTTATGGTTTTATAAAATATTTTCTAAAATTATTTTATATATTAAAAATAAATTTTAATAATTTAATTTCATCTGATCTCGGAAATGTTTGTCCTAAATGTACAAGTTGTAGAGAATCTTTTGGAAATAAAATAAGAAGATTTACCGATAATATGTATATATATAATATATTATAATATTATATATATATATATATATATATATATATATATATATATATATATTTATATACATATATATACAAAATAATGAAAATTTAATTTATATCCATTTGTAGATTATAGTACTTTCACAGTAATAGGTTACAATTGGAATTCCGTAATTGAAAAATAAAATGGTTTGATAAATGGTCCCAATCATGTGATTTCTTCTACGAATCGCGTAAAAAAGATCCAAATTTTCTTTACTATCAGTGCAATCTCCTAACAATTTTTTTTTCAAATTAGCAATGCTAGATCAATACGAAATAAAGTTGATTTCACAATTAATTATTGATTCTAATTATTCTAAATCTGCTATTACTGAGACTTGGATAACTATTGATGATTCTGCTCTAACTTCCCATATAACCACTGATGGTTTAAAAGTATTGCTTGCTAATAATTATACATCACATCGTGGTGGCGGCCTAACTCTGTTATTCTCATCGGAACTTAAGATTATTTCGTCATCTACCCCATGTTTCTCTTCATATGAAATTATGATATGTAATATTCAATTTCCTTCATTATTTACCATTATAATTATACTTATCTACCGTCCACCTTCATCTATCCTATGGAGTTTCTTAGCTGACCTCTATTCTATTTTAGAATCTTGTACATCAGTTAGGTTATTCTACCTAACAAGGGTATTCATGGTGATTTTAGAACTAGCCGTTGATACAAATTAATCGACCTTCTAGAATATAGAATATAGATCGTTTCGGAAAATCAAAGGTTAATAAACCAATGTGTGTTAACTCTGTATTCCATCAACATAGCAACAGTATATCTCTGATTTGTCTAGACTTTTTGATTATTTTAATTTGGCATTATCTCATTCGCTAGATATTTGTGTACCCACCATTACTCTTATCAATCGAACTTATTCTAAGTTTACCTGGTTTAATATTGAGCTTGTTAACCTGATTCAACTACATCGTAGACTACAACGTAAATATGCATCCTCTAAATTTGAATCTAATGTTAATTTCTTTAAAGTTTTCGATCGCTTTACAAGAATAAACTTATCTCTACCAAATTATCATAATTTACTGATATGCTCGGTAGTTATGGAATATCTTCTAAACAAGCTTATAAATTATCGTTCACCTTAGTAGGTAAAACCCAGATCAAGCATCTTCCGAACCAACATGATTTAGTTCTTTGTAAATTGTTTGCCAATTTCTTAAAACAACAAATTTTTAGCATTATCAATGTACTTCCAAACATAAATTCGGCACGACTCAATCTCAATTTAACATCCACTCATAATCACTGTTCATATTTTTCGCATCCCACACATGATATTATAATCTCTTTGATGACATCCTCGAAAACCAATTACCCCTTGATCATATTCCACTCAATCTACTTCGTTCATTATCATCTTATTTTATTGGACTTATCGTGTAAATCATTCATAGATCTCTTATAAAATCTATTGTTCCACACTCAATGAAATATTCATATATTATTCCGATTTAAAAAAACAACTCTTGACCAATCTTATTTATTAAGTTATCGTCCAATATCTCAGTTATCATCATTATCTAAGACCTCAGAACGAGTTGTGCCCACTAAAATTATTAATTACAGGATGACCAATGCTATTGTTGATAATTATCAAAGTGCGTATCTTCCTCGTCGTAGTACCGCAACTGCTCTTACTTTAATCATTAATGATATTATCATATCTCTTGATAACAAATCCCCATGCTATCTCGTACTACTATACTTATCTTGTGATTTTGATACTCTCAGGTACAATATTATTTCTATTGGACTTAATGAAATTTGTATACACGGTCAAGTACACAATTGGTTTATGTCTTTTGTGTCATCAAGAATATCTTCTGTGAAGATTAACTCCTCGTTATCTTCTCCTCATGTTAACCTACACGGTGTTCTACAAGGCTCTATTCTTGGACCTATATTGTTCATTATTTATATTCTTCCTATAAAATCAATTTTTCATAAATATCCTAATATTAACTATCATCTTTATGCCGATGATCTTCAGATATATAGCCATTTCCTAGTTATATTGATTTTGGTATGATTCGAATATCTATGTTTAATTGTATTACTGATCTCACTCATTGGTTCTCGCATAACTCCAATTCCTTAAATATGACTAAAACTAGTACTATCATATTCTCAAGACACAGTTATCCTCTATCAATCACTCATATGTTTCTACTATCTCTTCCAACTTCTCAATCTATAACTATCCTCGGTTTCACTATAACCTCTAAACTAGACTAATATCCACACATTAATAATATGATATGCACTTATAACTATTTTCTATATAATATTAGAAAATCTCGTTATAAGCCTACCTTTGCCATGACTAAATGTTTAATTTACTCGCTAGTATTCAGTAGACTTATCTACTGATGTTATTATTGTATATGTTAGGCTGTTAGCCTGATTCTACTGATTTTTATTTTATTATATGCATATAAAGTTATGTTTATATAGTGTTTGATATACACATAAAGTGTATATTTATTTATTGTTTATTTATACCATATAGCTAGAGAGAAATTGTTTTCTCTTTAGCTCTATGATTTATAACCTGAGTAATTCACATTGTTCGTCAATAAGTAATAGAGTATACTAGTAAATTACTAGCAGTGATATTATTACTATTAGGTTCATTCTATTACTAGTAGGTTCACCTATACTAGTTTATATTCATTACATTTTAGACTTAACATTTTGTAGGGCCTTGCCCCCCCCTGGTAAACATGTCTGGCTACGGGCCTGTATATATATATATATATATATATATATATTCAGATTTAAGTATAAGTTCATTCGTAATAAAGAAGCATTTCTGGTTGTCGAGACAATTGCCATTAATTTAACTTTTAGGCATATATCAAATAATGTATTAATGTAAAGATATATAAATATAATGGAATAGAAATATATTGGAATATAAACTATATATAATATTAATATAATGACTACCTGTTTACACTAAGATACTATAGTGATATCTGTCAACATGTCATTGATTAAATAATCATTTAATAATTAAATAAACTATAAAATAGAAGATATCATTGAGAAAATTAATTAAAATAATTTACATTATGATACTACGAAGATAAGACGAACATACAAAATAAACAAATAATAATAATAATAATAAACAGAAAATAATTTAAACAAAATAATATATAAACCAATAATAAATTAATATAAGTCAAGAGTGATAAAAAGTAACTTTCATAAATGTCATTAGAATAAATATGTATTAAGGTTTATATAAGTTTCATTTTTATATTATAGTCTAAAATGATTAACATAAAAATCAATAAGTATAACATTTTTATTTTTTTTAAGTTTTTAATTTTATATAAAGCTCTATATGGTAAAAAATAGTTATATTACTATGTGTCATCAACAAATATTATTAGACTTATTTGTAGTTTTATATTATTTTATAAGTATAAATTATTAAAATATATTATGTGTACATTTATTTTGAAAAAAATCCACTAAATATATAATTACAAATGATGTATATGTATAGAGTATTTACTAATTTAAACAATGTATATTATTAAACATAAATAAATAATTAAGATAATACTATCATATTATTTATAATTATTTTGTAATATACATTTAAATATTAATTATATTAATAAACAATACCTTACGAAGTAAGGTATAGTATGATTTAATATTGGGTATTTAGGATAGATGATTATATTTAAGTAATACATTTATATATATTATTTAATTTAATTAAAAGTTTATATAAACACTTAAATAAATCATAAATTATTTAAAAAAATATATATAAAAATGAAATTATAAAAATAGGAATTGCAATAAATATCATTTAAAATAATATAATAAAATAGAATAGAATAAACCGGAAGGAAATTAATAAATAATGAAATTCAATATGATTATTACAGATTTCAAACTGATATCAATCATTGTATATATACATTCATTGAATGTTTATGTCATTTTATCGATTTAATAGAGGATGGGATTGAATTCCATAGTGTATGACTAATATAACTAAGGGCCCGAATATTCATTTTTGAAGTACGGAGAATAGGGGTAGATATACGATGATATTTAATATTTATAAGAGATGGAATGTAAAATATGTGTGTTACAGAAGCAAACATATATGAGGGACCATCGAAGAGTATATTGAGGATTTAACAATATAAATTACGCGACAAAATGATAGTTTGTTAAATGGTAACCAGGGAGGTAACTTTTGTTTTGAGGAAGTAGATGAATGATCTTGAATACATAGGTTATATGTTGTACGGAGTTATGAAATAATAACTAGATTTAAAGAGATATATAGGATAAGGGAAGATTGATGAGGATTGGAGAACAATAATCTATACGTGAGATGACATTGGTATTAACTAGCGTTTTGGTAAGAGATATCGTAATTGAATTTTCGTATTATTCTTATTCTAAAAGATAATAATTTGCACATTTGGTAATGGCAGTGATATGAGGAATGAAGGACAGATTAAAAAATGATACCTTAAGGTATTAAAGTGATTACTTTTATGCAGTAAGGGAATGATAGATTACAATGTTATCAATATAAAGGAGTGCATTAAATAGAATATGAAAACATAATCAACAATATATTCATCGAGGCAATAATGTGATATTTTTAGAAATAAGATTTTATTAATATTAGCATAAATGGAGAGTTGATTATTGATACCTGGTTATGATTATTAGAAATAAACATATTTAATTGTATTTCAGAAGTATTGATATAACAACACATATATTTGGATATTTAGTATTATTTAGATACCTAGTATTCAAGGTAATGTATATTTATATATATATATATATATATATATAAACAGGGATAAGTAAAGTATCAAGTAATGATCCCTGGGGAATATAAACTAAACTAGTAATGTACAGGGTATCCAATTCAACCAGGTGTAGACAGGGTAGTATAATTTGATGGTTACGCGTATCGAAATAACTGGATATATCAGGAATTACTAGTTGACATTAGTTATATTAAAGGTTTAAGGTTATACGTGATGTTGTTTCTGTGAAGTGACCTCACCGAATATCACTTTCAAAATAAGATGGATATTATTTCGGAGTAAATATAAGATTGCTTGATGAAAGATAATCATTTCCAAATTGTTCTCACCATAGGTAGCTGAGAAATTGTGCGATAATTGAGAAGTGATTCAGGATCGAATGACGTTTATTTTCAGAATCAGAGTTTGATATTACTCGTTTTAAAATCGAAACTAGAATAATATTAATAACATTTAAAAATAGATAGTAGACTAGGATTTAAGAATATGTGGAAGTATCGTTCGTGATTTGTAATACGATGGATTCATTTTATTAGAAAATGTTGAATAGAAGAGACACCTAATTATGAAGGAATTGTATAATATATGGTAGTAACCAATATTTCGGTGAAATAACAACTTATTAGCCAGTATATATATGAAAAGTCGTCGGTTATTAGAAGAAATTTCATTTATAACCCACGTTTAAAATCTAGATTTGCATAGGATATTTCTAACATATAGATCTTACATTATTCAATTAATTAATCTATAGAAGAATATGACAAGAATGGTATATTCTTTTAGATTTGCAAATGATTTTTTCAATGACATGAGGATAGAAGTCGGTTGTCAGTATGGAGAGTTAATTACATAGTTATTGAAGGGGCATATTTATTCAGTAAATATGATAGTATGAAATGTAATACAGCAGGAGAATAATAGAAGTCACCTAAGGCAGAATGTAAGTTAGTTATAAATTTCATATAATTAATATTTCTAATGAGTCTGTATGTAATATATGTTTTATGATTAGGAGTGATAATACAGTTAGTTTCGAAGGAGATGAGAAAATTGTTGTAATGTAGTTTAAGTCTTGACATATTAATCACAATGAATTAAGATTGGAGGGAATTAGAGAATACAAAATAAATATAAATATTAATATAATATGTTGATTTGAAGTAGCATAACATTGTTATTTTAAGTCATCATGGAGTATATAATGGTATGTGGGTGAACTTATGAGATATGTATCAAGATCATTAAACTCACTTAGAAAGTTACTGAATTATAAGTTATGTAGTCTATTAATAACTGTGCTTGATATAGATGTGTGATATCAGGTGAATTATATAGTTAGGTAGTCAAAGTAGGATAAGTTATAGAATATGGATATACGTAGTAATAATAGATAAGCTTTTACGAGGAATCCAACACTATCATAATATTATCAACCAGAGTAAGGTATAACAACATCTTGAAATAGGGCAAATATATATTTCTCAAATAATGCAAAACCAATACAATTATATTAAATATTTTAAAGAATGGTAATAATAAGGGGTGTAGGTGTAGGTGTTATTGGCATAATACTATTCATGATTGATAGCTGTGCTTAACTACTAAGTATACTTTCTGAATTGGCCAATAGCATATCACAACTCTAATAGCAGGCTCCAAGTGCCACACCCTGGCAAACTATTTAGCTAGTAGGCTAATGATGTAGGGGATTTTAGAGAGAGATGGGCTCCGCTAAAATTCAATCTGCCCAAGATACGCAAATGATGAACTCACAAAACAAAAATAAACTCATGCCGGCTCGGACGTCACCCGGTAATACATCATCTATCTATCCAATATCAGGGTAATGAAGTCAAGTTTACTACTGGTGAAAGAATGAAAATACGACACGAAACATACATTGGCTCATGGAATGTAAGAACTCTCAGAGCTGACGGAAAATTAGAAGAACTTACTCACGAAATGGAAAGATATAAATGGAACATTATTGGATTAAGTGAAATTCGGAAAAAAGGTATTAACGAAATACAAACAAATGAAGGGCATATACTCCACTACATCGGCAATGAAAACCGGCACATAAACGGAGTTGGTTTTCTCATAAACAAAGAAAATGTGAAAATGATAATGAACTTTAATCCAATCAATGAAAGGGTAGCAACAATACGTCTTCATGCCACACCATTTAATGTGACAATAATATAAGTATACGTGCCAACCACAGATAATTCAGATGAAGAAATTGAACATGTTTACAATATACTACAATCAACTATATCAGAAACTGACAAACGTGATATTATAGTCATACAAGGTGACTGGAACGCGAAAACTAAAACTACTAAAACTACTTGAATTCATGAAAATAAATAGTCTAATCGCTACCAACACATTTGGTCCACATACAAAATCTAGGATTAATACATGGCATAGTCCTGGAGTCCTGGAGTTAAATAGATTATATTTTAACACAGAAAAGATTCACCACAAGTGTTAATATAAACAAAACACGATATTTTCCTGGAGCCGACATAGGGAGCGACCATGATCTAGTAATGATGAAATTCAATCTACGTCTTAAAAGCCCACAGAAAAATAAATTTGTTAGACTTAAGTTTAATCTGGATAAATTAAAAAATTCAGAAACTGAAAAAAATTAAAAAAAACAAATTTATGGCAAATTAATTGATCTAAAACTGGAAGAACTAAATAGTACTGACGAAATAGTAAAACAACTAAATTCAGTGATTACTGATTCTGCAAATGATATCCTCGGAAAGTATCGACAAAAAAAACAAAGATGGATCACAGACGAATTACTCGACATGTCTGACCTCAGAAGAAAATTAAAGAAAAACAAATTTGAAACTGGAAGTACGTACAATGAAATTAACTCGCAAATCAAGAGAGCCATGAAGAAGGCAAAAGAGGACTGGGTTAATCGTAAATGTAAGGAAAACACTTGTTTTACGTATAATAATACAAAGAAAGCCTATAAAATCGTTAAAGATTTAACAAAACCTAAACAGAGAACTTCAACTAATATTCAAAATAAAGATGGTAATTACATTAATGATAAAAAGGGCGTAATTATAATATGGACGGAATACTGCTCAGAGATGTACAATTATAATAATGATAAGGATACGTCTATACTAAATGCAACAGAACCTACAGATAATGACAATTATCCTATTTTAAGAAGCGAAGTTGTATCAGCTATACAGTCACTAAAACTTGGTAAATCACCGGGAATAGATAATATAACCGGATAATTATTGAAATCTGGAGGTGAAAATATGATCTCAGTGATAACAAATGTATGCAATAAAATATGGAACTCTGGGGACTGGCCCATGGTTTGGACCCAATCCTTAATTATATATATACATAAGAAAGGAAATATTCAGAAGTGTGAGAACTATAGAACCATAAGTCTCATTTCACATATGAGTAAAATAATGCTGACAGTTATCCTGAGAAGACTGCAACCAATTGCCGAAGAACTATTGTCAGAAGAACAAGCAGGTTTTAGAGCTGGTAGAAGCACTAATGAACAAATCTTCAACTTAAGAATAATTCAAGAAAAATACACCGAACATCAAAAACCGCTTTATCATATATTAATCGACTTTAAAAAAGCTTTCGATAGGATATGGCATACAGCACTATGGGATACAATGAAAAGATTCAATATCAATGCCAGACTCATAAAAGTAATACAAAACCTCTACGAAAAAGCAATAAGCGCAATATACTATGAAGGTAAAGTCGGAGAATGGTTCACCACAAGAACCGGTGTACGCCAAGGATGTCTATTATCCCCCACATTATTCAATATAATGCTGGAGCAAATAATGAACGAAGCTCTACTAGACCACAAAGGTACAGTATATATTGGAGGAAGAGTAATTACAAATCTAAGATTTGCGGATGATAGCGACGGTCTAGCAGGAAGTGAACACGAACTTGTTAATCTGATGAATAAAATAGATTCTACTTCTAGAACTTATGGTATGGAAATCAATACAAACAAGAAAAAAATTATGAAAAACTGTGAAGGGCACTTCAATAATAGTATCTCCTTACATGGCGAAATAATTGAATCAGTCGATACTTTTAAATAATTAGGCTCCGTCTTAGATGATAATGGATCGACAAAGGAAATCCTTTCAAGAATTGCCCAAACGACAGCCTCATTAACAAAACTTAATCCGATTTGGAACGACAGAAACTTAACGCTGAACTCTAAAATTCTTCTCTTACATTCACTTGTAAGTTCAATATTTTTATATGCATGTGAAACGTGGACAATCAGCAAAGGACTTCAAAGAATAATAATATGAATGGATTTCAGATGTCTAAGAAGATTACTCAAAATATCATATAAAGACAGAATTACAAATATAGAAGTCAGAAACAGAGTTTTCATGATAATCGGCAATCACAAAGACCTACTAACAAAAGTTAAAGAGAGAAAGCTACGGTGGTATGGTCATATCATTCGCGACGATTACTCTATGTCAAAAATATTCCTTCAAGGTACTGTAAATGGCACAAGAAAGAGAGGTCGTCCGAGACTGAAATGGTCCGACAACATATACGAGTGGACAGGACTAAATGTATATGACGCCATGAGAGCAGCAACAGATAGAAAAAAGTGGAGGAAATTGTGAGAGATTCATCAGCGCCCCTACGGCTCAACGCTACGGGGTAGGTAATCAGGTAAAATAATAGGGAGGCTTTGGAATGAAAAGAGAAAATATTGGTTACGGCAATGTTTTCATATAGTCAATCAGATGTTATTAGAGACTGTATATATTATAACAATATGTATAAGTATACTTTAGAGAAAAACTGAGAAACCTATGTAAATAGTAGTATCAAAATCAACAGATTTGGTTGAATTTACATAATTGTTATAGATAGTGTAAGAATTATACAATTTAATGATGTAACTTCCTTTGATATTTTCAATTTTTAATTGGTATTTGATATGGTAAAGTTCAAAGTAGTAATTTGTTTATTTAAAAATAGTTTAGTATCACTAGATGTACTGTTTGATTTAAATGTATGAAATAAAAATTACAAATTAGCCTCATAAATATAGAATATATACCACGGATAAATAGATTATCAAATTCTTAACTTTATTTTGTGGAAATAAATATTGAATACAATATATCCATAGATTTAAATATTGTAGATAGAAGGAAAGCCGTTTATTTAATGTTAACAATTATAATAGAAGAGTGTGGATACGTTAGATAGGGTAATATGGATACTATTCCCTATAGGGATACTATACCCTATAGGGATACTATAGTATTACAGTGTAATTATTTGTCTCTAAAATATTCTATTACAAAGGTATGTGTTTAATTAATGGAACGTTATTAGAGGTTAATATGTAATATAGTTATTTTTGTTAACATTTTGGAGTTATTCAAGGATATATTGGTGCATTTTATATTATTAAAAGTATATGCGTTCATAGCAAAGAGTAATTATGTGTATATTAGTTTTAGTGTATGATAAATTATCAGAGGGGGGAAGTACCAGGTTCTAATGTAAATTAATTTAGAGATAGGTGAAGAAGAAACCAGTAAATGTGATATAAAGATATTGTAGACTAAAGAGGAAGTTTCAATTGATCTGTATATTTAGGTTAAGTTATATGTGTAGAATTTGTGAAAAGATATTTGGGGAATAGATAAGTTAGGCAAGAGAATGACAATATGGGTGAGTTAATATGGGCATTATAAACATGGGTCCATGATTTAGAGATAATAACAGCTGATTGAAGGCATACGAAGTGATAGTTAAACGGGTATGATTTACATATTAAATAGTATTGTATAGTAGAGAGATTACAGTGTGTACACTTTCGTAGAATGCATGTTAATACTAATTACCTTTATCACAATAGTAATAGCTACAATTATAATCAGAATTGTGAATTTTGTAGTCGATAGCAGTTCTAAGAAGCTAGTAGAATGTTCCTACAATGTATCAGGTTATCACAGATGACGTAAATGCGCATACGCATATTGTTGTTAGTCAAGCAGATTCTGGCTAATTCATTATATATTCAGATGTATGTAGTAATAGGTCGTATTCCAGATATAAACAAGTTCACCGATTGACTGAATGTGTAATAATAAAAGCAGCATAACATATATAATAATGATCGCATGTGTTTAATCGTATATTAAATGTAGGTATGTGACACTACTTATAGTGCGATCCCATATGTGATTTTCGGGGTATGATTATTATAAATCGTATGATATATTTAATATAATTTAACTAAACGTAAGTACGTAAATATAACTGTAAATATGTATATACACTATATCTATTCTACTTCTAAAATGTAATAATAATTATATAATTCTTTGATCTTTGTAAATATATTATTTTTTTTTTTTTAATTTATATTGTTATAAAATAAAAACAAATTTGTATAATATAATATCTAAAATATAATTAAATGTAATTTTTATATTTCTATAATATATTTTAATATATCAATAAAGGAGTAATATATATAATTAATTATAATTATTTATAGTATAAAAATAATATATAAGTACTTATCTTTATAATAATAATGTAATTAAATTAGTTTTATAAGCTACGTTGTATATAATATGACTATGTAATTTGGTTTCTATAGCATATATGTAAACGTGTTATAACATATATGAATAATTAAATATACTATGCTTTGAATGAAATTAATATTAACTTTATATTATTTTGAATAATTATATATGAATTATATATATATATATATATATATATATATATATTGATTATTTTTAATATAAATAGTAATAATATATTATATAATACCGTTGTATATTGTGTAACATTATATGTTATAATAGTAGCACAGTATCCTTCACATGCTTCTATAATATCACCTCGAGCTAATGATTTATTAATATATATGTATATATATAATGAATATTTAAAAATATAAATAAATAATAATATAGTTGTTAGTATACTTATTATCAATAATTTAATAGTTATATTTTATTAATTAAAAAATATCATATTGTAATATATTTTTAAAAAATTATGTTATATTAATATTATTTTTCTTTAATCCTGTATATATATATATATAATTCATGACTACTATTTTAATATATTTATTTAAATATTATACAATTTGATAATATTTCACTAGACTAATTTTAACAAAGTATCTAATATATTTATTTTATTTATTTATTTAACATGAAATACAGAGTTCGTAGTATATAAACGAAAATTATAAAAGAATAAACTAAACAAAACAATTAATCTAAGAAACGAAATTTAAAATACAAATAATTAGATATACCACATGGTAAACAGTGGCAATGGGAAAACAATATTATATTCATATAATAGAACAATTAGAGAATTACACGATAATTGTATTCGTTTGTATAGCGAATAATAAGACTTACATAATTTAACTGTTAAATTATTAACATAATAGTTAATAAGAAATATTAATGACGCATTAATGTCTACGTCTGTAGTTCATAACGATACGATAAGCATTATTATAAGCTATATTAAGTTTAGCCATACAATATCTATTTGGTATCCAAATGCTACTAAGGTATATATTAGAAAAAAATGTTTTAAATAGAATAATTTGTGTATCCTTAGAGCAATGATTAAAGTTGTATGATAGTGCATAGCTTTGTTTATATAACTGTTTAATATTACTATATATATTAATTAATATATATTTTATTGACTACAAAAACACTGTGTGATTATATGCGTCGTTAGATAATAAAAAAAAACAAAAATAAATAGAAAACGAATAATAAAATGGAACGAATTACAATGACTTAAAATTGACATACAGTTTACGTTTAAACAATGAAATTGATGTAACACAACGAATATCATAAGGAAGTGAATTCCAGCTTTTCGGAGAAATAACCGAGAAAGCCGTAAAAGAATGCCAACGATGTAGATTATTGCACCAATTTCATGAAGTAGCACTTCCGATTGGATCTGTTCGAACTCTGAATAGTAATGGATTGAGCTAAATATTCAGGAAATCCACGGTGTATAGCCTTATGTGTAATACACAATAGCCTATGTATACAAATATATCTAAACTTAAGCCAGCTAATGATCTCATTAAATCAGATATAGAAACTATTGAAGCAAAGTTTAGTTTATATAATACACGTATAGCACGACGTTGAATACGCTCAAGTTTATACATAAGGTTAACAGGTAAATTACATAATAATGAACATCAATATATAAGTCTGCTGAATACGAGCGAGTTAATTAAACATTTCGTCATGGCGAAGGTATGCTTATAATGAGATTTTATAATATTATATAGAAAATAGTTGGCAGTGCGAATCATGTTATTAATATTTGGAGAGTATTCTAGGTTAGAGGTTAGAGTGAAACCGAGGGTAGTTATAGATTCAGAAGTTGGCAGAGATAGTAAAAAAAAGGATGACTGGTTGATAGTGGAGAACAGGGTCTCGCAAATATGATAGTGTCAGTTTTAGTCATATTTAAGGAGACTGAGTTATGAGAGAACCATTCAGTGAGATCAGTAATACAATTAAGCATAGACATTTGAATCATATCAGAATCACTAGAACTGGGAAATGACGTATATATATGTAGATCATCAGCATAAAGATGATAGTGAATATTGGGATATTTGTGAAAAATTGATTTAATAGGAAGAATATAAATAATGAACAATATAGGCCAAATAATAGAGCCTTGTGGTACACTATCTATGTTAACATGAGGAAGAGAAAACGATGAGTTAATCTTCACCGAAGATGTTCTAGATGAAACAAAAGATATAAACCAACTGTGAACTTGATCATATATACCAATTTCATTAAGTCTAATGGAAAGAATATTGTGATCTAGGGTATTAACGGCACTATATAAGTCAAGTAGTACGAGTTATCAAGAGATATGAGAATATCATTAATGATTAAAGTAAGGGCAGTTTCGGTATTACGATGAGGAAAATACGCACTTTGATATTTATCAACAATAGCATTTGACGTAATGTAATTAATAATTTGAGTGGAAACAACTCGTTCTAATGTCTTAGATATTGATGATAACTTAGATATTGGACGATAACTTGATAAATTAGATTGGTCAAGGGTAGTTTTTTTTTTAAATCGGAATAATATATGAATATGTCATGGAGTGTTGAACAATAGATGATATAAGAGATCTATGAATGATTTCAGTGATAAGTCCAATAAAATATGGTGATAATGAACGAATTAGATTGAGTGGAATTCGATCAAGTGGGGAATTCGTTTTCAGGGATGTCATCAGAGAGAGTACAAAGTCATGTGTGCACACATGGGAAGCGTAAAACATGACCAATGATTCAGATTGAATATTAAATTCAGATTGGATGTTAAGAAATTATTTATCAATATCATCAAATAAGTCCTCTGAAATCCAATGTCCAAGATATTTTTATGATTTGATAACTTTTAGAAGTTTATTATCTATATATAATTTCACAGGATTATGATATGATTTATCAAAATAAATTGGTAAAATAACCGATTTATCAATATTAAATATTATGTGGTTATGATTAGCAAACTCTTCACAACAACGTATTAACAACTGCAAACTCCTTAGTGATGGTGAAATTAATGCTGCATCATCTGCATAACAGAGATTATTGATGATATTTCCAATAACCTGCATGTATTTCATTTAATTTCTTAATCATAGGATTAGTATATAAATTAAATAACAATGGTGAGATAATACCACCTTGACGAACACCCCTTGAAACATGAAAGCTATCCGATGAATTAGTACACCAGTTGTGTTATTATCATTGATATGAAATGACCCCGCGGTGAACTCGATATCATGGAAAATAAACAATTAAATTAAATGTTAGTTATTATTATATATATACTATTGTATAATAGTCTATTATAAAAACAGAATAACATCTTTTAATATATATCCGTTGGTTTCTATACCAGTAATTTAAAAAAATAATTATGTATAAGAATATTATTATCTTTTAATCTTTGAAATAAAATGTTATGATTAATGTTATCAAAAGCTTTGGAAGCATCTAAAAATGCTACGAACATATTAGTGTAATTATTATTTTAATCTGTTAAATATTGCTTAAGGTCAAACACACACATTTCAGTACCAATATTTTATTTAAAGCCAAATCGATTATCCGTAGTAGGTGTAATTAATAATGAAGATATTATATTTATGTATCACCTTTTCAATTATCTTACAGATAACATTAGATATACATATAGGCCGATAATTAGTGGAATCATTTGACCTTTTATTTTTATTTTTAACTATAGGTAACAGGGCCGGCTTAAGCATACTATGGGCCCCGGGCAAAAAAAAACGTATGGGCCCCATAATAATTGAATAACATATTAAATGGGCCATTTTAGCAAAAACTAATATTTATAACTCTTCAATTTTATCATATCTTATCATTATACTAATTATTTTGTAATTTGTTTGTATACTTTAATCAACTCCTCATAATAATTTCTTTTCTCGCATATATATTTAGAGCAGTGGTTCCCAACCTTTTTTCACCGTGACCCTTTTTTTATAATTCTTAATTAAAAAATATACCATGACCCAATGACAATTTTATTTTGTTATTATTGTACTTTAATCATAAAATAATCATATAAACATTAATATACATATATTTAAATATATATTTCCATCTTAAATTTTTCTCGTCCATAAATCCAATTTGCATATAAAAGCATTTATATTATTTTTTAGAAATTGACTCATGACCTACAAAAAATACTCAATGACCCATAGGTTGGGAACCACTGATTTATAGAGTGCATCAATATGTGTATTACCGTTATTATCTCAATGTAATCTAATTGCAATACTTTTCTCATCGACTTTATTCTACAAAATAATTAGTTCAACGGTTTTCATGATATTGAAGTCTCAAATTCTTGCATTTTATTGAATAAATACGTTGACTCTAGTAATGTAATTTACGTTATATTTTAACATATATAATATCAGATATAAATTATGTAATTATAAGAAGTCCATAAGAGAGTGCACTAACAGAATCTGCTTGCGATCACCATTTTATATTCGATAATGCTTTTAATAAAAAATATTATATTCTTCTTTAATCTAGATGTAAATATATTCTTTATATAGTTTGGCTAAATAAATTATATTGATTTGGGATGAAGTCAAAGAATATTGCTACACTTTTCGAAGATTTAACGGCATTTTGCCCAACCAGATTTAAGGAATACACAGTGTAGATATGTGGATCCATATTGACCATAGTCCATTAATGAACTATGGTATATTATAATATATTTCATGTCTTTGAATCTTCCAGAGATATTGCTGGCATTTTCATAACTTTGAGCTCTATAATCTATTATAATTATATTTTTATTTAAAAAATGCTAATAGATCGGTAGCTAAATATTGACCGATGTGATAAATTATGAGTGATAATGAATCTCAACGTACAATCGTAAATCAATAAATACTTATATAATAATAGTACCTAATTTGATATAAATAACGATAATTGTTACCTACCTACATCATGTAGGCTACATGTGATATATCTGGAATTGAATACACTGATATATAATATAATATTTTGAATTTTGTATTTCTTCAATTATGTAGTTATCAGTGATAACTTATCACCTATTCTCCAATACGAATATCGCCATTTATTTGTAAATAGATAGATGAGGGTGATGTCAATCTAACATTCATTTGTAAGTAATAGGTGGATAATTGCAAAAATGCCTTTAGTATTATATTTATGTTATATATATATATATTTATAAATAATATCTGTTTCAATAAATATAATATCTTTCTGTAATAATAGTATGTTGAAAAAGATAATCATTTTATGTACATAATTCCCTTTCATCAATAGACATTATTAAAAATACTATAGGAATAACCTAAAGCAGAATAATCCTATTTAAATTAAAACTATTATATATATATATATATATATATTATGTGTACTAATACAACTATAATAATATATACACTATGAGAATATACACATTTTATTAATACGATCATAATATAGAGAAAATTAATTATTTTGAAAATATCTATTTTTTTAATTACTATAACAATTATAAATCTGTATAGAATATCGTTTTTCGTAATTTATAATCAATATAATCATTTACAAATATTAGAAATCATAGTTAAAATATATCTTATTATGTACATCATATTTAATTTTAATAAAAAAAAGTATACTTTTTGTTTTGTAAACTAATTATAGAATTATAAATTGTTAATATTCAACTATGGTTAATAATCCCTTAATACGTTTATCATTTATCACCTTCTATTTTATCAAACAATTATTTATCAATCCGTTTCATACTATGTTATCTAACAATCAGAGATGTGTGAGAAGATCTATGTTATAACTATTAGCATGTGCTCCAAGATCTTCATGTAGCTGTTTCCACCATATCTTCGTGTCAATTTTTGTAAAATTCACTCTTAAAATCGTCCTAAATGACTCATATTTAATTAATTTATTATATTATTTTTATTTTTTAATTAGAATTAGTAATATATAAGAAAAATAGTTAAGAAATTTTTTTTTTCATATAAATAGTAAAAAAAAAATTTCTCAAATAATTCATGGGCCCCCCAAAATTTGGGGCCCCGGGTAATTGCCCGATTTGCCCCCCCTTAAGCCGGCCCTGATAGGTAACATATAAGATAAAATTAGCTTATTCGTGAAATACGAATGCCGCAACATATTATTAATTAGTAGCATTATTAATTCAATTACAAAACTATTCGCATGAGAAATATGTTATATAGATATTCCATCAGGGCCTATAGCTTTACCCCCTTAAATTGATTTAATTATAGATACAATTTAGGCATAGTTAGTATATTCAATGTCATTAACATTAATAGTATTGTAAGGATAAGGTATATCAGTAGTACTGTTAAATAAATTATTAAAATAATTACACCATCATTTAGTAATATTAACTATACCATGTTCATTTTCAATATTATTTGGAGTGGAAGAGTTATTTTTCTTCAGGTTGGTTGAAATCACCTTCACAAAATTATTACGATCTTTAATTAATTTTAAGGCAATCATATTAGATTCTGATTGATTAAATATACATTTACTACGTCGTAATTCGTATTTGAAATTTTTTCTCGAATTAACCATATTATCATAGCATATTCCAGCCAAGGGTTTGTTATTAAATTTCCAAGTTAAATAGTAAGATCTGGCAATAACATGTTTATCATGTACATTATTATTCCACTCCATACGTGCATATTTACATTTATTAGCTACTGAATATATATCGTTAGAACAATATACAAGAATACTCAATAAAGAATTATATAAGTAATCCGAATAATTAATATTACTATCAAAAGAATATATATCATTAATTAATTTTCCTAAGTTATACTTAGTATAAATATTATATTAACAACATGTGTTTCTTATCAAGTCTATTCCATTGAATTTTTTTATGAATAATACTATTATTATATCTAATTGAGCTAGGAATAGTATTCTGATTTATGATAAAAACAAATGGATGATGATCTGATAATATAAAGTAGTAATCAATTGTAATATCTAAACTACTTTAATACATATAAGCCAATCATATTCAGATTGGATAATATTTATATATTTATCTATTCCCTTTTTCCACATAAAACCAATACCACCAAAAGGTCTGCCAGTTCTCAATGTTGTGTTATCAAAAGAAGCATTACCATAACCACTAAAAATTATTATTATTAGTATTGAATATAGAACATTCCTCAGAGGAAATCCAGTGTTCCTGAAAATAAAATAAATCAATATTAGGATAAGTACCTAAAATAATATTAGCCTTGTTCTTGACACCATAACAGTTTAAGGACAATAACATAATAATATATATATATATATATTTAATATTTAATGAATAAATAATATGGTCCCATAATTTTAAATATCACTAATATAATACATATAGATAAATAACACATTATGAATAACATAAAATAGTACCTCACATAATGTATAATGCATAATATAATATAGTAGATAATAATTAACTTTTTATCATTTTAAATACCTTTAAATATCCCATTGTTTATATTCATATTTAAAAAAACTGTATTTAGGTATATATTTTATTATCTATTTAAATTGGCAAATATTAATTTCAATATATATATATATATATATATATTGTAGTGTCTGGTGATTACAACTCCCATCCACAGGTTACGGATAGGGGAACGGCCACTAGATATAGTGGTTAGCTGCGAATAATCAATAAGCAGTGATGGACAAAATCCAGGATACCCTTTGGTAAGGCATATTACCTGTTAGCCACCCGATCAGGGTTACGTGAAAATATTACAAAAGATCTCGGATGAATGAAAAGAAAAACTCACCATAAACCTGACGAGAGGAGTTGCGACCCTCGTTAGGGTGGGACCCACTAGCAATGAATAGCAACAAATACTATACTTCCAGCTGTAGGAGTCCGCAGGATACCAGATAAATCAAACAACACACATCCACCAGGATTTCATGACGTCGCACCTTTAAACCCTACGGTGAGGGGTGAGATTGACACGTGCCGAGATGCTAGAGCAAAATTATTACAGAGTAGAAAAAATATAAAAATAGCAATTTTCAATGTACAAACTCTGGCTATCATAGAATTGATAAGGTACTACAAAAAAACAGAAGAGATGACAGTTATAAATATATATGCGGTATACAAGAACATAGACAAGTACACTCAGCAGATAGGGAAAAAGAAATTAACCGGAACGATGTTGACCCTGGATACGATCTATACACCGTATTATCATGGTGAAATCAAGTACAAGCAGTTAATGGTGGCGTGATTATCATCATTAGCAAAGAGGATAGTAAAAGTCTAATAAAAATAAAATGAGTTACGAATAGAATTTTGATAGCTAACTTTCAAAGTAATCCGGTATTAACTAATATCGTTACATATGCACCATGTGAATATGAACATGAAGTAATAAAGAATATTTTCTATGAGAAACTTCGAACAACTATTGAACAAGTACCATACCACGACTGCTTGATCATATTAAATGATACGAATGCTAGGATGGGACCAGAAGATATGCAATACACTTACAACACATCAACAAATAATAATGGAAGTCTGCTCATAGAAATTTTGGAAGAATACCATATACTAGCAGCTAACTCACACTTTAGAAAGAACATGGGAAAGTTATGGACCTGGATGTCACCATTAATAACGAAACACCAACTTGAATATATATTGGTGAGAAAGAAATGTAGGAAAAGCATAAGAAACTGCGAAGCATATAACACTTTCATATCTTTGGGATCAAACCCAAGAATCGTAGCGAATGTAGCGAATGTAATACTAAGTCTCAGAGCATCAAAGCAGATTGCGAAGCGTAAACCCAAGTATGTTTGGAGCGATCTAAGGGACCAATATAAACTACAATAGAGGTATGCAGTTGAAGTACGGAATAAGTTTAACATCCAGGGACTAGATGAAGAAACAATGTCAGAAAGGTTTGAACGGTTGGTGGAAGCAATTAATATGACAGCGGTAGGATTCATGAGCCAAGTTCCGAAACTTAAAATAAAATTGAATTCTCAAGATCCACGAATTATTAATGCTAGAGAAGCTATAACTTCCGCACATGAAGAACTTGGTAATAAAAATGTCAAAGTAATCGAACTCTATACAAATAAAAGAAAATAGAGATGTTCCAAATGTATAAAGTAATTAATGATGAAGAGTTGGAAAAGAAAGTTATTGTAATTGAGCAAGCTGATCTGGGTATGAGATATCTAGAAAGTTAGAACTTGATCAATGAAATATCTGGCAGAAAAGTCACCAAGTCATCACAGTTAAATGGTAATAATACAAAGGATAGAGTTGTTCTATGGTATGAACACTTCAGAAAACTTCTCGTAAACTCACCTGAAGTGACAGATGAAAACGAAGAAATACCTCCAGTTTTTGAAAACTTACATATAAAAGATAACTTATTTACACTTGATGAATATAAGAGAGCGAAAATATCAATAACATGTGGAAAAAGCGCAGGAGAAGATGGTATAATGCCAGAAGTACTAAAATGTGTTCCAATCGATGAAATTGTTCTTGATATTATAAATAAGTCATATATAAACAGTGAACAGCCTGACCAATGGAACATTTCTAACATAGTACATGTACCTAAATCGGGAGATCTCACCAAAGCTGATAACTACCGTGGAATTATCCTCACCTCTATATTGGCCAAAACTTACAATCGTATGATACTCAATCGAATACGTCCGGTATTAGATCCTCTACTTAGACACAATCAAAATGGATTCAGACAGAAGAGAACAACAGTTGGCCAGATACTAGCAATAAGAAGGATTCTGGAGGGAATTAAGGATAAGAATTTACCAGCTATATTTACATTTATTGACTTTAAGAAGGTAGTTGACTCTATAAATAGAGGCGAGATGGCTAAAGTAAATAGATCATATGGAATACCTGATAAGCATGTCGATGCAATAAATTGGAGCTATACTAATACTAGAGCCAAAGTATGCTCATCAGATAGTGTATCTGAAGAGTTCGACATCAAAGCAGGAGTTCTTCAAGGGGATACTTTATCACCTTATATATTTATTATTGCTCTAGATTATGCATTAAGAAAAGCAATCATCGGACATGAAAAGGAATTAGGATTTACAATTGTCTCTCGCAGAAGTCGAAGATTGCATCCAACTGTTTTAACACATTTAGATTTTGCTGATGATATAGCCATATTATCTAACACTGTAAGTCAAGCCAGGGAGTCATAGGATAGAGTTTGAATGCAAAAAAGTAGGAATACATCTGAATACTAAAAAGACCAAAGTAATAGCCTTTAACACACATAAATCAACAGTCTTAAAAAGAGCTGACGGTCAAACATTACAAGTCGAAAAAGACTTCAAATACATTGGTTCTTTTGTTGAATTCGTCAGAAAAGGAAATTAAAGTGAGACAGGCTCTAGCATGGAATGCACTATATAGCATGCACGTTATATTGAAGTCTAAGATAAACTTACCACATAAAAGAAGACTATTTGAGAACACTCCACAAATAAAAATATGTATGGTAAACTACCTCATGTTTCATCTATAATAAAATCCAGAAGGATGAGAATGACTGGTCACTGTATACAGCATCCGGAACTATCAACACACCCGCTCATTTTATTGGAACCCACACAAGGCAAAGTTAACAGAGGTCGCCGACGATTGAACTATGTTTATTTGTTAAAAAGGACACTGGTTTCCTGCGGGAGTTGATTTATACTGGTGCTCGAGTAGACGATGAAGATCATCCTCGAAATTAAGCAAGTAAGCATGAAATATATATATATATATATATATATAGTGTTTTACTTTATTTGAATTTATTATTCAATATTATATTTAATTATATAGTATTTATAATATTAATTAAAATATATTATATTTTCTAATAATGTTATATTCAAGACCACTAATGTTATTAATTATTATAGAAACTAATAATATTAATAAATAATCTAACCTATATCATATATTTTTAAACACGTAAATGAGTCATCTATATTATTATTTATTATCTCACATGATCTGCAATAGACTTTTATTCCGTTATCTATATTAAATACAATTACTTAATATTTTTTAAATTGCATATAATAATAATATTATAATATATATATATATATATAGTAATGATACACGAAGAAGCCATATGCTTATTGAATGATGCACCATTACTATTTAGTAACATAATAATTATGAATAGAAAATATATAGTACAAATAATATGAAAATAAATTAAATTATTAACTTAACATACAATTGTGTATACATAAAGTGTAATTTCTTGATTTAATACGATAATGTAAATGAGAAATGAATGATAAATATCGATTGTAATTAATACTAAGAAGTATCATTATAATCTATGAGGTATATGTATATAGTTAATAGTATATTAAATTAAAGGTAAGTAATATGATGATCATGTTAATAAATTATTATATAATAAGTTGTTATAAATTATTATATAATAATTGATATTTAATCTATTAATTAATGTGGTAAACTTCATATCATTTATATATAATATATAAGGTATATATGTCAACTTTGTATTTTAATATATACATAATGGACTATATATATATATATATACGTATTCATATCGATTTATTGATTGAAAGTGTATTTAAATACTTAAATATATCATACATGATTTATCAAAAGTATATATATATATATAAATACACATAATAAAAGTGGGTAAAACAATAAATAACATTAATAATAATATAATAAAATATATTAAACCCTAAGGAAATTAATAATTAAAATAAGCATGACAAACACTATTAGTATTACAGGTTGCACCTGATATCAAGAGTTGTATACAATTCATTAATGTTTTATTCGATTTTATAGATCTTACATAGGCTGTGAGTGAATTCCATAGCTTAGGAACAATATACCTTAGAACCCGAGTATTCAATTTTGAGGGACAGATAATAGGGTTTAATAGAAGATGAGCTGGTTTATAAGAGAAGGAAGATCTTTGTATTAGAGAAGTAGAAATATAAGAGGAACAATTCGAATATTATATCGAGGAATACATAATATAGTATTCATTAAGAAGATAATTTCTTAAATTAGAACAAAGGAGGTAAGTGTTGGTATGGGAACTAGAGGCATCATCTCGAATACGTAGGTTATATGTTGTACAGTTTGATGATCAAATAACTCGATTTAGGGGAGAGATAGAGGATATTTAAAGATGTATGTGAAACAATAATATATATGTGATAGTACAAGGAATTAACTAGAGTTTTATTAATATAATTTATTATTTTTTTAATTCTAATAAGATACTAATTTGCAGATTGCAGTAATATGAGGAATAAAGAAAATATTATAATACAAAATTACACCTAGGTTGGATATAGTATGAGATAGAAAGATTACAATTGATTACATTTAAATTTTATAAAAATATGTCAACTTATATATATATATATATATATATATATATATATATATATATATTATACGATAGTATATCCAAATATTTTCCAAAGGAAAGATATTGCAATCCCTATCTATCTCTAGTACCTCGAAAAGTAAATTTAAAATGAAAAAAGAATATTAACACTAGATGGCGAAATAGTATATGAATGAATGAATGAAATCAGTTTATAGACAATTGTCTAAGGAGGATCATTGAAAGCTATAAGTAGCTTTATTAAGTCGATACCTCCATAGTATATGAATATAATAGCTTTGGGACATTTATACAATAATAATAAGACTTGTGTACTAGAATTCAATATAATAAGAGTAAAGAAATATATATAAAGAGAATAATAATAATAAAAATAATGTCCCTCAGCGTATTTCATCATGTTTCATCAATCCATTAAATAAACTAATAAAATAAAATGTTTTAAAACTTGTGCAAACAAATATAAAACAAAAAGTGCGAATAAAATAATACAAAATTATTGAAATGTAATAACATAAAATGATTCTAATGGTTTAGTATATACAAATTAAAATAAAGTATGTTTAAAACTTGTGCAAACAATTATATAACAAAAAAGTGCGAATAAAATAATAAAAAATGATAAAAATATAATAATATAAAAATGTTAAAAATATACCCAAATTATACCTTTACATAATTATACCCAAGTAGTTTTAAATATAAAAATTTTAAAAATTGACGAAGATTAAAAATATTAAAAATTATTAAAATGCTAAAATATAAAAACTAATATTTATTTAAAAAGTAATTCTTTAATACTTTTTTTAATTTGTGTATATTATGTATATTTTCAGATTTTAATATATTATTACTCATTATATTATTATAGTATTTTGGGCCTTTAATAAAAATTGTGTTTTGAAATTTCGTTGTTTTCATTAATGGTAAAATAAATCTTGATTTGTCTTTATTATAAATAAAAAATGTATCTAGATTAATGTTATAGTTATTATGTAAAAGGTTATATAAAAAATAATATTATTCTAAAAGATATGAGTTCATTCAATTTTAAAATAGAATTATATTTAAACATATTATTAGTGTGTGATAAACGAATCAGAGGTAATTGAGACTTGTCTATCATATTTTTATTGATAATTCGAATTGTTTTTTTTTGTATTAATACTAGTTTTTTTAATCTATCTTCATAAACATTACCCCATATTTCTATTCCATATGACATATTTGATAAAAATAGTGAATTATATAATATAATTAAATTGCGTATGTTAAGAAATTTTAGCTTCCGAAAAAGATATACAATTTTTGATAATTTATTACACAAATTTATAATATGAAACGAATATGTTAAATTACTATCTAATATAATACCTAAAAACGTATACCTATCTACTATTTCTATGTTCGCATTATTTAAATTTATATTATTTATAATTTTTGTATTAAAATAAGGAAGTATTTTAGTTTTTTCAATATTCAATTTTAATTTATTTATATTAAACCAATGACATAATCTATCTAAATATAATTGCATATTACTACTCAATTCTTCATTTGAATTTGCAAATATAGAGAGTGATGTGTCATCTGCATATATATTTAAATTTATATTATCATCATTATTAAATATATTTGATATGTCATTAATAAATATTATAAAAAATAATGGACCTAATACTGATCCCTGAGGAACACCAAAACGTACATTTCTAACAGATGATACAGTATTATTTATTCGAGTTTTAACTTTTCTATCTAATAAATAATTTTTTAAAAACACATTTACATGACCCCTAAAACCACAGTATTCTAATTTTTTTAATAAAATGTCATG